>JAWNZC010000102.1:1452500-1522500 GCA_035771165.1 Paragorgia papillata | reverse complement strand
TTTCTTTAACCGCCCAGTCCTTTTGATTTTCAGCCCTGCTCACCGAGTTTTTCGAATACACTTGAAAGACGTAATTAGCAGGTTTTAAGCCAGTAATTATGACAGATTTGTCCTTTGAATCGTATTTAGCTGGTTTGTAGACCGCATCACTATACGCTGTTTTGTTCACACAGTTCAAGTCGTCACAGGAAAAGCATTTAATATCATACAGCAGTTTATTTAACCCGCCAGTATCAGATGGTGGGGACCATTCTAAGATGACAGATCCACTAGAGTTCTTTTTTACCGTTAGGTCTTTGACTTCTGAGGGAAGACCTAGAAAAAGAAGATATATACAAGTGTAATATTAGTTATAGTGGATGTTATTGTTCGTACTGCTCATGCCAGTGTCTCTGTCCCTATCATGGTCATGGTAATCGTCATCGTCGTGGTCATGGTCATAGTCATGGTCATCCTCATGGTCATGGTCATCGTCGTGGTCGTGGTCATGGTCATCGTGACTGTGGTTGTGATGGTGGTTGTGATTGTAATGGTGGTTGTGATTGTGGTGATGGTGATTGTGGTGGTGATGGTGATTGTGGTGGTGATGGTGATTGTGGTGGTGATGGTGGTGGTGATGGTGGTTGTGATGGTGGTTGTGATGGTGGTTGTGATGGTGGTTGTGATGGTGGTTGTGATGGTGGTTGTGATGGTGGTTGTGATGGTGGTTGTGATGGTGGTTGTGATGGTGGTTGTGATGGTGGTTGTGATGGTGGTTGTGATGGTGGTTGTGATGGTGGTTGTGATGGTGGTTGTGATGGTGGTTGTGATGGTGGTTGTGATGGTGGTTGTGATGGTGGTTGTGATGGTGGTTGTGATGGTGGTTGTGATGGTGGTTGTGATGGTGGTTGTGATGGTGGTTGTGATGGTGGTTGTGATGGTGGCTGTGATGGTGGTTGTGATGGTGGTTGTGATGGTGGTTGTGATGGTGGTTGTGATGGTGGTTGTGATGGTGGTTGTGATGGTGGTTGTGATGGTGGTTGTGATGGTGGTTGTGATGGTGGTTGTGATGGTGGTTGTGATGGTGGTTGTGATGGTGGTTGTGATGGTGGTTGTGATGGTGGCTGTGATGGTGGTTGTGATGGTGGTTGTGATGGTGGTTGTGATGGTGGTTGTGATGGTGGTTGTGATGGTGGTTGTGATGGTGGTTGTGATGGTGGTTGTGATGGTGGTTGTGATGGTGGTTGTGATGGTGGTTGTGATGGTGGTTGTGATGGTGGTTGTGATGGTGGTTGTGATGGTGGTTGTGATGGTGGTTGTGATGGTGGTTGTGATGGTGGTTGTGATGGTGGTTGTGATGGTGGTTGTGATGGTGGTTGTGATGTTGGTTGTGATGGTGGTTGTGATGGTGGTTGTGATGGTGGCTGTGATGGTGGCTGTGATGGTGGCTGTGATGGTGGCTGTGATGGTGGTTGTGATGGTGGTTGTGATGGTGGTTGTGATGGTGGTTGTGATGGTGGTTGTGATGGTGGTTGTGATGGTGGTTGTGATGGTGGTTGTGATGGTGGTTGTGATGGTGGTTGTGATGGTGGTTGTGATGGTGGTTGTGATGGTGGTTGTGATGGTGGTTGTGATGGTGGTTGTGATGGTGGTTGTGATGGTGGTTGTGATGGTGGTTGTGATGGTGGTTGTGATGGTGGTTGTGATGGTGGTTGTGATGGTGGTTGTGATGGTGGTTGTGATGGTGGTTGTGATGGTGGTTGTGATGGTGGTTGTGATGGTGGTTGTGATGGTGGTTGTGATGGTGGCTGTGATGGTGGCTGTGATGGTGGCTGTGATGGTGGTTGTGATGGTGGTTGTGATGGTGGTTGTGATGGTGGTTGTGCTGGTGGTTGTGATGGTGGTTGTGATGGTGGTTGTGATGGTGGTTGTGATGGTGGTTGTGATGGTGGTTGTGATGGTGGTTGTGATGGTGGTTGTGATGGTGGTTGTGATGGTGGTTGTGATGGTGGTTGTGATGGTGGTTGTGATGGTGGTTGTGATTGTGGTGGTGATGGTGATTGTGGTGGTGGTGGTGGTGGTTGTGATGGTGGTTGTGATGGTGGTTGTGATGGTGGTTGTGATGGTGGTTGTGATGGTGGTTGTGATGGTGGTTGTGATTGTGGTGGTGATGGTGATTGTGGTTGTGATGGTGGTTGTGATTGTGGTGATGATGATGATGGTGATAGTGATTGTGATGGTGGTTGTGATAGTGATTGTGGTGGTGATCGTGATAGTGATTGTGGTGGTGGTTGTGATAGTGATAGTGATTGTGATTGTGGTGGTGATTGTGGTGGTGGTGGTGATTGTGGTGGTGGTGGTGATTGTGGTGGTGGTTGTGATGGTGATTCTGGTTGTGATTGCATGTCATAGTTGCATTTATTTTTGTCATTGTTTAGAAGATGGATGAACAAACAAAGTAGTACACAACTCTTACCATAACACCGTGCTGCTACATTTTCTACTTCGTCAGGCAACCTGTAATAACTTTCACTACAGCGACAAAAAGTATTTGTCCTGTCATTGCTATTATGGCGAGGACACTTTTTACATCGATTATTTGATCGTTCCTGTTTGTAATGATTATTTAAACAACCTGTGGACGAAAACATAACACTTCTTAACGCTATCTGATTAAATGAGCACTTACTTAGTGTACATTGTAATGGTACAGGTTTCATTGTGTAAATTAGGAACATAAAGAATTTGAAGAATGTTAGGAATGTAAAGAATTTCAAGAATGTTTTCAGCTTGAAGTTGGTAAAGTTTTTTCGTGTCAGTTTATTATCAGTAAATGTTTTTCTATGTTAGTAGTGTTTTCAGCTTGAAGTTGGTAAAGTTTTTTCGTTCGTTTTTGCTGTACAAGCTGTCGTAAGTTAAACTCAGAGAAAAACTCTGAGCTCCAGACGGGACTCGAATCCATTGGGCATTCGGAAGGTTGTGGCTTCGAGTCCCGTCTGGAGCTCAGAGATTTTTCTCTGAGTTTGACTTACGACAGCTTGTACGAACAAAAAAACTTTAATTTGTTAGGAATGTAAAGAATTTCAAGAATGTTAAGAGTATAAATCAAACTTACGAGTACATCCTTCAGAAGGCTCAAATCCTTTACGGCACAAACATTCCGTGTTATTATCAATACTCCATGTTCCATTCCATTGACAGAATGCTCGAAGAATGGTTCCATTGTTTGCCGGAGAAGAATTTCCTGTACAGTTGAGCGGTACTTCCTTAGGTTCAGCAAGAGGAGAGACAGTTTCCACTAACTTTAAGCCGCTCTCGTGAATCTTTTCCTCGCAATAGTAATAATACAGTTTCATTCTATAAAGATTACCACTCACACCTCTGGCTCGGATTCCAAATATTACCTCCGAACCATTATAATGAATCTTAAATGTTTTATTCTCTTTTCGTCCAGACACCGTAATGTTGTAAGTTAATTTAAAGTTTTGTGAGAGAAATTGTCTCGCCTTCTGTTTATCTTCTTTCGCGATATCCTTCAGCTTTCCATCTCCATTGTAAATATAAACTTGGAAATAACATGCTGAATTGTCAACACGGCACGCTATAATACGGGCTTCAACGTCCACATACATCAACTGAGTTTTATTATTTCGAGATACCGGAGTCGTTATGAGCCAGTAATCAGTATCGTTGTCTTTGGTCTCGGTCTCACTATGACTTTTTCCCTCGAGTTCCGGGCTAGACCACTAAATCAATAAGAAATTACTACATGTAGTGATATAAATCTAAGTAATAAATCTCATTTGATTCCTTATCATGTCAGGAAGCAACCCATTCCTGCCTGAGCTGGCCAAAAACGCCCCCTTTATTGGTGCCTTGCACAATGAAAAACTGAAAACTCGCAGCAAAAAACAACCATTTTTTAGACCTAAAGTTTTTTATAGATGATAACGAAGAAGCTAGTATGTATTGGACTTATCGGCCTTGTACCTGAACAATTTCTACTCGTCATGTCAGTGTTCACCTACTCTACGGTATATTGGAATTTGATCTAAGCCTAAAAGTGGTTAACAATTTTAGTTTTTCTTTGATTTCAAGCTGTTTTTGCAAACCATTTCACCAAATTCAGCTTCATTTTCTCTCGGTTATACAGTAAAAGAGACTGGGCTTGACGTGCATGGCGGCCCCCATGTCCGCCATTTTTGGCTTCAAAACGTGCAAGCGAGTTATCGTTCCAGTATATTATGACGATTATGACAGATTGATGGATGGAGTTGACAAGTTGTTATTGTAAACCTGATTCAGTATGGAAATTGTGACTTCGAAGTTGTATTAGTTCGTAAAGATTTTACAGATTTATTATAAATATAGTAATAATTTCGACGAAAGCGTAATTCGGGGATAAAATATACTGATAGGTCTCTTAGCATACATTCAGAAATAGAATTGATATATTGTGCTGGTCAGTGACCGCCCAGGGGCCTCCACAGTCCTAAATCCGGCGCAAGAATCCGGCGCTTCGCCAGACAATTCTACTCCGTAAAAAATGTCCTCGTAATACTGGGTCAAAAGCTGTGTCTACTTACAACCTGTCCTGTCTTGCCAGTTAGAGTTAGGTCAACATTGTCAAAATACCAACCCTTCATAGTATCACTCTTGAGAACGCCTACAATAGAGATTCAAATTGGAAGTTCATTCCTTGATAGCCGACAAAGAGAAAGAATAATTTTACCAAGAAATATAATATATGCATAAAACTCTAAAACTGAAGAGGTACAAAGAGGTACAAGAATGTACAAAGAAGTATAAGAAGGTACAAAGAGGTACAAGGAGGTGCAAAAAAGTACAAATAGGTACGAAGAGGTACAAGGGGGTACAAAAAAGTACAAATAGGTACGAAGAGGTACAAAAAAGTACAAATAGTTACAAGTAGGTACAAAGAGGTGCAAGAAGGTATAAAGAAGTAGAAGAAGGTACAAAGAGGTACAAGAAGGTACAAAAAAGTACAAATACATACAAGTAGCTACAAAGAGGTGCATGAAAGTAAAGAGGTGTAGAGGTACACGAAAGTACAAATATGTATAAGAAGGTACAAAGAGGAACAGCAAGGTACAAGAAGGTACAAAGATGTAGAAGGAGGTATACGAAAGGACAAAAAGCTACAAGAAGGTAAAAGGAGGTACAAGAAGGTACACAGCGGTGAATAATAAGATACAATAAGGTGAAGGTGAAAGAAGTTTTGAGAAAGTGGGGATACTCTTATGATATTACTTTTATACATGCACAGAAGAAGCACACATGTAGATAATACAGTATGTGCAAAACACTCTCTTCTAAATACATGAAGTTCTTAAACATGCCATTTTACCTTCTTCACCAGTTGTTTTCTGAATGTAGATAAAAAAACAACAACATATTGTCAAATATGGAGTTACACCAGCCATTGGCTTTTGAATTGCTTGCAAAAACTACATCAGAATGTCAACAATAACCATCATTAACAAAAGACCGATGCGGTATATCAATAATTACCTCCGCCAAGAGATTATGTTTTCACCGGTGTCTGTCTGTCTGTCTGTCTGTCTGTCTGTCTGTCTGTCTGTCCGTCCGTCCGTCCGTCCGTCCGTCCGTCCGTCCGTCCGTCCGTCCGTCCGTCCGTCCGTCCGTCCGTCCGTCCGTCCGTCCGTCCGTCCGTCCGTCCGTCCGTCCGTCCGTCCGTCCGTCCGTCCGTCCGTCCATCCGTCCGTCCGTCTATTTTTGCATAATTCCAGTACGAGTGCAATCAAGCATTTTATTCATTCATTCATGTGTTGGTCTCGTGAGCTAGCCTGGTTAGTGGGATGGCTCGTTTTCTTTTTAAACATCTCTAATAACCTGCTCGTGGAGGTATATGCAGTATCTTCTTGTTATCAACATTCTAAGAAACAAATACTCGATAGGAAGCATGGGTGGCGTGTGCTGTTAGGGCGCTGCCTCTCACCAAAAGTTAAGCCCGGTTAGACGGGGTTAGTACTTGGATGGGTGACCGCTTGGGAATGACCCCGTCGTCGAGCTGGAAACTAATGTGAGTAGAGTTGTAGTTGATCTCTCCTGTGCTTCCAGGGTTTTTCGCCGGGTTCTCCGGTTTTCCTCCCACTTACATCATGGTAGTCATGTTCAATTGGGGGCATTTCGCTCTGTTTGACCACCAGTTGCCATAGGCAATAAAGTCATTAAATCTAAAATCTTAATTTACAAATACCAATAATACAGAAATTTCCAGTATTCGGTGACGCGGTTTCGCAGCGCGCGCTAACACAGTACTGTGAATCACCCATGGTTGGAATTGAAGCCTGAACTTCTCTGCCGTTATTCTTACATTACCCATCGACTTGGATAGCCAGTCAGTACCAGAAGTTACACGGTCATGACCGTATATGACGTCGTGGGATGAACCCTATACCCAACACCGGCTTCTCTACAGAGAAGATCTTAAAGGGTATTGGCAATAAAAATTAAATTTGTCCCATTTGAAAGAACTCGTCAAATGGTATAAGAAGACCTTTTGTCGGAGTTACCCCGTTGTCGAGGTTGGAACTCTTGTGAGTAGAGTCAGTGGTGTGGTGGCAAGTTTCAGGCGGGGGTGGCCAGATTAGCTTTGCCCCCCCCCCCCAAAAAAAAAAATATGAAAAAAAAGACATTACTGTATTGATCACATTTTTACTCAAGTAGCAATATATAATATTCCAACAAACAACGGGTTCCCTCAAAGGCGACTGGCCAATGCGAGCGCCAAAGTAGCGGCAAACGTCTAGGGGGGTCCGGGGGCATGCTCCACCGGAAAATTTTGAAATCTAGAGTCTCTAATATGCCATTTCCTGCATTTTGGAGTGAGATTTTACAGAATTCTGAAGATTATAAAACTCCATAGAAAACACAAAAGATTTCAGATCTTTATATCCCCCTATTGAAGACCGAGCTACACAAAGCTAGTTTTGGTGCCCCTTCTGCAACCCCAGCTGGGGGGGGGCTTGGCCCCCGGGCCCCCCCTGCCACCACGCCACTGAGTAGAGTTGTAGTTGTAGAGTTGCTTCGATGATTTTTCACCGAGTTCTCCGGTTTTCCTCCCTCTGTAAAATCAACACCTAAATCTTAGCTGGAGCGCATTTGATATGCCTCGACTCGGCCACGTTGATCTGCGCGTCCTTCGCAATTCAGCCACTGACTGCGTGTTACGCCTGGTTGCCATATAATCGCTACGATCGCTCAAAAATTAACTCGGCGATTGCAGCGATCATATATGGAAACCACTGACGCAACGATCGCTACAATCGCTGCGATCGCGATAGCCGCAGTTAAGGATGATTAACCCCCTGGACCTTTATTCCTCGTTTTTAAACTTGAACATAAGTCACAAGATGACCATTTTCAGTTTTGGTCTTATCCTTTATTTTCTTAAAATGTCAATTGGTATCGTTCTCTGTTTATTTTTGTGTTGGTGTTTGTATTTCAACATACTTACCCCACACGATCGAGTGAATGGATTGCTTCGATACTCAGTCTCTACGCTGAACTGCAAAGAAACACAAACAAGGATTAGTTCCAGTCGTAATAAAGAATTAAACGATCAAATAGGATAGTTTTCTTCCTTCTTTCTTTCCGCCACAGCATCCAATCAAGCCAGACAATGTATAGCAAATAAACAAACAAATCAACGGGGCAGCATTTACGAAATGTCAACGCCTTCTTCGCGTTCAGCAGAAATTGGATATTTTTTCGGTTTTTGTTTCGCCCTATCCTTGCAAAATGTATTTAAAAACAACTAGTTTCAGCTCAAGATTATCAAAGAGGCAGTTAGCGTTTTAAAACTATTACGGCAGAAGAATATCGAGACGATATCCTGCGGAGAATCTGCACACACAGGAAGCGCTGAGGAATATTCATTGATCATTACTTAAGCTACTAGCTTGTCCAATATTTCGTTATTTTTATCTTAATTATACAAGTGAACTACTTACTATTCGTTGACGAGCAAATGACGACGACGAAATGACGACTTGAAACTTGAAGGAAAATTCGTATATCTACAGTTTAATAAAAACATTAAACATACAACAGGTTAAAAGGCTTCGCATAAACATGCCCAAGTCGTATACGAAATAACTCACGAAACGCGATTGTTCTACCACCACAGTCAATTCTTTAGATAAATATTTTTATGATATAGCTAGGTAGAATATAGAAAAGCTTAAAAACTGATATTGTGATTGATAGTTTACTTATGAAAGACTTTGACTTTGGTCTTTAAACTCACGGTAGTTCACCACCATTTTCTATATATATTTCGTAATCACACTGCGCACAACAGAGTACAAAACGTTTGTATATACTACACTTCAATATTACTTAATAAGCTACTTATACGTTACCTGTTCGTAGATATTAATTGAGAAAAGCTTGTATCGAGTCAATAAACGTCTTGTTGTCATTTAACTTCAAGAATTCTAACCAGTGAGCCAGGTTGCATCAGTTCGAAGATATCCCATTGTGAACGTGGGCGGTGTTGAGAATAGTAATGGTACAAAACTTCAAGTAGGCGTTGTTGTAATCACTGGTTGTTGAACTCAAAAACGTTTTTGATATATCGTAACTCGAAGATCAGTTAGCGTTTTAAACGTAAGTTAATGATGGCGAACTAAGGCCCCGTTTACACTAGAGCAAAAGTATCCGGATTCACAATGTTTTTCATCCTCGTGCATGGAAATAAAAAACAATGTGAATCCGGATACTTTTGCTCTAGTGTAAACGGGGTCTAAATAACAGGTCTGCGAACAAGTTAACCTCGTTAGCAACTTATTTTGGTAACGTGTTTTCAGCTTAAACTTTGGTAAAGTCTCAGTTGCTTTGCTGTCGTAAGTTGTTAACCTCGCTCTGCCATCTGAGCACTAGGACGTGTAGAAACTTGTTACAAACAATGCTATAGTAAGTTGTTGGAACAATCTGTGAGAGACTTGTTGCACGATCACAACAATTTGTTACAAACGATGCCACAAGCAAGTTGTTGGAACAACCTGCGACAGACTTGTTGATTACCACAACTTGTTACAAACAATGCCACAGCAAGTTGTTGGAACAACCTGTGACAGACTTGTTGATTACAACAACTTGTTACAAACGATGCTACAGCAAGTTGTTGGAACAACCTGTGACAGACTTGTTGATTACAACAACTTGTTACAAACAATGCTACAGCAAGTTGTTGGAACAATCTGTGACAGACTTGTTGCATGATCACAACAACTTGTTACAAACAATACCACAGCAAGTTGTTGGAACAACCTGTGACAGACTTGTTGCATGATCACAACAACTTGTTACAAACAATACCACAGCAAGTTGTTGGAACAACCTGTGACAGACTTGTTGATCACAACAACTTGTTACAAACAATGCCACAAGCAAGTTGTTGGAACAACCTGTGACAGACTTGTTGATCACAACAACTTGTTACAAACGATGCTACAGCAAGTTGTTGGAACAACCTGTGACAGACTTGTTGATCACAACAACTTGTTACAAACGATGCTACAGCAAGTTGTTGGAACAACCTGTGACAGACTTGTTGATCACAACAACTTGTTACAAACAATGCTACAGCAAGTTGTTGGAACAACCTGTGACAGACTTGTTGATCACAACAACTTGTTACAAACAATGCTACAGTAAGTTGTTGAAACAACCTGTGACAGACTTGTTGATCACAACAACTTGTTACAAACAATACCACAAGCAAGTTGTTGGAACAACCTGTGACAGACTTGTTGATTACAACAACTTGTTACAAACAATGCTACAGCAAGTTGTTGGAACAATCTGTGACAGACTTGTTGCATGATCACAACAACTTGTTACAAACAATGCTACAGCAAGTTGTTGAAACAACCTGCGACAGACTTGTTGATTACAACAACTTGTTACAAATATAAAACAACTATAACACATTAATATTTATTTAATACGTCTAAAAGACTACAATCAAAAAATAATTATTATTCGTTCAATTGTGTACTAGCTTTTTGAAAGCTTTGAAATCAATATATCTAACTGACTAATTACTATTTATATATATTAATTAATATACATTCGTACAAATGTTGCATGATATGCGCGCTGTGATTGGCTCCTGCAATATATCATGTATGATTTAAATGTCACCAACATTATCACACAAGTGACAGACAAGTATACCTTAGACCCCGTTTACACGATGCCGGTACAATTTGAAAACGGAACAAAATCATGCCGTTTAGGCCTTGCGTTTACACGATACTGGCACAAAAATGACATGAAAACGGCACAAAATGAAGACGGGTTCCTTGACGGCATGAAATGAAAACGGAACACTAACCGGTATCGTGTAAACGCCCGTGCCGTAACAGTTTGATGACGGTAATCACGATATATACGACCACAGTATTCGGGTCAGCAGTATTCACAAAGTCTTCTCAATTCTCATTGGAAGAGAATAGTCACATGCTAATCCGTCATTATATTATACCGGCACCGTGTAAACGCAAGACTTTTTAGCCTGTCTTTACACACCGGCATGATTTTGTTCCGTTTTCAAATTGTACCGGCATCGTGTAAACGGGGTCTTAGTGTAAGAGCCAGACAGTTTGTTCGTACCACTCTAGGGGACAAAGGGTGGCATAAATTTTTGAAAAGATCTTTATGCGTAGTAAATGAATATGTGTGATAGCATTTTGCCAAAGTCTCATCTTCTATCATTTTTCAGAAAAATCGGTTCAGCACATTATTTTACCTTACGCCGCCATGTTAGATAGATCTAAACTTCTACTTTGCGATCTATTTAGGGTCTATAAAATATTTTGCAAAATATGGACAAAAATGGCTCCTTTTTTTGTTGCACTGTGCGTGTGATGTTTTTTAGACCCTAAAAATGTTTAATATAATATATTATAGTATTTTAAAAGTTAAGTAGAATAAAACAAATGAAATAGCGATGTAATGGCCATTTCTAGTTCTCATGCTGGAAAACTGCCTGTTAGGGTTAGCGCATTGAACTCTAAAAAGACTGGAACGATAACTCAGGGGGGGGGGATTTTCAAGCCAGTGCCAGTCCCTTTGCAGGTAGCTCCCGTGCTTCAAGTTACTTAATTTTCATCCTGCCATATATTTTGTTTGGGACGATAACAAATTACTCCAAAACAACGAATGGTTGAAATACGTTGTGTACGTATGTTTTTAGAAATAGCATTGCCTTCAATTTGATGTATAGCATAAGTTTCCTCGTTATGTTAAACTTTTTCAAATGTGGTAAAGGTTCGGCCATATTTCGTTGGGAAATAACACTAAGAAACTTGTTGCAGTTTTTCTGAGTTTTGAGCTGAAATACTTAACGCCGAACGTTAGGCTGTATATGAAACTGAAGCTATTGAAAAATACTATTTGGTATAGAAACTTCAATAGTTTAGCTAAAAGGGAAATAATTAAAAACTATAAAAACAACTGCCATTTTGTTTGCCGAACGTACAAAATGGCAGTTGTTTTTATAGTTTTTAATTGTTTCCCTTTTAGCTAAACTCTTGAAGTTTCTATACCAAATAGCATTTTTCAATAGCTTCAGTTTCATATACAGCCCAACGTTCAGCGTTAAGTATTTCAGCACAAAACTCAGAAAAACTAACATTTAAAGATTTTTGACTTCATCCAATCATAGGGCCTGACTTATGGAGTTAGCGTCCCAGTCTTCCTATAGAGTTCACTGGGTTAGCGTCAGAAAAATATAAAGCCATTTCTCCCTGAAAAAAAACACATCTGGAAATGCTATCATTCAAAAATGCGAACTAGGGATGTTGGCCTTCATCACCATGAAGAATAATAGCCTTTGTCCCCCAAAGTGGTACCAATCGATCAATTTCAGGGATGCTGGCTCATGCACTACTTCATGTATGCCTAAACCTAAGCACTTGACGAAATGCCTGTCCCCACCAAAAAGAGAAAAGCCACCGCAAGACAAAATAATAGGCATACATGAAGTAGATCAACTATTACTAATTTAACCTATATCTTTACAAAGGACTAATATAATATCATCTCTTCAAAAATCTACACTCCTTATTTCAATTTAGAGTTTTAAAATATATAAAAAAACAAGTAGATTTGTGCGACATTAATGTCAATACTATAAGAAATCATTTAAAGAAAGAAATTCGACAAACGAGTTCTAAAAATGTTTTCCTTGGTTTTATTCTTTCGTTCGTGCAAGGAATTGAAAAATATTGTAAATAGTATGCTTACTTGATCAATCCATGCTAGCAAGTGCTCAAGTCTAGTGAAGAGAAAGACAATAAGAAATATATAAGAATAGGACCTAACCCCCCTGTATGTTACAATACAATGCAATGCAATGCAATACAATACAATACAATGCAATGCAATGCAATGCAATGCAATGCAATGCAGTGCAGTGCAGTGCAGTGCAGTGCAGTGCAGTGCAGTGCAGTGCAGTGCAGTGCAGTGCAGTGCAGTGCAGTGCAGTGCAGTGCAGTGCAGTGCAGTGCAGTGCAGTGCAGTGCAGTGCAGTACAGTAGGGTGCAGTGCAGTACAGTACAGTACAGTACAGTACAGTACAGTACAGTACAGTACAGTACAGTACAGTACAGTACAGTACAGTACAGTACAGTACAGTACAGCGCAGTACAGTACAGTAGTAGAATAGAATAGAATAGAATAGAATAGAATAGAATAGAATAGAATAGAATAGAATAGAATAGAATAGAATAGAATAGAATAGAATAGAATGCAGTGCAGTGCAGTGCAGTGCAGTGCTCAAACACAATTTTGGCCACTCTACCTTTTACTAAACCCGTAGAGACTTTTCTCTTTTCAAAGAGTTTACGTATGGTTCATCTGTGATAGGCAAAGAGCGAATAGTACGTAACATTTTGTTACGGTGGCCAACCAAGGTAATCCCCATGGACTTCAAGTCGTTATCAAATAGACCAGCCAAGTCTGAAAGTTGTTTGTATCCTGCTGTTGTGAAGTGAGGGATGTACGAACTCATCTTAATTTCATCCAACCATTCTTTGATCGCAGTTGAAGGCTCACTTGCCATCCCCGATCTAGGAATGAAGGAAACACACAAAAAAGATCTAGTGAGGTAGTGATGGTGGGTGTGAGAGCTGTAAAGGGAGGGAGGGAGAGGCTCTAAACTTGCCTAAAATGACAGTACTTCGCTCTTTTAAATCAAGAAGGCTGAACTTGACATTACTAGATTAGTCTGCACTGCACTGCACTGCACTGCACTGCACTGCACTGCACTGCACTGCACTCTACTGCACTGCACTGCGCTGCACTGGACTGGACTGGACTGGACTGGACTGGACTGGACTGGACTGGACTAGACTAGACTAGACTAGACCGGACCAGACCAGACCAGACCAGACTAGACTAGACTAGACCGGACCGGACCGGACCGCACTAGACCGGACTAGACTGGACTGGACCAGACTAGACTAGACTAGACTAGACTAGACTGCACTAGACTAGACTAGACTAGACTAGACTAGACTAGACTAGACTAGACTAGACTGGACTGGACCAGCCCAGCCCGGACTAGACTAGACTAGATTAGACTAGACTAGACTAGACTAGACTAGACTAGACTAGACTAGACTAGACTAGACTAGACTAGACTAGACTAGACTAGACTAGTTTTAAGTTCGCGTTAATAAAGTACATACGGGAACGAATCTCGATTGTGGAGTTTCTCATAACGGATGGTTTCAGGTGAACGAATCCATTCGTCTAACATTTTAACAATGTCTGAAAACGGAGGTCGCTGACTGCGGTCTTGATTCCAACATAACAACATGAGTTCATGTACGGCTTTTGGACAATTCTAAATAAATAAATAAATAAATAAATAAATAAATAAATAGATAAATAAAGAAATAAAGAAATAGATAAATAAATAGATAAGTAAATAAATAAATAAATAAATATATCAATATATAAGCAAGCAAGCGAGCAAGCAAGCGAGCAAGCAAGCGAGCAAGCAAGCAAGCAAGCAAGCAAGCAAGCAAGCAAGCAAGCAAGCAAGCAAGCAAGCAAGCAAGCAAGCAAGCAAGCAAGCAAGCAAGCAAGCAAGCAAGCAAGCAAGCAAGCAAGCAAGCAAGCAAGCAAGCAAGCAAGCAAGCAAGCAAGCAAGCAAGCAAGCAAGCAAGCAAGCAAGCAAGCAAGCAAGCAAGCAAGCAAGCAAGCAAGCAAGCAAGCAAGCAAGCAAGCAAGCAAGCAAGCAAGCAAGCAAGCAAGCAAGCAAGCAAGCAAGCAAGCAAGCAAGCAAGTAAGTAAGTAAGTAAGTAAGTAAGTAAATAAATAAATAAGTACCAACCTTTGGGAGCGGCATTCTGAATCCTTCGTCGACACGTTCCATCACCTGAGAGAAGAAAGAAATAAAAAAACGAAGAGTGCTGAGCAGGCAGCGTGTCAGAATGTATAGAAAATATTAAAGGTGATGAACTGGCAAAATTTAAAAAAACGAAGCACTGACATTCAAGCCAATAAGCTAATCTTTCCAATTGCTCGCAGTGTGAAAATATCATCTTACTTTAAAGTTGTCCCAGTCCCAGTAAGGTCTTTCACCAAATGTCATAATCTCCCACAACACGATGCCATAACTCCACACGTCACTGGCGGTTGAAAATTTACGATATTTGATCGCTTCTGGAGCCGTCCAACGGACTGGTATTTTACCTCCCTGAAATTAAAAGCAACGAGCAATGAATAATTCAGGAGGAAAACTCAAAGGAAATCAATGCCATGTCCGTGGTTTTATATGTGATAAAGAAACCTCCTGATTTACATAAACTTTAGCTTTGATTTTCTCGGCTTAGACAACGTTATTTTTCAAACTTACTACGCCAATAAACTTACCAAATGGGTCGTTTTTGAAGCTATTTAAAACATTCGCAGTACGTATTTTATCAAATCTAAAACACTTGGATATCGCCTCGCGTTTTAAATCTGATAAACCACTGCTGTGAGTGTTTTAAATATTACATAAAAAACAAAAATCATTATGAATCATATGATGTTTAAACACAGAATATATATATATATATATATATATATATATATATATATATATATATATATATATATATATATATATATATATATATATATACTCTGTATAAAACACTTGGATATCGCCTCGCGTTTTAAATCTGATAAACCACTGCTGTGAGTGTTTTAAATATTACATAAAAAACAAAAATCATTATGAATCATATGATGTTTGAACACAGAATATATATATATATATATTTCTAAAATTCATTAATAATTCATGAGGAAAACACAAAGAAAAATCATGAGCGTATCGAATCTATATATGTGATATAGACTCGCTCTAAGTTTCTCGCTGGTTTTTAACGGCTGAGATAAGCTTAATTTTCAAAATTACTACGCCAATGAACGTATGAAGTGATTCTTTTTAGAAGCCATTTAAAAACCTTGCAGTACGGGCTTTATCGGCTCTAAAACACTCGGCTATCGCCTCGTGTTTTATATCCGATAAAGCCCTCCTGCGCGGTTTATAAATAGTACATATATATATATATATATATATATATATATATATATATATATATATATATATATATATATATATATATATATATATATATATATATATATATATACTCTACCTTCAAAAGTATCGAGCACTCTGTGGTCTATTGTAAACGACTACTTGAACTATTATATATATATATATATATATATATATATATACTCTGTATAAATACTTACTGAAGTGCAGTATTCTCCACGGGACGAGTCAGCGGTTTCGAGTACTCTTGAAAGTCCAAAATCAGCCACTTTACAAACAAGGGTGTCGTTTACTAAAATGTTCCGCGCTGCCAAATCCTAGAAAAACAAAACACCCAATATAAAACAGGCATGCAGTTTACCACCTTTTCACTTTGCTCTATCTGAAACACTGCCTACACAGTACTCTACATATACAAATGTAAAAACCAACAATTTGAGATACAAAGTAACTTACTCGGTGAACGAAATTCATAGCTGCCAGATATTTCATTCCAGACGCAACCCCTCTCGCCATTCCAACTATTTGTAAATCAGTCAACTTTTCGTCATTTTGCTGCAACGGGAAAAGCTTAATTAGTTTAGTTTAGTTTAGTTTAGTTAGTTAGTTAGTTAGTTAGTTAGTTAGTTAGTTAGTTAGTTAGTTAGTTAGTTAGTTAGTTAGTTAGTTAGTTAGTTAGTTAGTTAGTTAGTCGGTCGGTCGGTCGGTCGGTTGGTTGGTTGGTTGGCTGTTTGTTTGTTTGTTTGTTTGTTTGTTTGTTTGTTTGTTTGTTTGTTTGTTTGTTTGTTTGTTTGTTTGTTTGTTTGTTTGTTTGGTTGGTTGGTTGGTTGGTTAGTTAGTCAGTAGATGTCATCATGTTTTGGGATTGCATTTGTACCTTAAGGAAATTGTCCAAAGATCCATTAGACATATATTCCGTAACTATCATATGGGGCACAGCTAAAAAACAAAAAAGGAGATCCCACACACATTAAACACCCCACGTTTTATCAACACAATTTACTTCTACCGTATTACAATCAAACAAATTTTGATTCATTGATTGATTTTCACAAAATAAAGGAGTTTTTCCCAATTTTCCTGAACAAATTTTATCTATTAAAAAAGCACTTACATTTTGTTATAACTCCCTGCAGTCGAATAACATTGGGGTCATCAAACTGTCCCATTGCTGAGGCTTCCAAGAAAAAATCTTTACGACTTCTTTGATCGGAATCGTGCTAAAATATCAAGAAAAGTGAACGAAATCTGGTTTGTCGTACACACGCAAAAACGCACACTCTGTGTCAGACCTGATGCATGCAGAATGATGTCAGATCTGTTCAGAAAAATGTAGCGACCCATGATACAGCCTGTTGCAGTATCAGCTATGATATACACCTATGATATCATATCTGTATCATACCTGCAGCTACAAACAGATTCTGTCAAACCGTATCAGCCTGAGACGGTCAGTGCTGTATCAGTTTGATATAACAGACTGAACTGGTATGTTGTCTACGGAGCTGTCGCAGTCTGTTAGAAATTCCAACTAAATGTTGATACATCAGTGCTGGTACATTCTGTAGCTGTCAGGCTGTATCAAGGGTCGCTACATTTCTCTGAACAGATCTGATATCAGAGCTGATCAGACTGTGCGTTTTTAGGTGTGTGCATGGTATATAAAGCCCAGTAAAGCTATCTTAAAATGCGGAGTAATTTCTCACTCTAGTATTCTTACCTTTAAGGTTTTGGCGGCAACGAAAACTACATTACCATCAGAATCTGTCAGCTTTCCTTTATAAACATCGCCAAACTCACCTAAATCAATCCAAGGTTGTGTGAGATTTCCTTGGGTCTACGTAAGCCTTTTTTTTACTTAAACCTACTTAAGCCTAATTAGACCTACTGAAGCTTAATTAGATCTAATTAAGTCTACTTAGACCTAACTAAGCCTACTTAGATCTAATTAAGCCTACTTAGACCTAATGAAGCTTAATTAGATCTAATTAAGTCTACTTAGACCTACTTAGATCTACTGAAGCCTATATCTGATTAAGCCTACTTAGACCTAGTTAAGCCTACTTAGATATAATTAAGCCTTGCTTAAACCTAATTAAGTCTACATAACCCTAATTAAGCCTTGCTTAAACCTAATTAAGTCTACATAACCCTAATTAAGCCTTGCTTAAACCTAATTAAGTCTACATAACCCTAATTAAGCCTTGCTTAAACCTAATTAAGTCTACATAACCCTAATTAAGCCTTGCTTAAACCTAATTAAGTCTACATAAACCTAATTAAGCCTACTTAGACCTAATTAAGCCTTACTTAAACCTAATTAAACCAACTTATTCCTAATGAGACCTACTTAAACCTAATTAAGTCTACTTAGAGCTAATTAAGTCTACTTAGGTCTAATTAAGCCTACTTAAACCTAATTAAGCCTACTTAGACCTAATTAAGCCTATTTAGACCTAATTAAGCCTATTTAGACCTAACTAAGTCTTACGTAAACCTAATTAAGCCTACTTGGACCTAATTAAGCCTACTTAGATCTAATTAAACCTACTTGGACCTAATTAAGCCTACTTAGATCTAATTAAGCCTTACTTAGACCTATTTACATCTAATTAAGCCCTACTTAGACCGACTTTAAACCTAATTAAGCCTACTTAGACTCACGTCACTCTATTTGGGCCAACTTAGACGTATAGTTAGTGCATGAAATCATTGCGCTATAAATGCCGATCAAGAACAGCTACACTATAAATAAAGTTGGCATCCACTTACCTCCCCCGAGTACTCTTTCAAGGAGAAGAGATTTGGGAGATATTTCATTGGCAAAATCTTTTATGGCTGCTTCAGGATCATCGTAATTTGTCGGGTCAACGTACATCCGCTGACCAATCGTGGGTAAGACCACTAAAACAACAAAAGAAAAGAAAAAAACTACTAAAACTTTTAGAAATAAGAAAACTGAAGCTAAATTTATCTGGGGAGCACGGACGGCGTGTGCTGTTAGCGCGCTGCCTCTCACCAAAATGTTAAGCCCGGTTAGACAGGGTTAGTACTTGGATGGGTGACCGCTTGGGAATGACCCCGTTGTCGAGCTTGGAACTCATGTGAGTAAAGTTTAATAAAAGTAGAGTGCTGCGTAGGCAGTGTTGCAATGCAAATCGAAATATAGTAAGGTTTGAGTACTGCCGAAAATATTTAACGTAGTTTTCTAACGTTTCGAGCGAAGGCCCTTCGTCAGAGAGAAAGATCTTCTATCCCACTCGGATAACTACTTATCACGCTATGCATACAAATGAGATTAAGGCTACGTCCACACGTATACGTTTTCGTAGCGTTTTCATATTGTTTCAGGTAAGTAGACCATTGTTTTCTATGCCCTTGATGACGGAGAACAATATGAAAACGCTACGAAAACGTATACGTGTGGACGTAGCCTAACACTGCTAATTTAAACAGCAAATGGCTTTCATTCACAATGAACATTCACTGAAACAAAGCATTTTATCGTTTCTCAGAAATGTGTTTTAACCTTGCTTTCAATCAGCTATTGTCTTCTCATGTAATTTTGGGTGTATCATGAGATAAGACGGTTATTACGGTCCCTCGTGGCTGTTAAGCTCCACGAACGATGTTAAATCCCATATCACACGAGTGACTATTAATTAACCTATACATAAATAATATTAAATATGTTTTTGGCCCTTCTCAGAGCTAATTACAACGCTCGCCTGCGGCTCGGGCTAAAATGAGCCTGAGTTGGGCTAAAATGAGCCTGAGTTGGGCTAAAAACATATTTATGTCCGCGAACATCAACTGACCATCAAAAGCGGTATTGACTTCCCCGTTAAGAAGCCTCCTCTTTTTTCTACTAAAGACAAGAATGTAAGTATGTAATCAGTAAATTTTCTAAGGCATAAAAAATCCATAACAATGCTGATCTTTATTAAGCCCTAATCAAACGAGAACGCAAGTCATCGCAAGTTGGCAGTCAGAATTTCTGTGGCGGTCGTTCGAACACCCAAATTAACAAAATAAAGGTTTCATGAGTGTTTTAAACAAGTTTTAACTTTGTCACGGTACATGTATTGTCGGGAAATTATTCAGAGCGGCTGGCTGAGATAGCGTGACTGCCAACTTGCGATGACTTGCGTTCTCGTTTGATTAGGGCTTTAAAGTGCCTATAAACTCAAATAAGATATTACTGATATGGATTCTATGTAACGTGAATAGTTGAATGCCAAAATATTTTCTGACTTGAACTTTTATTTATTGTTCTACTGAGGTTTGTATTTCCAAAATGGTAATGAGGATGACGTCAATGTAGGCATTTGTGTGTGTTTTTTTCTGTTCTTATGATAAACCGCTTGAAGAGTTTAATGAAAAAAAATAATTCCATTAACATGTGAATTGGGTAATATTTCTGCTGTAACGGAACACTGCGTATGCAAATTATGCCTACATAGACGTCATTCTCATTCCATTTTGGAAATACAAACCTCAATATAACAACAAATAAAAGTTCAAATAAAAAAATATTTTGGCATTCAACTATTCACATTAAAGGTGACGTACAGTCCGTTCTGCGCATGACCGCAATGTGGTCCCCAAAACATGACATTCGTAGATAATTACATGAAGTACTCAGCAAAATGTAAACCGTTAGGAACAACATGGCAGAAAACCAAGCGATTCGGCGAGGATATCTCCTCGGATTTCTTCTATTTCCCCTGAAAATGTTTTGTTTTGGGTACAAGTAATGAATGGGAACCAAGAAAAGATTACAATCTTGAATAAGGTATTAGTATTATTTTAGTAAATAAAGATGTAAATATTAGTTTCGTACATGCGCAGAACGGACTGTACATCACCTTTAAATAGAATCCATATTAGTAATATCATATTCGGGTTTATAAGCACTTTAAAAGAAGAATCCATGCTTACCTTCTAGATTTTGAAATAACGATTATTAAAACTAGAAAAATGAGTAGCAAGAGTCCAGCAGCTGCACCAATAATAATGTAAAGCCAGTTGTCGTCTTCTTTCGCGATCAGGCTTGAGTCAGTACCATCTGGTGTTGCTAGAATATTAGAAAAATACATTGTCTATGCCTGTCTGTGCTGTGTGTGTCTGTGTCTGCGCCTGTGTCTATGTCTATGTCTATTTCTGTGTCTGTGTCTATGTCTGTGTCTGTGTCGTCTATGCCTGTGCCTGTGTCTGTGCCTGTGTCTGTGCCTGTGCCTGTGCCTGTGCCTGTGCCTGTGTCTGTGTCTGTGTCTGTGCCTGTGCCTGTGTCTATGCCTGTGCCTGTGTCTGTGTCTGTGCCTGTGCCTGTGTCTATGCCTGTGCCTGTGTCTGTGCCTGTGTCTGTGTCTGTGCCTGTGCCTGTGCCTGTGTCTGTGCCTGTGTCTGTGTCTGTGCCTGTGCCTGTGTCTATGTCCATATCCGTGTCTATGTCCATGTCTACGTCTACGTCTATGTTCATGTCAGTGTCCATGCCTACAGTATGTTCATGTCAGTGTCCATGCCTACAGTATGTTCATGTCAGTGTCCATGCCTACAGTATGTTCATGTCAGTGTCCATGCCTACAGTATGTTCATGTCAGTGTCCATGCCTACAGTATGTTCATGTCAGTGTCCATGCCTACAGTATGTTCATGTCTATGTTTATGTTTATGTCTGTTTAGGTCCGTAGTCAAAAGTAGTCATTATTATCGAAACCAATAGGTTCCATTTACCGTGAGATCTGTCTAATATTTGACAACACAATTATCTTACGTGAAAAAAACTGGACTTTCTTCTCCGCAACGTTCCATAAAGCACTACCGTCAATCTCGAACGAATGTTTTGAATAAACTTCAAAGCTGTATGTAAGACCTTTTCCTAACCCAGATATGGTCACATATGTCGTTCGTGTGTTGTTCCCAGGTGTGTATTTTACATTTGGAAATTTGTTTTCGCATTTCAAAGGTATTGAATCATTATTAGTCTTACTGCAGTTGATGCAATAGCATTTGACTTCATAAATCAATGGTTCGTGTCCACCGTTATCTAACGGCTTATTCCATGTTATGTTAAACGATGTTTCACTGATGCTTTCCACTTTTAAAAACCGAACTTCCGATGGAAGACCTGTCGAGACAATAAATGACAATTTTTGATTGACTATGACGTGCAAATATACACACTTCATAGATATTACTGCACCTATACATGAATATACACAGATGAAATTGGATGGATGAATGAATGGATGCCTGGATGGAGAAATGAATGAGATGAGGTGAGGTGAGATGGGATGGGATGGGATGGGATGGGATGGGATGGGATGGGATGAGATGAGATGAGATGAGATGGGATGGGATGAGATGAGATGAGATGGGATGGGATGGGATGGGATGAAATGGGATGGGATGAAATGAGGTGAGGTGAGGTGAGATGAAATGGGATGGGATGAGATGAAATGAGGTGAGATGGAATGGGGTGGGGTGGGATGGATGAGATGATATGATATGAGATGAGATGGAATGGGGTGGGGTGGGATGGGATGGGATGGATGAGATGGGATGGGATTGAGATGAGATGGGATGGGATGAGATGAGATGAGTTGAGATGAGATGAGATGAGATGAGATGAGATGGGATGAGATGGGATGGGATGAGATGGGATGGGATGAGATGAGATGAGAGGAGATGAGATGAGATGGATGGGTAGACAGGTAGATGAATGGATGAAAAAAAAATAGAAGCAGAGAAAAAAATAAACAACTTACCGTAACATGGATCGTTTATCGAGTTCTTCAACTTATTGCTGAAATGTTTTGGTGTGCACTCACAGTCAGTTTTATTACCCTTGCTTGTTCTGTTGTTTGGACACATTGTACAATTTTCATTTGATACAGTTGCTTTGTAATAATCTTCAAGACAAGCTGCAAAGAAAGAAACAAGAGGGCAATCAGAGACTGTATATACCTCCACCAGTACCAGTGGGTTATTATTAGAAATGTTTGAAAAAACACGAGTCATTCCGCTAACCAGGCTAGCTCACGAGACCTACACATGTATGAATGAATAAAATGTTTGTTTGCACTCGTCACAGAATTATGCAAAATTTTTTTTGCATAAAATAAGAATAATGAGCGTTTCTTCTACACGGGGAATCTTGTGGTCAGATTTTTATTAACCAAACTTTCATGAAAACCTATGCAGTACTTTGAGAGATGTCCTGGTGACAGACAGACAGACAAATGGACAGACAAATGGATGGACAGACAGACAAACAAACAAACAAACAAACAAACAAACAAACAAACAGACAGATGGATGGACGGATGGACGGACAGTCAGCCAGCCAGACCGACGGACCAACCAACAAACAAACAGAATATAGAGTAAATAGAAGTATTTTCTAAAACTTACGTGAACATCCTGTATTGGTGCTTTCAAATCCTTCTAAACACTTGCATTGAGCATCATCATCTATTTCCCAGGCTCCATTGGCGTAACATCTCACCAAGAAACTTGTCTTGTTGTTGCTCAATGAAACCGCATTGGCTGAACAATTAACAGTTACATTTATATTGCCACTTGCAGGAGCCTCCAATCTATTTAGCTGAATTTGGTTCACAGTTTTCTTTTCACAATAATAATAGTACATTTGGATGCCGTAAACTCTCCATACTGCTTCTGATTTTGCTACAATGGCTACAAACATTTCTTTACGTTCTTTATTCTTTATTTGAACGGTTTGGTTTGTTGTCTTGTTCGTTTGAAATGTTGCATTGTCTGCGATAACAGCATTATCGTCAAAATACTTCTTTCTTTGGGCAACAGTAGAACCACCTCCCGGAATGTCTGAAGTTTTTCCATAGATTACGTAAATAGACAGCTTACATTCTGAGTTACAAACTGGCTTGGCTCTTATATCGATATAAAATATCTTTGATACATTGAATTTTTCTATTTGTTCTGACACAAACCAGCTCTCACTGCTGGATGAAGCAATTGTTGTCGTCAATACATTATTATTCTCCACTGTCCACTAAACAAAATATATAATATATATATATATATATATATCATAAACGAGTGCGAGTGTTTTACTAAGGGTTATAAACACGAGAGGACAATGAAAATCACGAGGTGTTTGCACCTCATGAGAGAATAATGAAAATCACGAGGCTGCAAGCCAAGTAATTAATTTCATTGTTCTCGAGTGTTTGTAAAACATGAGAGAATAATGAAAAACACACGAGGCTGCAAGCCGAGTAATTAATTTCATTGTTCTCGAGTGTTTGTAAAACATGAGAGAATAATGAAAAACACACGAGGCTGCAAGCCGAGTGATTTTTATTGTTTCCGAATGTTTTACAAACACGAGAGAACATTGAAAATTACAAGGTAATAGGCCTGAGTGATTTTTGTTGTTCTCGAGTGTTTGCAACCCCTGGTAAAACATGATACACGAGTTTATGAAATAGCTTCTCAATCATCTATTACAGTAGAATTCGCGAGGGACTTATTAGATCAGATTCTGTGTCTGTCTCATGTTGAATTTATAATTAAGAAATGTGGTAATAAACGGTTCTTTGTTTGTGTCATTTATTATCTGATTTCTTAATTATGAATTCAGTTTGTGCGACCTTTACCGGGTTTCAAAACTCATGCACAAGCTCATGAATTATTAATGATTTGAGAACAATAGATATCGAGTGCATGTTACATTGTAATCATTACGATATCGAGTGTACGGACTGTACGCTACATTGTAAGACGTTACGTTACATAGTAAGACGTTACATTACGTTGTAAGACATTACGCTACATTGTAAGACATTACACTACATTGTAAGACATTACGCTACATTATAAGACATTACGCTACATTGTAAGACGTTACGCTACATTGAAAGACATTACGCTACATTGAAAGACATTACGCTACATTGAAAGACATTACGCTACATTGTAAGACATTACATTGTAAGACGTTACGTTACATTGTAAGACGTTACGTTACATTGTAAGACGTTACACTACATTGTAAGACGTTACGTTACATTGTAAGATGTAATTACACTACATTGTAAGACGTTACGATACATTGTAAGATGTTACGTTACATTGTAAGATGTTACGCTATATTGTAAGACGTTACGCTCATTGTAAGACAATTTACATTACATTGTAAGACGTTACGTTACATTTACAATCCCTGTATATTGATAGGTTGAAAGCAAGCAAATCCTACGGGATTACACTTTATACTGCACTATATGTTTCATTTTGTTATACTGTTATACATACACCAGTATTTATTATTACAATGCAAAGTTGTCTGTCTAAATCTTTACCAAAAACTAAGAACATAGAAACAACTTACAATTTCACGAACATCTGCACCAAATGTATAAGAATTATATTCCCAATCCTTCAATGTACTGTATCCAACATTAACTATAATAAAAACCAACATTTGCTATAGATTCTCTCCATTATTTAACACTCTTAAAGAGAGAATGAAATGAAAATTAAGTTTGCTCTATCTTCAAGATCTCAAAAAAATAATAAAGAATTACTTTAACAGTTTTTCCATATTTCACTTCATTATTTAGATTTGTTTGATATGTAAATGAGATGAACTGTGACATAAAGTTATATGTACAGATAAATGTGAGTTATATAGAACGTTGTGTGATATCTTCGACATTATCGAACAAAATTTTGGTCCATATAGTTGCAAAGTTTTAAATAATATTGTTTAATAATTCCATGATTTTTCAATATTAACAGTCACAATTACCTGTACATAACTTTACATCATAGCTTATCTCATTTACATATCCGAAACAATTCTGAATAACTTGTGAACGAAGTGAAATATGGAAAAACTGTAAAAGTCATTCTTTATTATTTTCAGGAGATCTTGAAGATGAAACAAACTAAATAATTTCATTTCAGCCAACTTTGCTTGATGACTCAAGCAGTAATCAAAATTTGGGCCCGCAGTAATTGGCCTTCACGCTGTTGCGGTGACCCTGCCATAGGTTTAAATTTGTGTTTGTGTTTGAATGGTCCTCGTTTTAGTTTATTTTGTGATACCATACATGTATTTATAGTCAAGTCTATGGCGAAGCAAATAAAATAAATAAATAAATAAAATATTGTGCGAGCCTTAAATGTGCTTAAAGTACTAAAGTGTAGTTACTGCGTACCTTTTGCAGCTCCAGTCATCTGAGAGTGAGAGGTAAAGTAAAACAGAACCATGCCATACCACAATGAAACAGCCATATCAACTACTCAGGTATCCAAAACTATATTCAAAAAACTATCATACAATTACAACAAGAAAAATATAGCTAACCTATTTCTGCTTGAACTGGTGAAAAATAGCTTCTTTATTGTTTCACTCTGTCTAACACCAAATGCATATTGATTTTAATGAAAGGGAGAACCCTCAGACATCCTAGGCAGCAATCAGTTAATTATCACAACTGATTAACCCACTTCTGCCTGAGCTGACCAAAAACAGCCCTTTTATTTTTTTACTCTGTCTAATTTTTTAATTATTCTATTCTATTTTAATTATTAGTCTAATTTTGTTAATCATAACTTTATTACTGGCCTTGTTAAAAAGTGTGGGGTGGGGGGGGGGGGGGGGCAAACATATTCTGCCCCCCCCCACCAAAAAAAGTGGGGGTGCAGGCCCCCCACTTCTGACGCCCCTGCTCCCCTATACTGTATATAGAAATTAGTAGAACCTAACTCCAATATAATATCCAGACCTAATCCCACACATGTCACACCCTCAACCATTACCACACCTATAGTCTTGATAATTTATAGACAAATGGCCCTTGAGAAAGTTGTGGGATGTGAAAGTTCAATACACCGGCACAGTCCTCTTATAATTAGTTAAGGCATTTCTACACAGTACGATTGTATTTGTCATACTACGATTCTCATCGTGATGTATTTGATTCATCACCAATTGTGCAGACAACATTTTACGACATTCACCATTGAATTTATAAACAAGAATTGTGTCATGTACAGAAAATTTCATACAACAATCATATTGTATAGATTTTAGGCCTTTAAGTGGAGTCTTAATTTGGAATAAGGAACATCGCTAAGTTGTCATTTAGATCCTGTTTACACTGTACTAGGACGAATTCAGAATTCAGGTCTCGAATTAATATGGTTCCACCTGTTTACACAGCGAAATAGGATGAATTCGAGACCAGTCTTGAATTTGTCTAGGTACTGTGTAAACATGCAGGGTCTTTAAGATCTTTTTAAATTTACCATATACAATTACCTCATAATTAAGTTACCTGACTTCCTAACTTCAGATAAACAACTGAAGCACAATAACAATTTAAACCTTTGACTTTATATTAAAAAGTTTTCACACAACCCTGGTTTGTATTTGTGTATGTACACATACATTAAAAGTCTGTCATAATTCTAGGATTCCTCCCCCACATATATGATTATTCATGATAATTTAACACATATGTCAATTATCCTTGACAATAGACTCCACCACTTAATTTTCATGGGGCAAAAGGATTATTTATATATATATATATATATATATATATTATATATATATATAATAATAATAGTTCAAGTAGTCGTTTACAATAGACCACAGAGTGCTCGATACTTTTGAAGGTAGAGCAAGATACAAAACAGAACCTAAAGTGAAACTTTTTTCAGTTGCCTGATGATCGCTAACGCGTGAAACTCGGAGTAGCAACGTTCATTTTTTAAATATATATATATATATATATATTATAAATTGTAAACACAACAATTTATACAAATGTTTGGAAATACATGTTGAACAGAATATCTCATTTTTATTGCTTCACTTGTAAGATTATAAACCTTGGCCAATGTACTCAAAATAAATTTCACACCTACAGTCAAAAATAATGGAAATACCTTCCACTTCCACTTCCGTAGTTTGTTGCATATTACTGTATTTTTGTAGTCGCTACTGAAGCGTGAGGAAAGTCTAGCGATAAAACTCACCAATTTGTGATGTTTATTCGTCTGCTGGTATCAATTTGGGATAAACAATTATATTGTATTATGATTAAATGCCATTTAAAGTCAAATTATACTATTTATGTACAGTTTTCAACAAAAAAAATCTCAGGCTTTGGTAGCAGCTACAGAAATACAGTAATACGCAATGAACTACACAAGAAGAAGTGGGAAGGTATTTCCATTTTGACTGAAATATTTTCCCCATACCAACGTGCATTATTATATTTAAGTAATTTAATTAAAATACATGTAACTACATGTATTGGCTGTAAAGAGACGAAAATCTCTTCACTTAAAACCACTTGAATCATTAAAAACAAAGCAGTGTGAATAAGTAAGCAAAATAGTGTTACAGAGAGAATTTTCTTATGTCTTTTGGTCAAGATAAACAAAAGTTAAGAATTAATGTCTGCTTAGTGCATGCTGCGACATCTAGAAACGGACCTTCCTCATTTATATTCTATTTACCTTTATAATAAACATTCAAATTATTCAAATAACACCCACCCAGAAAATGTTATTCCACTCCGTAAGCCCCAGTAGACTTCCATAACAATTTATATAACACTCTCACACAAACAATTTATTCCAAACAGTTGTTGAAAAGTAAAGGAAATACTCCAAATTATGTGAAGTACATTACCCACCGTCCCCAAAAGCATTCTTTGATACTAAAGTATTCATAAATACTTGCCAACTGACCCGTGTTTATAGATTGTAGAATAAGATCAGATTTAGACCGTATAAGATTTAAAACCTCGCAAGTATTAACCATTTAACCGTACCTTCTTTTCCAAGCTTTCTTTCTCGCCGAAGAAATAGGCTAGTAACAAAACAGCACTTTTCTATTCAAGTACCCAGCTAGTTGGTGTCAGTGATCAAGTTAAAAGTACAAATTTTCAACCAATTCCAGCGATCTTTCTTCGCAGAACTCGATAGGAGTGTATTCCTTCACATTAAACGACACAAATTGTTTGCTTTTACCATTATTATGTCCACCGATCGATGAATAAAAGTGAAGTATATTCCGATCGAAAGCAAAAGGCTTTCAACCTAGTCGTTTATAAGACGTCAACTGAGTGTATCCTGTAGGGT
Source organism: Paragorgia papillata (assembly GCA_035771165.1). Taxonomy (NCBI): domain Eukaryota; kingdom Metazoa; phylum Cnidaria; class Anthozoa; order Scleralcyonacea; family Coralliidae; genus Paragorgia; species Paragorgia papillata. The sequence continues at coordinate 1,493,754 of JAWNZC010000102.1, read as the reverse complement.
TTAATTACATGTAATAAGAACTATCAAATTACGCTAAATCACGCAGCAGGAACACGAATGTATCATCGCAACAATCTCGAAACTCCCCCAAATTTACATTGTAAAATCAAAATGGATCGTTTGCTTTCTTGGTTTCGAAACCGTGTTTCGTTTGCTTTCTTGGTTTCGAAACCGTGTTTTGATTAAATTTTGGGTTCGAGTAGTGATTAAAATCAAAGAAAATATGGTTGATGCATAAATGTTTCAACACGATCTCTTACCAAAATTAAGTATATACTAGTATCTTAATTGTAAAATAGGGCTCAAATTAAGACAGGAGGCGGGAGAGCGGAAAAGCGGGAGGAAAGAGACGGACTTGTTTCGCTTGCAGGTTTTTGAATCTAATTAAATATTCTGGCAGGAAATCGCTAAAATGTACATCGCCCTGTTTTGACGTGTTTCGGGTTGTTGTACATGCAATGGAAAGTGGTTCTACCCCTACTAAAACGTTTTCAAGAGTCTGTTTATTAACTCCAACTTCCAAAGATAGCACTTGTATAGCAATTTAGCCTGAATAGAATTACTTCCCGAATTACGTCACCGGTCGAAAAATTCACTGTCCTTTTCAACGAGGAACCGAAAGGTCAAAAATGTTTGAAAAGGACTTTGAGAAAGTCTAATTAAGACATGGCCTTAATTTATCTGTCCCACAAGCGGGATGTTATTAAACTTGAACACATAAAGCTAAAAACCCGAGAGGGGTGTTCTGGTCGGGGTATGAGAGGCGGGACATTTTTCCGGAGGGTTGGGATTAGGTTTAGGGCCACCGGGGGGTTGTTGTTAGGTTTAGGGTTTCCGGGGGGTTGTGGTTCGGGGTTGGAGGGGATGGGGGATGACTTTTCATTTAAAATTAAGGATTATCCTTAATTCTAGGCGATTTGACAATTAAGGATAATCCTTAATTTTGGAGTGAGGTCGACCTGAAATGTTTACATTATTGACACGTGGCTCGCAGCCCTCGCAGCCCCCAGAGACTACGATCTATTTGGTCTGCGGCACATCATGACGTCTCCACTCTCGTTCCCAGATTCCATCACTTTCAACGCGGCCATACTTTCTCGTTCCCAGTACTCCTGCCTGTTCGTTCGTTGGTTCGTTCGTTGGTTCGTTCGTTCGTTCGTTCGTTCGTTCGTTCGTTCGTTCGTTCGTTCGTTCGTTCGTTCGTTCGTTCGTTCGTTCGTTCGTTCGTTCGTTCGTTCGTTCGTTCGTTCGTTCGTTCGTTCGTTCGTTCGTTCGTTCGTTCGTTCGTTCGTTCGTTCGTTCGTTTTACTATACCGCCGTGTGTTGCGAAGTTCGTTGGGAAGTTCAGATATTCGTTCGGAATTACGTTGCCAAGGTTGAAAATTATCCAATCAAATTGCGAGCTTTGGTTCAAAACTCATTCTGATTGGATAATTTTTCAACCTTAGCAAAGTAATTCCGAACTTCCGAACGAATATCTGAACTTCCCAACGAACTTCGCAACACAGGGCGGTAAATTAATGTGTAATCAACTATATACGTAATTGTTCTACAGTATTCAGCCATTATTCTACAATGCTCAGCCATTTTCCTAGGGCAAATAGCACAACAGCCAGTCCAAATCTGCGGTAATAACTATTAATTTACTGAACAAAACAAATACCAGCCAGAGGCAAGCTTGAGCATACCAGCTGTGCTGCATAATAGAGGCGTCGCCCCCGCCCCGCCCCCCCCCCCCCCCCCCCAATGGCCTCCAAGACCGTTCTCGTGAAAAGTTTAAATCCGTTGAGAAACTTGTAGGGGGGGGGGGACATTGTTTTAAGGCCAAGTGAGTAGAAAGCTAGTGATGTGTTTTATATATATTGCAGGCATGCATATTAAATTACAATACTAAGGGTCAATACAAAATGCCTCCAACTTGTTTTTACATTTACGACTTGTTTATAAATAAATCTAAAGATATTCTGACGTGTATCATTCTATGTTCTGGTTTAATTTTAACAAAATTATGTAATTTATGGCTTTTGGATTACTCTTCAATACTTGCCTCAAGATGCAGGAAATAGTGTTTCAGAGACCCTAGAAATCCAAAATTTCCCGGGGGTGCATTTCCCCGGACCCCCCTACGAAACCGAGGTTCTTGCCCCCCCAAAACTCAAGACCTTGGCTACGCCATTGAGATAATTGCGACAAACAACTCAAATGGCTTCTCACGGGATTCAAAATGAACGTCTGTCTGATATGTTCCCTGGGGGTGAGTAATGAAACACTGACGCGCATGACGTCATTTGTACTGGCCGCTGCTGTTGCCTTGGTAACTTATGTAGTAACTTACAGGGGGTGGACAAAAAAAAGTGGTCATCATTGAAAGTATGATTATAATGTGCATTATATTTTTCTTTTCTCGAATAATAGTTATTTCACATTAACCATATTTTTAATGATGATCCACCCCCTGTTTATGGTAACTTTTGTAGTAACGTTTCATTATAGTGAAGCCTGTGAAGGGCTCGGCTCTAACCATTCATTGACGTACTATTTCGACCTTGAAAATCGCGTCAGATTTTCCTACTCAAGGGGGCTGTTTACATGAGCCCGGTTAACTGGGCTCACGCGATTGATTAGGATCGTACTGTGGTTTTAAAACTCGCATAAACTAAATTTACAAAGAAGAAATGGTTTAGTTTAGATGTAAACGAATCCTAACGTTCATTAAAATCTCCTTTTGCGGCCAAGGAAAGAATTTCGTGACACGAGTCAACCCCGTTAGCCGGGCTAGCCCGGCTCATGTAATCGGCCCTTAGCCTCGTCCGCAAGCAACTCTGGAAGTTGCTATGGAGACACAAAAAATAGGGGACGGAAAAAACAAAGGACTGCCCACGCCAGACATCGTGAGTAGACTCACTAATGAGTGCTACTGTATCTAAGACCACTTAATTTTATTAATCGGCCGGCGGAGACCTTCAGGAAATCCGGCCAGCCGGCCAGTGAAGACATAGTCCATTGTTATGACTATTTTCTGCCGTTTCGCTTAGGTGTGTTTTTCTCTTCTTCATGTTTTACTCTGATTTTCAACAGCTTACCATGCGCTTATGTATTGGAATTAAGAGAATTGTTAGCAAAATGAAAGCGTGGGGTGTTGGTGGCAGTGGTTGGGTCATGTGAGAAGAGCCGCATGTGAGAAGAGTGCTTCCAGTTTGACTCTACAACCGTGACTCTACCGGCCAAACACCGCAGGTTTCCTCCGTGGACGAATAAGGGATGGTCCTTACTGGACCTCTAGAGAGAACAGTTTAGATATGACTGATAGAGCTATCCAGTATAAATAAGATTAGTTTAGTTTCCTCCAGTTTCCTCCTGTTGTTACACTGGACGAATAAGGGATGATCCTTACTGGACCTCTTGGGAGAACAGTTTACATATGACTGACAGAGCTATCCAGTATAAATAAGATTAGTTTAGTTAGGTTAGTTTAGCTAGAGTGCTCAATACCGTTATTGGCTAGTCATGCAATGCATAATTATTTGATATAGTTTATATTAACAGTAAAGACATGTTAATAAACGGCACAAACAAAGAACCGTTTATTACCACATTTCATAATTATAAATTCGACGTGAAACCATTGTCCGATCCATAGGCAGCAGGCGGGCGGGGGGCAAATTGCCCTCCCAAAATATTTGAAAAAGGAAAATTCGGGCACTTTCAGCTAGGAATTTCGGGCAATTTTGACATGTATTGCTGTGAAATGTAACCCTAAATTTTTCGGGTAAAAATCTCTGCCCCCCAAACAGAATTGGGCTGCGACGCCTATACCATTGTCTAATCAAATTATGCACCAATATCACCAAGTCCCTCTACTATAATATAATTGACGATTGAGAAGCTATTTCATAAACTCGTGTATCGTGTTTTACCAGGGGTTTCAAACACTCGAGAACAACAAAAATCACTCGGCCTATATTACCTCGTAATTTTCAATGTTCTCTCGTGTTTGTAAAACATTCGAAAACAATAAAAACCACTCGGCTTGCAGCCTCGTGTGTTTTTCATTATTCTCTCATATGTTTTACCGTGGTTTTACAAACACTCGAGAACAATGAAAATTACTCTGTTAACGACCTCGTGATTTTCATTGTCCTCTCTTGTTGGTAACCCCTTGTAAAACACTCCCACTGGCTTATGAAATACTACTTAAAATATCATTAATAATTCATGACGAAAACTAAAGAAATCAATACCGTAGCAGTGGTTGTAAATCGGATACAGACAACATCGTCCTGATTTACATAAACTTTAGCTTCGATTTTCTCGGCTAAAACAGACCGTATCCCCAAAATAGTTGGTGAACTTGATTACTTAGATGCATTTGTATTTTAAGAAAGATATATACAGCATTCGCAGCCGAGCTGCATCTGATTTACAAGGCGAGCTGCAGTATCTATTACATAAAATTCTGTCCATCCATTATCGTATATTCTTTCTGACGTTAATAAGTTTTATCAGGTATAAAACCACCGACATGATACTAATTTCTATTTTACAACATATAACATAGTTATGTGTTAATCACCGCTGGTGGTACATTTCAGACTAAATATTATAAATACTAAGGACTATATGCATGTTGTTCAATGACTTCAATCACACAGTTGTAAACAGAAAAGGTCAAATCTCACGACTTCGTGATTTGTTTTCACAAGCAATCTTAGACATCGCGTGTATAAATCAAGTGGTTTGACGTCGACAAGCTTTAAATTTAATAGTGCCGGAGACAGCTTCCATGCAATAAGCGTCAAAACTCACGTCAAAACTCAATTAAAAAGGCGAATCACCAGACAGTATCCTTCAAGCTTCACCGAGCAACCACTCAGCTAGAAGACCCTTCAAAAAAAAGACTCAATTCTCGCAGTGTAGAACAACGTATTTGCTATGTGCGCATTACCAAGACTTTTCGTTTGTCTCTTCGTGGCGTTGTTCGTGGCGCAAAGTTTGGCTCAGAAGCGTTGTGGTGGACCATTCCATTATGCATGCGGCAAGGTAAGTTTTTTGAACCATGTAGACATACACGCAGTAATTTTATATTGGTTAGTCATTTTATATTTTTCCATTGGCAGAACTGGAAAAGATTTTCAACCTTTCCCGAAGTATAAGATTTGGGGGAGCACGCGGGTGGGGTGTATACTGTTAGCGCACTGCCTCTCACCAAAAGTTAAGCCCGGTTAGACGGGGTTAGTACTTCGTTGTCGAGCTTGGAACTAATGTGAGTAGAGTTGTAGTTGATCTCTCCTGTACTTCGAGGGTTTTTCACCGGCTTCTCCGGTTTTCCTCCTTTCGTAAAATCAACACCCACATCATGGTAGTCATGTTCAATTGGGGCATTTCGCTCTGTTTGACCACCAGTTGCAATAGTCAGTAAAGTTATTACTAATCTAAATCTGCATAAAAAATAGCGGAAATTTTGGCTTTCACATTGACAACATTCATAACTAACAATAACTGTAATGTCATGCAGAAACACAAAGTTCGCCGATCTTAGAATTAATTTTATGGAAAGTCTCTGTAAAATAAATAACTCATTTTCTAAATTTAGCTATCAAGACCTTTTCATGTATGTCATTGCTATGCAAGACAAAACAATTATGACTTTGGTAGCTAAATACTGTTTTAATGTTTTAACAAGTTTTGAAAGCTTATAGTTGAGCACGTAGTCTAGTTTATATGTTATATGTATGTATCTTATATACCAAATCTGGTATTTATGTTGTTTGAATAAAGTCTATATCTAACGTGATTTTTACTTTTGCTTTGTCTGGATACGCAGTCGACTATTCTGAGTATTCTCGATCGATTCTTGAGGAAAGATAGACTTTACGTGTCATGCGGCATGAACGTTGCCAGTGATACGAATTTGTTACTGAGTTAGCCAATGTTTTCATAGGAGTAGCAGCCCAGTTCTGTAGAGATTTTTGCCCGAAAAATTTAGGGTTAAACTAATATTTTTTAAATCGTATTTTTCAGTCTTAGTTTAACGAATGAATTTTGCTTAAACATTTCACAGAAGTACATGTCAGAATTGCCCGAAATTCCTAGCGGGAAGTGCCCGAATTTTCCTTTTTCAAATATTTTGGGAGGGCAATTGCCCCCTACCCCCTGCCTGCTACGTCTATGTTTTGCTAGCTGCAAATCCGTACCCTTCTCCGTTCAACACTCTGCATGCCTGATTTCTCTAAATTGTTTTACGTGGTGCTTAACCCCTTGGCGCCCGAGAACCCTCCCCTTCACGAGTAAAATAGGACCGCGTGGAGACTGCTACTGAATTTGCTAACCGCAATAGTATCGACCAATAGATAACGAGTAGATTAACCAATCAGGTTGCGGCATTTGCATTGGACAATTAATGCGTTTTTAATTTGCTAACTTAGATGCCTCGAGGTAACCAGCATTTCGTCGCCCTGTAAACATGTTTCTCATTTTCTTGTGGTTTGGCAATTTCACATGTTCTAATATACCAGACAGGATGTTTACAAAAACATAGCTACTTGTCCTTTATCAAAGTCAGACATTAATTAGCTTGTTGTCTTGGGATTAAATTAACTGACAACATAAGTCAGATAAATAATTTAACTCCTAGTTGTCCGGCCCGATAGTCATCCGCTACTGGTGACGGATCACTTTGATTTGTTGTGAACCTGCGAGGTTTTGACCAAAATTACCCCCCTAGGGCTTAAAATGATCCTGAATGATCCCTTTTTAAAATAAGACCTTTATAACGATATGCCATGAAGTATTACCCGAGTTCTGACCTGACTTCCCTTCTGTTGAAATCCCGCGAGGATCATGGAGTATGGATAAGAACAAAATGGCTTTTATTTGTCAATATATAAGCGAAACCAACGAAAATTTAGGCTCTAACAACTCCGAAAGTAAGTATAAACATTTGTTTGTTGTAATTATTTCGTAGATTAGCAATAATTTGGTAAAATTTGACGAAAACCATCTCGGCCGAGTCTGGCGAATTTGAACAAAATTCGCCGAGAGTTGTCGGCGAGTTGTTGGCGTTGTAATGGCAAACAGAAGTAAATATCACTCAAAAATAACTTAAAATCTGGATAGCTGACTTAAAAACGATCTTACTGATGTATTTTGGTCGTATGTTCTTGTATAATTCTGTTTAAATTTGTAAATTTCAAAATAAGTTATATGATCGCTCGCGGCCGCACCATGGGGGGTCTCAATGGAAAATCATAAAAAATCAATATAATATTTGCTTTTTATTGTATTGCTTCAATTTTTTCAATTTGAATTTGTGAAATGCTGCTTTTCATTTTACATGATCCAAAATTTGGTGTAAAGTCATTTCTCGTTAAATATTTAACATTTTTTGGATTATAATAATATTATTAATAGTAGTAATTAGCATAAATTAGCATAATTTGCAAAATGGGTTGTCTGACAAGATCCGAAAACCCAAAATTTGAATAGTAGAGGTAAAAACGATTCAAATGATATATTGTGGTATTATTTTTGTGTTATTATGCCATGTTAATTCACAAATTGCCAAGACCACCTGCTGTGACTGGTTTTTGGACTGGACGAGAAAGAGTTTAAAGACATTGGGAAGTTTTTGCTAAATACAAAAAGATACATGTCATGAGCAATGCAAGTAGCGAACCGGATAAAGCAGAATTATTTATTGTAATATTTATAAAAGTAACTGACATTTGACATTTCACTCAATTAAACTACATATTTAAAGAAATTTTGGGTGAGAGAAAATTTATTAAAACTGAGTAAAATCGTCTGCAGGTGTTAGACAGAGTAAAATAGTCTGGTGTTAGACACAGTAAAATAGTTTGGTGTTAGACAGAGTAAAATAGTCTGGTGTTAGACACAGTAAAATAGTCTGGTGTTAGACAGAGTAAAATAGTCTGGTGTTAGACACAGTAAAATAGTTTGGTGTTAGACGGAGTAAAATAGTCTTGTGTTAGACAGAGTAAAATAGTCTGGCGTTAGACAAAGTAAAATAGTCTGGCATTGGACAGAGTAAAATGGTCAAAAACAATGGCAAAAGTAAACCATTTGAAACCATTCAGTCAGGAAGGGATTGATGTGGGTGGCCATTATAATCAAGGCCTTATTATGCCAGCTAATAATTACGATCTATAGGTAACAGGCTGGCTTTTTGCCACTCCACTTTATTCTCTGTACACGTAAACAACATTCTTAGCCAAAAAGTTAGACGCCGGTCAGACAGATTTAGGCGGAATTCGGAAACGTCTAATCCGTAGCCATCCCAACGTAAACAACAACAATTCACCATAGCAAAAAATATGAGGACAATCACGTTTTACCATAATCCTTTGCAAACCCAAATAAGTTCTGACAACATAAAACACTGCTATTTGTAACAAATAAATTCCTAACGCAGCCTAGCAGGTGAAGAATCAGTTTCAGCGTAAAAGATGCTCAAAAACTTTTCTTAACGCTATAAGCATCGTATTGTGAAAGAACAGAGAAAAGATGCTATTTATTCCATTCCGTGCAATGACTGTTATCAGGAGTACATTGGCCAGACAAAACGTCAGTTTGGCACGCGTTTAAAAGAGCGCAAAAAAGTGGTTTTCTTTTCAAAAAAGGAAAATTCTGCTTTGTCGGAGCACGCGTGCAAAACCAACCATATGAGATTGCGTGGGATAATTAAAAAATTATCACTACCGACCCAGGCACATCAATAGCGCCCACGCTCCACGCTCCACGCTCTATTAAATCGTGATGACAGAAGCCTATTTGCATCTTGTTGATAAACAACGTCATCAATAGTTCTATGAGAGTATAAATATGGACCTGTCTTCACAACGATCACCCCTGGGTTGAGAGCCAACCCGGGTTAGCTCGCCAACCGGGGTCAACCCGCGTCTACGAATAAACCCCGGTTGGCGTTTACACGATAGCCGGGTCAACCCGTCTTGCCGGGTGATCCTTTTCAAGACCCAGGTCGACCCGGTGTCAAGCGAAATTTATGACCTCTGCGAAATACCTGACCAAGCGTGACGGGTCATGTATTTCGCGCGTGTAGGCGCGAAATACATGACCGCTTGCTAAATATCTGAGGCCTGGGTCGAACCATAATGGCCGTCGAAGGAAACGAATTATCTAATGTTTATATAATATAAGATGTTTATAATGTATCGTATCCACCTCCGAAACTGGATTTAATTTGATATTGATGAAGGACGATGGAAGGCACACCTTATCAGCCGAAAACAAGCCAAGAAACTATCTGCTCTCCGCGAGATTTCGCCACATTCAGAAAGATTTCAGTGGTTTAGCTTCTTCTTTGACAAAAATTCATGATACAGCGTAGATTGGTAGGAACGTTTAATTTGCTCTGGAAGTATTCATCAAGGCCATGAATATCTTATATTTGCAACGAGACTGTCAAGACATACTGTATATTGTCATTTTTTTTCACCCACAGTATTTGTCAGTATATCACCTATTCACCTACTGCAGTACATGTTCTTTCAATCATGATACAGTGGATCCTTGATACCAACACAACAACTATGTGTTATAAAATAATACACATATCTCCTTGGATCAGTTGAGTGTAAACTGTAATGGATTATGACCAATGAAATTTATAACGCCATAAACAGCATGAGACACTCTGAATTCAGAGTGAAGACAGCTTTGCCCCATAATAAAGAGTCATGGTGATTCATCATTCACACATGTTTTATAAACAGTTGTGCAAAACAACAACCACATACATAATCGGAAAAGTGGTGGTAATTTGTATTTTAAATAATAAAATTATTTCTCCGATTTTTTCAATAATTACTATGAAAAACCAAAAGTAGCCACCCTTCTTATCACAAAAAACCTTCTTTTGTGATAATAATTTCTAGTAGAATTATAGTTTTAGGTGTAGGGTTGGTTAGACAAGACAATTTTTATTTAGTACCATATTTACATAACATATATTGATGGTTTGCAATCAATCTCTTGAGATTTGGAAGACAAAGAAACGGCGGCCATGTTGGAGGAAAACATACTCCAAATACAATAGCTGCTAATGAGATTATTTTGTTAAAGTTCCTCCAACATGGCCGCCATGAAGTCAAGTGCAAACCCAACCTCGTACCCAGGGTCTTACCTCCGCTCCCCCGCCCCCGCCCACCGCTTCGGAAAGACCCTGGTACACTCTGGTCACGTGCTTCCCAAAATATGGGCAGTACAAAATAAATTTAGTGTGGGTAGGGTGGTACAAAAAACTTTCTCCATTTACCGACCGGAGTAGTGTTTATACAAAATGCAAAACATCTGGCCAGATGAAATGTCACGACTCACGAAAGGTGCACAACGGCTTGGAGAAACAATCCGAAACGAGATATAATTTAATAAGAATGCCAAAGTCTCAAAGATCAATATTTTGCTGGCTTTGTAGCGCTGGCGACATGTGTTATTTATTGATGGGAGAATATTCGTTTTAAGCATTTGAATCGCGAGGCTTTTAACTGGACGTATTCACTTAAATATAACGGCAACTTTCACGTGTGGTATTCAACAACGTACAGATGAAACACATACGTATTTTATTGTTTATATTGAGAGTTTGAAACAGTCTTCCATTTCATTATCCACTGTGAGGTTTACTGTGCTGCGTTGTTTTGACCAGTTCTCATGCCGACAAAATTATGGTCAGTCATCCACGAACATGATAATTGATAAATATATTTGATATAAAATGCCAATTTTCAAGTTCATTTTAAAAAGGTTAGTCGATATCCGTACCTATTATATTTTAAACAATTGGCGAGGGACTATAATTTAATACGACGTGTTATTATTAATAGTCCGAAAAGCGGCGGGTATTAGGTTGTTGCATTTAAAACGATCAAAACTAAGAGATACGTAACAAGTTAACTTGAACGGGGGTTTCTTTATCGGACAAGAAGTTTGTGACAGCAAAGAAGCAGAAAAAATCGATAAGACTCGCTCGCTTTCTTGAAGTATACTGAAAGTACTATTTCTTTAAGTAAACAACACAGCGCATTCAGAAATGCAGACAGATGACAACAAAGGTTCGACATTTCACCTTTGCCTTATTAAATGTGTCTAGTGTCTTGCTGTACCATTATAGAATGATCTTGGTTTCAAATATTTTACTATTTTAGTACTGTTTATTTTTGTTTATTTGTCGTGTTGATTAATACTATTATTCGATATTTTAATATACTTTGCCGAATGGAGGAGCGGCAACAGTTTTCGTAGTGGCGTATTCATATTTCATGATCGAGCGACGAAAGATCAAATTTGCGGAGTAACTGGAGTTTATATAAATAGAAAAATGATAATAAGACATCGATTAATCGACTACATATTGTATAATTTAAGCACCCAGGTTGACGATTATTAAACGAATGGGAACATCAAAAGCTTTCTTCATTGTAAACTTAAATAAACACAGCGATTTATTATAAACTAAAAACAATAGCTGTCAAAACAACTTGTTTCAATTTTAAAATCGTATCACCGGTTTAACGATTCATTTCAAAATCTAATACCAGAAAACAAAACAAGATACGTATACATGCATTTCTTCGACTATTCCAGCGAGGTCAAGCCACAGAATAAATACTAAGGTCAAGCATTGATACGCAGGGGACACTCCCACAGTCGAAAATGTTGATAGACGACACGTGACCAGCGTGTACCAGGGTCTTTCCGAAGCGGTGGACGGGGGCGGGGGAGCGGAGGTAAGACCCTGGGTACGAGGTTGGTGCAAACCAAGAATAGGGAGTAGGTACAGTATAATTATACAATGATGAGCAAATGTAGCTCTCCACGTGCTCCTAGACCAGGCACTTTGTTATTTTACTCTGTAGAATGCAAGATGGTTTTACTATTTAAGAGAGAGTCTTTAGGAGTCCAAAGGGTTAATAAGTTCTGTTCAAGCACAAATTACAATATAAGCTGGGAAAGATCATTATAATATAAATATATCCTGTAGCTTTGCAAGCCACATTCAAGAAAGCTTATAGAAATCTTAATGCTGGTGCCAGTTGTTCAAAGGTTGATTAGAGTTAATACTGGGTGAAATGTTTTATTTCAGTCCATTCCGACAAATATGTAGTGTTATAATTTCAAACTTCACTAGCTTGCACACAGGATTTACTTTGTACATGATTTCCGAAATACAGTAGGTGTGTAGGCTAAAAGTTCACTTGATAAAAAACCTTTACCACTTATCAATTATTATGCAGTTGCCCTGACAAGAAGTAGCTTAACTTTCCTAAGCAAGTCCAGAGAATTGCTCTCAATATTTAAATAATTCAATATTTAAATAATCCAGGATTAACCTAATTTACTTTTGAATAACTGGGCCCAACTGTATAATTAAATAAATGACTGTTAACAATAAAAGTTTTGGGAAAGGGCAGTTGAAAGTCAACACCAATGCAGCTACCATGAAGAAATTGACCACGTCAGTCACAACCAAGCCAGTCTTCATTGTCATCTTTCCTGCAGATTTTGCATACAGCTGTATTTCTTCCACTGCAACAAAAAAAGAATTGCATGTACATGTAGTATGCTGCAAATATTGTTCAATTTAAGATTTAGTGGTTTATTTTCCCCTCGTTACTGATGCTTATTTGGCATATTGTGGAATGCAATTTGATCCTAAAAATATATACTTCTGTGGAGGGTAAAACAGAATCTCACAGTTGGAAATTAACAATGTAACAAAGAAAAACTATTCTGGCAGTTGATGGCATAACAACAACATTTTGCAATGGTTGCAAATTGACTATTACACTTTATAAATTAATTAAAGGACATCTTGCACAGAAGCCTATAACAAAACCAATAACACTTTACGTAAACCAACAATGTTTATAGTGCAAGTGAATTATTTCTTTACACATGTTTGTTCCTAAAAATAATACACTAGTATCGAGACAATCTTTATAAATAATTATATATATAGTATGAATACAACAGTCTGAACTCTGAACTGATCCTCGGGTTATCTGAACCGAGTTCTACGTACCTTATATTTACAGCTTTTCGATGGAGGCTTGATTGCTGCAACGCCAACACAGCCAGTGATAGTGTCAGTTGTTGAATTAGCCATTTGTTGACAAAATATCAGCGAAAAACGAGAGTAAGGAAGGTTGTAAACGACTGTAGAGATACAGCTGGAACAGTTGCGAAATATATGAGCCAAAGTCTATCATGCGCATCATCTGCGCATGTGCAAAACCATAATAGTCATGTATTTCGCGGTAAGCACTAAATGCCATACCGTGAGGCCCCTTGAGCCCGCATTCAGCTAATTTTGTCAGCGGTATAACCGGTATAGTGTGGCACAGCACTGACAGACATACAGTCTGTTGCAGTATATATATATATATACAGTCGAAGCTCTCCTTGCGACCACTCTCGTAAGCGACCAGCTCTAGTTGCGACCACCCTCACGAAACCCCGTTTAAATTCCCTATTAAACTCTGTTACTAAAAGCTCTCGTAAGCGACCACTCCCGTAAGCGACCGCGACCACCTTTCAGATTCACAAACTGAGCTTTTTCTTTGTTTTTAAGCTCTTGTAAGCGACCACCCTTGAAAGCCCCTTTTGCAATCAGTCAACACTGCGCTTAAAAAGCAATTTGATAACTTTTAATACAGTAATGTGATTATAAAATGCATAACAATAAAGTATTACTGTTTCCGGTTGGTTTCCAGTATAGAAACGCAGTATTTTTCTGGTCCAATCTCTCGTAAGCGACCAACTTCAGCCATTTCAGTGGGTGGTCGCATACGAGAACGAATTCTCGTAAGCGACCAGTTCTAGTTGCGACCACTTTTTTCAGTTCCCGAGGGTGGTCGCTTACGAGAGCTTCAACTGTATATATATATATATATATTGAAATGAAAGTAGCGTGCTGCGTAGGCAGTGTTGAAACAACGATCGAAATTCGAAATATAGTAAGCGGTTAGATATACAATCGAAACAGAGAACGCAGTAGTCTAACGTTTCGAGCGAAGGCCCTTCGTCAGAGAGAAACGTGTAGAGTGCTCGATACAGAGATGTAGAGCTTAATATACAATTTATCTGAAACTATCTAATATATATATATATATATATATATATATATATATATATATATATATATATATACGGTCGTCATTACACTGTGTTTCATCAGCGGACTGCTTAACGCAATCATCAGATGACTAACATCCTAACGATGTATCACTGAATTTAAATTTACATAAATGGAACTAATTAGAAATCTATTCCAATCCACTCAATTTTGACAATAGAAATGTCGCCAGTCGCGCCACAAACCTCGCCAGTGGAAAATCGGCTTGAAGCATGAAACACAGTGTAATGACGACCTGTATATATATATATGTTTTTTTTTGGCATAAAGGCTCAGACACTCACACCAATTGACCAACGCGAAAGCCAGTTTCTGTCTCAAATTCCAAAGCGAAAGCTTAGTTATTACTGCCAAACAAAGGAAAACGGATAGCTATTCTTTTCACAACGAGTTCGGTTTGCGATAAATTACAAGATTTCCTATAGAAATCGAACGATTTTCCAGTCATCCAACTGGACTTCCTTCTCACTTAAGTGAAATTTTAAACGTAAGTTAGTTGCTACTGAGGTTAAGGGAGACATCGGCAGTACAGTGATGTTAACTACAACACTTGCCTAGATGACCGTAGTATTGCGGGCTCAAGGGGCCTCACGGTATGGCATTTAGTGCTTACCGTATTTCGCAGGTCACAAATTTCGCGTTACACCTGGTTGGAGAGGTGCGACGGTGCGGAACTTTGGTCAATTCCTTCATGTAAACACGGGTTGACTTGACCCGGGCTCGTGTAAAGTGTTGGCAATATGATAATTTGTGTTGAGAAAAGCTGACCCGGGTTGTGAAAAAAAGCAGCCAACCCGGGTTCATGTAAACAAGAAAAAAGAATAACCAGGGATGGCGAGCTGACCCGGGCTGGCACTCAACCCGGGCTCGTGTAAAGGCCCCCTATAGATAGGAGTGTCGAAACGTTGGGTCACGAACAGTAACTTTTTAAGCTACGTTCAAAAACCTTTTAAGCCAGAGTAGCGTTAAACTGATACAGATACAGATTTTAATTACTTCTTCCCACAAGGGGCTTTTCAAGAGCAATTTACATTACTAAATTTCAAGTGGCAGAGTCGAAGGCATATTAAAGGCGCTCGAAGCAGCCGCCCTACGACACATTTATGACACACATGTCAGACCACGAATCACAGACCTAGGTGTTGATTTTATGGAGGGAGGAAAACCGGAGAACCCGGCGAAAAACCCTTGAAGCACAGGAGAGACCAACTAAACTCTACTCACAGGAGTGTTCCAAGCTCGAGAACGGGGGTAATTCCCAGACGGTCACCCATCCAAGTACTAACCCCGTCAAACCGGGCTTAACTTTTGGTGAGAGGCAGCGCCCTAACAGCACACGCCACCCGTGCTTCCGTTAACTATGTCTGACTGACATTAATTTTATCATGTTTACAGAAATCTTCAACTAAAAAGAACCAACTTAATAAGAAGCTACCCAATAAAAAGAACAACATCGCAAAAAGAGACGAAGCTCATCTGAAAGATCTTCTTCGCCGTTGGCTGAAAAAAACCAAACTAACATCAAACCGGATCACAAGCTCTCACTCCTGAACATAGCCTGCGAGGCGGGCGATTGTGCGGGTTTTGGAAGAAAAAGGGAGGCACAGATCAGAAGCTACAAAGAACAGATCTATGCAGTCTAGAAATATGTTATTTAAGGATTCACACAGACTGAAACTCAGGAAAAACGCTACACTATATTAGAATTCGGTTTCGGGCTAATAATTAACTAAGATTATAGTGGGAAATAATTGGCATAAAAGAGGAACTTGCGTTTGGGGATTAGAATTTGGGAATATTATGTGAAAATTTAACGGATTTCGTCGGGGTTGGGTAATACCCTATCGATTCTTTGTTTAACACTTTGAAGCCTGACGACGAGTCTTTAGTACTTTATTCTGGCTAACACCAGACGATTTTATTCAGCACAGGGAGAGGTCCAGGCCTCAAAGTGTTAAACCTATCTCTTTAACACTTTGAAGCCTGAAGACGAGTCTTTAGTATTTTATTCTGGCTAACGCCAGACGACTTTATTCAGCACAGGGGGAGGTCCAGACCTCAAAGTGTTAAACTCATATTTTTTCAGATTATACTTTATATATACGGACAGAAATCAGGGTTTCCATGTTAGCTGAAATGAAATAGATGTACATTGATAAATATTATTGTAATAAAAATTATGTGATTGAGTTTGTGTGCAGTACGATATCACGTTGTGTGTAGGCTGGCAAAGGAAGGCGAAATGCTTGAAGGAACTGAAAGGGCAATGAAAGAGAAGATCAAATGAAGGAAGCAAAGGGAGTATGAGAGAAGTGTGAGTTTGCTCAAGGAAAAGAGGAGAAGAGGGGAGAGATAAGAAAAGGGAGATAAGAGAAGGGAAAGGGAAGAAGAGGGAAAGAAGGGAAAAAAGGCAATAAAAGAGAGGAGGGAGAGTGGAGAGGAGGGAAAGGAGAGAAGAGGAAAGAAAAGAGAGGAGGAGGAAAAGAAGAGAAAAGAAGAGAGGAGGAAAAGAAGAGAAAAGAAGAGAGGAGGGAAAGAAGAGAGGAGGGAAAGAAGAGAGGAGGCAAAGAAGAGAGGAGGAAAAGAAGAGAAAAGAAGAGAGGAGGGAAAGAAGAGAGGAGGGAAAGAAGAGAGAAGAGAAAAGAAGAGAGGAGGGAAAGAAGACAGGTGAGGTAAGAATAGGGAGTGGAGAAAAAGAAAAGGGGAGAAGAGAGGAAGGAAAGAAGAGGTAAGAAAAGGGAGAGGAGATGAGGAAAAGGGGATAGGAGGGAAAGAAGAGAAAAGAGAAGAGAGGAGGGGAAGAGGATAGAAGAGAAGGGAAAGAGGAAGGAAGAGAAAAGAAGAGAGGAGGGAAAGAAGACAGGTGAGGTAAGAATAGAGAGTGGAGAAAAGGAAAAGGAGAGAAGAGAGGAGGGAAGGAAGAGGTAAGAAAAGGGAGAGAAGAGGAGGAAAAGGGGAGAGGAGAGGATGGAAAGAAGAGGAAAGAAAAGAGAGAAGGGAAAGGGGAGAGGAGAGGAGAGAAAGAAGACAAAAGAAAAGAGAGGAAGGAAAGAAGAGAAAAGAGGAGAAGAGAAAAGGAGAAGGGGAGAGGAGAGGAGGGAAAGAAGAGAAAATAAAAGAGAAGGAAAGGGGAAAGGAGAGGTAAGAAAAGGGAAAAGAGAAAAGAAAAGAGGAGAGAAGGGAAAGAAGAAGGAAGAGGTAAGAAAATGGAGAGGAGAGAAAGAAAAATGGGAGGAGAGGAGGGTGAGAAGAGAAAAGATAAGACAAGGAAAGGGGAAAGGAGAGGTAAGAAAAGGGAGAGGAGAAAAGGAAAAATGAGAGGAGAGGAGGGTAAGAAGAGAAAAGAAAAGAGATGAGAAGGGAAAGAAGAAGGAAGAGGTAAGAAAAGGGAGAGGAGAGGAGGAAAAGGGGAGAGGAGAGGAGGGTGAGAAAAGTGAGAGGAGAGGAGGAAAAGGGGTGTGGATGGAAAGAAGAGAAAAGAGAAAAGAAAAGAGAGAAGGGGAAGAAGCTAAAGAAGAGAGGTAAGAAAAAGGAGAAGACAAGGAAGAGGACAAGTGGCAAGAAAAAAACGTAATAGAAAAAAAATAATAAATAAAAAAGGAGATGACAAAAGTAAAAAATAATAAATAAAAAGGGAAGGGAGTTTTGTAGAACGAGTGTTCACATGGAGGAGGGTGACCAGTAGCGGCAGAATGGGGTACGCGGGGTAATTACCCCGGGGTAAATAGGCCGGGGCCCGTAACATTTTAGTCCAAAGAAAGACTTTTAGAAAACTTGCTTATTTTACTATAAGAAAAGTAAAACTTACAGGTCTCTGGCAAGAAGTAGACATTAAGATAAATTCAAGTTGCGAGGACCGAGGAGATAAATAACTTACTAATTTTCAAATGTTATTTCATTTCTGATGCAAAGATTGGTGTTTAGAATACTCGATAATGATGATATTAAAACATTGATTTCGGTGGGGGCTCCAACGTTTGACCCAGGGTCCATCCCGGCTCTCGACGGCCCTGAGAATGATCCTACTGTCACTTAGCTTCCAAACATACATAAAAACTGCAAGCCACGTTGACAATATCAACACGAGTGAAAGCAATAACCATGACAATTTAGGGTTAGGGCATTAAAAGATTTTAATTCAGAATCAATGTTTGTCTACAATTACTATTTAGTTCACAAGCAAATAAATCAAGTTAACATTTGAAGAACTTTCTTTATTCAGTTCTATTCTGCTCTCACTCTTCTTGGAACAGCCTTGAGTAAACATTAGGACCGCGGATTGAGTCATCATTTGGGATGGAGTCATCATTTGGGATGGTTTCAAATCTTGCCTTGCGACTCAAGCCACGATAGCTTCTGGACTAAAAAATGTTATCAGTTTAATAATAGATGTTATATAGTGAGTGAGTGAGTGAGTGAGTGAGTGAGTGTCTGTCTGTCTGTCTCTTTATTTGTCTGTCTGTTTGTTTGTCCGTGTGTTAAAGGTCTTTAATTAGAATACATCAAACGTGTTTCTTTACAATCAAATTACTCCTAAGGATTTTTCAATGTGGCCGTGTCGAGGCATATCAAAGGCGCTTTAAGCAGCCGCCATACGACACAGTTCAGACCACGGATCCCAGCTAAGCCCTAGGTGTTGATTTTACAGAGGGAGGAAAACCAGAGAAAAACTCTCGGAGCACAGGAGAGACCAACTAAACTCTACTCACATGAGTCCCAAGCTCGAGAACGGGGTTGTTCCCAGACGGTCACCCATCCAAGTACTAACCCCGTCTAACCGGGCTTAACTATTGGTGAGAGGCAGCGCCCTAACAGCACACACCATCCGTGCTCCCCTGTTTGTTTGTTTAGTTTGTCCGTGTCTTTGACTGTGTGTTTGTCCGTGTGTTTGACTGTGTGTTTGTCCACGTGTTTGACTGTGTTTGTCCGCAGTTCATCATCTCTTTACTTAGACAAAGCCCCATTATCAAAAAGCTTCACAAATACACTTACCAATTCATCATTGCGGGATCGCTTTGAGCAACATTTCGACGACATCGGTCGTACTGAGCAACAGTTATAAGGAAGGCTCGAAGTTAGGCTGAGTAATGTACACAGTAGCACAGCTACTATAACCAGTACCTTCACAAATGCCATGCTTCGTAGACGCTCCTTGTCAGTGGCTATTCAACTTCTTACACGGCGCAACTCTGTTACTCTTCTAGCTTTGTTTCCACTTTTATAGAAAAACCTTTCCAGTTAATGAGCACATCTGGTCGGAAAAATTTAGGTTTTAAGTACAGCATATGCCTGCCGAGGCGCCAAGTACGGCTTGTTAATGATCATTTAATACACACAAAATGCACTCAACGACATCGCAACTGTTCGCCATCTATCTTTTTAATATGTTCTAAGGATTTTGGGTGAAGGAAAATTCGAGTGTAGAATATATACATTTTAAGACCAAACCGCGACCAGTTGCGAAAAATGCAACCACACAGGCCCCCCGGCAGGAATTGAACCCAAAATCCTTAGAACATGCTATGTGGTCGAGTGAAATGCCCAATATCACCTATCTTTTTAATAGCCTACCCTTGAAAAGCCGAAAGTCTGTAATGACTATAAGATGTTCGGAACCTTCTGGTGTATATCCACTATTTCAATGCTGTGCACTGTTTAAATAGCCATATCTCGACAAAAGTAAATGGAAACGAGGAGCAATTCAAAGAATATTTATATCCCACCAAAGTGTGTAGTGTATTTTAGGTTTACAATTTTAGTCTTTCTATTAGGAACTCTCCTTATTGACTTAATCTTCTCCTATTTACACTGGAGTATGTATATATATATATATATATAAATATATATAGTGAAATAAAAGTAGCGTCCTGCGTAGGCAGTGTAGAAACAACAATCGAAATATAGTAAGGTTAGATATACTGCCGAAACAGAGAACGTAGGAATCTAACGCCCTTCGTCAGAAAGAAACGTAAAGACTGTAAACAAATTAAGTGATCATGTGATCAAAGTCACATGATTACTTTTCGTATATCAAGGCTACGTTCTCTGTTTCGGCAGTATATCTAACCTTACTATATTTCGATTGTTATATTTGACTTTGAACTCAACCTACGTGCAAATCATCTGAGTCTCAGTAGCTCAATGGTTAGAGCGTCTCACTGGTGATCAAAAGGTTGTGGGTTGTACACATATTCAATCTACGCTCAAATCATCTGAGTCTCAGTAGCTCAATGGTTAGAGCGTCTCACTGGTCATCAGAAGGTTGTGGGTTGTACACATATTCAATCTACGTTCAAATCATCTGGGTCTCAGTAACTCAATGGTTAGAGCGTCTCACTGGTGATCAGAAGGTTGTGGGTTGTACACATATTCAATCTACGTTCAAATCATCTGAGTCTCAGTAGCTCAATGGTTAGAGCGTCTCACTGGTCATCAGAAGGTTGTGGGTTGTACACATATTCAATCTACGTTCAAATCATCTGAGTCTCAGTAGCTCAATGGTTAGAGCGTCTCACTGGTGATCAGAAGGTTGTGGGTTGTACACATATTCAATCTACGTTCAAATCATCTGAGTCTCAGTAGCTCAATGGTTAGAGCGTCTCACTGGTGATCAGAAGGTTGTGGGTTGTACACATATTCAATCTACGTTCAAATCATCTGAGTCTCAGTAGCTCAATGGTTAGAGCGTCTCACTGGCGATCAGAAGGTTGTGGGTTGTACACATATTCAACTTACGTTCAAATCATCTGAGTCCCAGTAGCTCAATGGTTAGAGCGTCTCACTGGTGATCAAAAGGTTGTGGGTTGTACACATATTCAATCTACGCTCAAATCATCTGAGTCCCAGTAGCTCAATGGTTAGAGCGTCTCACTGGTGATCAGAAGGTTGTAGGTTGTACACATATTCAACCTACGTTCAAATCATCTGAGTCCCAGTAGCTCAATGGTTAGAGCGTCTCACTGGTGATCAGAAGGTTGTAGGTTGTACACATATTCAACCTACGTTCAAAGCATCTGAGTCCCAGTAGCTCAATGGTTAGAGCGTCTCACTGGCGATCAGAAGGTTGTGAGTTGTACACATATTCAACCTACGTTCAAATCATCTGAGTCCCAGTAGCTCAATGGTTAGAGCGTCTCACTGGCGATCAGAAGGTTGTGGGTTGTACACATATTCAACCTACGTTCAAATCATCTGAGTCCCAGTACCTCAATGGTTAGAGCATCTCACTGGCGATCAGAAGGTTGTGGGTTGTACACATATTCAACCTACGTTCAAATCATCTGAGTCTCAGTAGCTCAATGATTAGAGCACCTCACTGGAGATCAGGGCCCGGTTGTATAAAAAAGTGATTAACTTTAATCATGATTAGTGCTTAATTCTAGCCAATCAGGACCAGTGTTTGAGACTTTAACTACGATTTAATCACCCAAAAGGTGATTAAATCATGATTAAAAGTTTTATACAACCGGGCCCAGAAGGTTGTGGGTTGTACATATTCAATCTACGTTCAAATCATCCGAGTCTCAGTAGCTCAATGGTTAAAGCGTCTCACTGGTCATCAGAAGGTTGTGGGTTGTACACATATTCAACCTACGTTCAAATCATCTGAGTCTCAGTAGCTCAATGGTTAGAGCGTCTCACTGGTGATCAGAAGGTTGTGGGTTGTACACATATTCAACCTACGTTCAAATCACCTGAGTCTCAGTAGCTCAATGGTTAGAGCGTCTCACTGCCGATCAGAAGGTTGTGGGTTGTACACATATTCAACTTACGTTACAAATCATCTGAGTCTCAGTAGCTCAATGGTTAGAGCATCTCACTGGCGATCAGAAGGTTGTGGGTTCGAGTCTCGCTGGGAAGTCATAAATTTTTCACTACGGAGCTTAAGCAAATACAACGCGAACGTCAAGGAGAACGTCCTTAATAATAAAAAAAATGTTAAAAAACCCCCAAAAAACCCCATATATGGGTGAAATAAAAAAAATACACAATAGATTTTTCGTCACACAACAGAGAAAATGAATAATTTTTAACTCCCAAGAGTAATCGTAACGCCGTTCCCTGTTCGAGATACGACGTTATTCAGAATTCAGATCATTTTCACGTCCTCAGGACGACGTTAACTCGTGAAACGGCGAAACCTGTTAGTTGAGTCTGACTTACTAAACTATGGAACAAAATCCTTTTAGAACTCTAAACCTTTTGGATGCTGAAAAACATACTTTAAGTATTCAATACTACGTTAATAATTCGTGGTTTCTGCTAGATACTGAACTTTAGATTGCCATCGTTGCAGTGCCGGATTAACCATATGGCAGAAGTGGCATATGCCAGGGGCCCCGCGCTTTCTGGGGGCCCCGCGCTCTCTTTCTAAAAAAAATGAAAACGCGGGGCCAGAAAATGCGGAGGTAGAAAACGCGGGGAGCCAGAAAACGCGGGTCCCCAGAAAGCGCGGGGTCCCACAAACCGCGGGGAGCCCCACAAAGCGGTTTTATAACGAAAATGGAAGTACGAAAGCCACACGCGCACACTGCTCGCAATTACACTAAACAAACTTATATATTCTCTCTGAGACTCTGAGTTTGGCTCAATGAAACTGCCGATTTCACCCTTCCACGCGTGCCACCTCGTCAACTCTCCCCCCTCCAGTAGGGCAAGGGGCCCCACGCGGAAAATATGCCACGGTTCCCGCGCAAGCTTAATCCGGGCCTGCGTCGTTGTCCTAGCTTGCTTATAGAGCTCCCTACTGTTTAAAATGGGACGGTATTTTCTATAGACTATATGTCAATAAGCCCTCAAGTAGCGGCCATTTTCGGTCAAGAATTTCTGCCAGTAATGGTCCTTTTATGAGCCGGCTATTTTTGTTTGTTATAAATGAGGTAATTAACTGAAGTAGCTTATTAGAAGTTTAGGAGTTAAAAAAAGGAACACCTGTATGACTTCAAGAATAAGTAGTAATTAGTGGAAACGACGTTGATAAATTGATTTTCTTAATCCATGTTCCAATTCCAGCTTGAGAAAAACTCTCATACACAAGCTGAATAAGAATAAGCTTAGCAGTAAATAGCTCAACTGGACACGTTCATAGAGCATGACTGTGCATGTAGTTCAAATTTCTATATAGCCTGTAAAGGATTCCAAAACAAAGTTTAAGTTTAATTTTGTATATAATAAATTGATACGCGGAGTTGAGCAACAGAGCAAGCTCCAATTAAGGCTCAACTCCAAAAGTGTTGTGTAGTAGTAAATAGGTCAACGTCAAACTCACGTCTAAACTAATTGCATTAGAATGACAAGCAAATAGCCCAACTGCACGTTCAGAGCATATAGCCAAGATCTATAGGTGGCTAACTATTCTCCTAGCTTGTAAAGAATTTTAAAAAGGTGTTGTGTAGTAGTATAGAGGTCAACGTCAAACTCACGCCCGAACTAATTGTATTAGAACGACTAGAAATAGCCTAACTGCACGTTCAGAGCATATATCCAAGATCTATAGGTGATTAACTATTCTCCTAGCTTGTAAATAATTTTAAAAACGTGTTGTGTAGTAGTATAGAGGTCAACGTCAAACTCACGTCAGAACTAATTGAATTAGAACTATACTACTACACAACACCGTTTTTAGAATCCTTTACAAGCTAGAAGAATTCTTAGCCACCTATAGATCTTGAATTCTGGATATGCTCTGAACGTGCAGTTGAGCTATTTGTTGGTCGTTCTTATTCAGATAGTTTAGTGTTGTTTGACGTTGACCTCTATACTACTACACAACACCTTTTTAAAATGATTTACAAGCTAGGAAAATGTTTAGCTACCTATAGATCTTCCATATATGCTCTGAACGTGCAGTTGGGCTGTTTGCTTGTCATTCTAATTCAATTAGTTCAGACGTGAGTTTGACGTTGACCTATTTACTACCATAAAACACCTTTTTTAAAATCCTTTACAAGCTGGATTCTGGATATGCTCTGAATGTGTGCGGTTGAGCTATTTCTGGTCGTTCTAATTCAATTAGTTTAGACGTGAGTTTGACGTTGACTTCTACACTATTAAACATCGCTTTTAAAAATTCTTTACAAGCTAGGAGAATTTTTAGCCATCTATAAATAGATTTTGGATTCTCGATATGCTCTGAATGTGTGCGGTTGAGTTATTTCTGGTCGTTCTAATTCAATTAGTTTAGACGTGAGTTTGACGTTGACTTCTATACTACTACACAACACCTTTTTAAAACCCTTTGCGAGCTAAGAAAATGAGGGTAAGAAGAGAAAAGAAAAGACAAGGAAAGGAGAGGTGAGAAAAGGGAGAGGAGAAAAGGAAAAGAGGAGAGAAGGGTAAGATAAGGGAAAAGAGAAAAGAAAAGAGAGGAGAGAAGGGAAAGAAGAAGGACGAGGTAAGAAAATGGAGAGGAGAGAAGGAAAAATGAGAGGAGAGGAGGGTAAGAAGAGAAAAGAAAAGACAAGGAAAGGGGAAAGGAGAGGTAAGAAAAGGGAGAGGAGAGAAGGAAAAGGGGAGAGGATGGAAAGAAGAGAAAAGAAAAGAGAGAAGGGAAAGAAGCTAAAGAAGAGAGGTAAGAAAATGGAGAAGACAAGGAAAAGGACAAGTGGCAAGAAAAAAAAGTAATAGAAAAAAAATATGAAAAAGGCGATGACAAAAGTAAAAAAAAAAGAAAAGGGAGTTTTGTAGAACGAGTGTATACATGGAGAAGGGTGATCCTACATTTGCTTTGCCAATGCAAGCCACGTTGACAATATCAACACGAGTGAAAGCAATAACCATGACAACAAGAAACGGCATTAAAAGATTTTAATTCAGAATCAATGTTTGTCTACAATTACTATTTAGCTCACAAGCAAATAAATCAAGTTAACATTTGAAGAACTTTCTTTATTCAGTTCTATTCTGCTTTCTCACTCTTCTTGGAACAGCCTTAGTAAACATTAGGACCGCGGATTGAGTCATCATTTGGGATGGAGTCATCATTTGGGATGGAGTCATCATTTGGGATGGTTTCAAATCTTGCCTTGCGACTCAAGCCACGATACTTTCTGGACTAAAAAAATGATTTTTATCAGTTTAATAATAGTTTAATCCGTAGCACAATCAAGACATGTTATATGGCGAGTGTACATATGCTTCTAAAATTCATTAATAATTCATGAGGAAAACACAAAGAAAAATCATGAGCGTATCGGATCTATATATGTGATATAGACTCGCTCTAAGTTTCTCGCTGGTTTTTAACGGCTGAGATAAGCTTAATTTTCAAAATTACTACGCCAATGAACGTATGAAGTGATTCTTTTTAGAAGCCATTTAAAAACCTTGCAGTACGGGCTTTATCGGCTCTAAAACACTCGGCTATCGCCTCGTGTTTTATATCCGATAAAGCCCTCCTGCGCGGTTTATAAATATTACATATAAAACAAGAGTGCTGCAGTACAACTATGTGTTTGTTTCTTGCATTGTCTGTTTGTGTTTGTTTGTGTCTGTCTGTCTGTCTGTTCAGTTTGTCTGTGTTTCTGCATGTCTTTTGTTTGTTTGTTTGTTTGTTTGTTTGTTTGTTTGTTTGTTTGTTTGTTTGTTTGTTTGTTTGTTTGTTTGTCTGTTTGTTTGTCTGTCTGTTCGTCTGTCTGTTTGTCTGTCTGTTTGTCTTTTTTTTGTTTGTTTGTTTGTTTGTTTGTTTGTTTGTTTGTTTGTTCGTTTGTTTGTCTGTCAGTCTGTTTGTTTGTTTGTCCGTGTGTTTGTCCGTATTCCGTTCCTATAAATATCTCAGCAGTTCACCATCTCTTTACTTAGACAAAGTCCCATTATCAAAAAGCTTCACAAATACACTTACCAATTCATCACTGCGGCGTTGCTCTCGGCAACACTTCGACATCGGTCGTGTTTCGCAAGAATGTGGCTGACACGTATAAGGAGGGCTCGAAGGAAGGCTCGAAGTTAGGCTGAGTAATGAACACAGTAGCACAGCTACTATAACTACCTTCACAAATGCCATGCTTCGTAGACGCTCTCCTTGTCAGTGATTATTCAACTTCTTACACGGTGCAACTCTGTTACTCTTCTAGCTTCGCTTCCACTTTTATAGAAAAACCTTTCCAGTTAATGAGCACATCTGGTCGGGAAAATTTAGGTTTTAAGTACAGCATATGCCTCCCGAGGCGCCAAGTACGCCTTGTTAATGATCATTTAATACACACAAAATGCACTCAACGACATCGCAACTGTTCGCCATCTATCTTTTTAATAGCCTACCCTTGAAAAGCCGAAAGTCTGTAACGACAATAAGATGTTCGGACGATTCCGGATCCTTCTGGTGTACATCCACTATTTCAATGCTGTGCACTGTTTAAATAGCCATATCTCGTCAAAAGTAAATGGAAACGAGGAGCAATTCAAAGAATATTTATATCCCACCAAAGTGTATAGTGTATTCTAGGTTTACAATTTTAGTCTTTCTATTAGGAACTCTCCTTATTGACTTCATCTTCTCCTATTTTCACTGGCTAGTCATTGTTGTAATGTTCAAACAGCAGCACAAGTTCTTAGGAGAAGCTTTCCGAAGTCGAGAAGATAAATAAAGTTTTCCATCGCTGAAAAATACGCCAGCCGTTTGGTTAGGAGCTGAAAATTTAGGAACTGCGGTACTAAAGCGGAGCGAAAAAATGCCGGATCTTAATTCACACGACACCGCCAAGTGTTCCGTTTTCATCTCGCTCCGTTTAGAAATCGTTTTCAAAACGCTCCGCGCTTAGAGCGCCGTTTTCACACAATTTCGATCCGGTGCCGTGTGAACGCAACGGCGTTTTGTGACTTTTTAGCGCCGTTTTCAACTCGCTCCGGACTCGTGTGAGCGGGGTCTAAAAGAAGTAGTATATGCAAGAAGTTAGAGGAATTTTTTAGCAAAGAAATATACTAACGTTTCGAGCGCGCGGTCGTTCCTATACAACGTGCCTTTAATAACTCAAATTGTATTCACCAATTCATTTTGGTTTTTAACAAGACGCCTGGGTCAGGCGTTCCGACTTGAGTTTTAAGATCCACGACGCGGCAAGCTCGATGACGCACCCTAGGCAAAAGAAATCTTAAGGGCAAAAAAAGTGAACGCCTGCATGCACTATCAGCATTTTTACGTCTTTAGGGCCTGTGTATATGGAGCCGAGTTACCCGGCTAGGCGAGTTCCCTGGCAAGCCGAGTTGAAAAAAGATGAGTGTTTATATGAGACGAGTTACTCAGCAAAGCCGCCCATGCATTATAATGGTTTCACATTCCATGAGTAGTTTCCAATTGTCTTCATCAGTGGCGCGTGCGCTGTTGTGAGGAATTCAACTCGGGTAGCCGAGTTACCCGGCAAGAGAGTGTTTATATGGGAATATTTTCATCCCGGCATGCCGAGATCTCGCCTGTTTTGCCGGGATCTTGGCTAGCCGAGTTACCCGCCTGTCTCATATAAACACTCTGCTGGGATAGCATTGAATTTCTATACATGGCGGGTAACTCGGTTTGCGGGTAACTTGGCTAGCCGCGGGTAACTCGGCTCCATATAAACAGGCCCTGAGGGCCTGTTCACACGAGACCGGGTTATCTCGGGGGGGTAGGGATAACTCGGGGGCTAGGGTCAAAGTTGACCCTATTTCACATGATAAAACGCAACTACCGAGTTGTCCCTGGCCCCCGAGATAACCCTAGCTTCATGTGAACGCTTCACCCCGAGTTATCCCGAGCAACAGCATAAATACGCATGCCTAAGTTGACCCTACCCCCCGAGATAACTCGGGTGAAAGCGTTCACATGGAGGTAGGGATAACTCGGGGGCTAGGGTTACCCTATCGCTCCGACCGAGTTATCCCTATCTCCCGAGTTATCTCGGTCTCATGTGAACGGTTTACTTTTTTAACATGGAAATAAACTAACACCGAGTTATCTCGGGGGATAGGGATAACCCCACCCCCCGAGATAACTCGCCTCATGTGAACAGGCCCTACGAACGACGCGAACACGCAGAGAAGTGAGAGCGCCAACATACGCGGTTGGGAGCACAAGAATGTTGTTATGTATTTTAGCAGCTTGTTTTGTTGTTTGTTGGGTTTTTTTTATAGCTAGTCATTAAATAGCGATAATCGTCTAAATTTGGAATACACGCTCATCGCTCACATAATCAGTCATTCAAAATGACTTTTATAGCACTGACATGATGTTATACAACGTTGTTGATGTTTCATTCCAAGACGAACTGTTACGAAAGAAAAGATCGATATGTTTACATGACGCGGACTGACAGTCCAATCGGATCGAAAAACTCGAGTGAAGTCATTAATCCGAGCACATGTTTACATGGAGAACCCGATCCTCTTGGAACATTGTTTTCGGTTTTGGAACACTATTTTCTGTGCTTCCCTCAATGTCTGTCATTTACATAGCACGACACGCACCAACTTCACTCATGCGTATCACGTAATTTTCAAGTCAAACCGTGTTTAAATTAATCAGATTGGAGACATTCAAGTCAATCCACTCCACTGCGTGGATTGACTTCAGCCATTCGTTTCGATCATCAGATCGAAAACTTTCAATCTTCTTCATGTAAACACAACAAGGAGAAACAACATGCGAGGTTTGACTTGAACCCTCAATCCGCTTCATGTAAGCAGGGCCTTAGCTCAGATACGACATTAACATATATCATACTTGCACATGGCAGCATATAGTCATACATCAAACTCAATCTATATAAAGTTCAAATCATCTGAGTCCTAGTATCCAAGTTGTTACAGCGTTGTTGCCTGAACAATGCTGTAACAACTTGTTGACATATGTGAACAACATTGATAAATGAACAACATTGTTCATCATTGCTTCAACAAGTTGTTACAGCTTGATGAAACAACAACC
This sequence comes from Paragorgia papillata, assembly GCA_035771165.1. Taxonomy (NCBI): domain Eukaryota; kingdom Metazoa; phylum Cnidaria; class Anthozoa; order Scleralcyonacea; family Coralliidae; genus Paragorgia; species Paragorgia papillata. The sequence goes on along the minus strand of JAWNZC010000102.1, from coordinate 1,464,685 downwards.
GTTGTTCACGCATGTTGGAACAACCGAAGAACGTGTTGATACATCAACCATGTTCACCATTGTTGTGAACATTGTTGTTCATCGTTGTTATTTCGTCATGCTGTTACAACATGTTGTATCATGTGCGAACAACGTTGTTGGCTATAAAAATGTGCTGTTGGAACAACTTGTTCATGACTGTTGATTTAGTCCGTGAACAAGTTGTTCGAACCATAAGTGAACAACTTGTTCACGGCGAGCAGCACAACATTGTTCACGGCGAGCAGCACAACATTGTTCACGGAGAGCAGCACAACATTGTTCACGCCTGTTGACAACCGTGAACAAGTTGTGCGTTTTTTACGCGTGTAGCTCACCGGCAATCAGGAGGTTGTAGGTTCGAGTCTCGCTGGGAACTCAAAATTTTTTGAGAAAAAGTTCACTTTTTAATATGTCTGTTTTATGTATATTCACTGTTTAAAATGGGACGGTATTTTCTAAAGACTATTGTCAATAAGCCCTCAAGCAGCGCCCATTTTCGGTCAATAATTTCTGCCAGTAATGGTCTTTTAATGAGCAGGCTATTTTTGTTTGTTATAAATGAAGTAGCTCATTAGAAGTTTAGGAGTTAAAAAGGAACACCTGTATGACTTCAAGAATAAGTAGTAATTAGTGGAAACGACGTTGATAAATTGATTTTCTTAATCGATGTTTCAATTCCAGCTTGAGAAAAACTCTCATACACAAGCTGAATAAGAATAAGCTTAGCAGTAAATAGCTCAACTGGACACGTTCATAGAGCATGACTGCGCATGTAGTTCAAATTTCTATATAGCCTGTAAAGGATTCCAAAACAAAGTTTAAGTTTAATTTTGTATATAATAAATTGATACGCGCAGTTGAGCAACAGAGCAAGCTCCAATTAAGGCTCAACTCCAAAAGTGTTGTGTAGTAGTAAACAGGTCAACGTCAAACTCACGTCTAAACTAATTGCATTAGAATGACAAGCAAATAGCCCAACTGCACGTTCAGAGCATATAGCCAAGATCTATAGGTGGCTAACTATTCTCCTAGCTTGTAAAGAATTTTAAAAAGGTGTTGTGTAGTAGTATAGAAGTCAACGTCAAACTCACGTCTGAACTAATTGAATTAGAACGACTACAAATAGCTCAACTAAACGTTCAGAGCATATCCAGGATCCAGAATTATAGATGGCTAAGAATTCTCCTAGCTTGTAAAGGATTCAAAAAACGTGTTGTGTAGTAGTATATTGGTTAACGTCAAACTCACTAAACTATCTGAACTGATAAGAACGACAAGCAAATAGCTCAAATACACGTTCGGAAGAGCACATCCAGATGTAACATGTCGAGAATTGAAGATCACTTCTTCTATTCAAACTAACACTACATGCGACCCTCGCTCTCCGTGGTCCACATACACACTACCCGGTTCAACACCTGGCCAATTATTGTTTGTTGCTTTTGTCTGGAAACTCCACCTTACACTGTCATTCGTCTTAGTGGAATAACGTCCTCTTGTCTAAAGACCTATGCCATGTGTGTAACATATATCTCCTTACACAAAATTCAAGAGATGGCTAAGAATTTTCCCAGATTGTAAAGGATTCTAAAAAGGTGTTGTGCAGTAGTACAGAAGTCAACGTCAAACTCACGTTTGAACTAATTGAATTAGAACGACTAAAAATAATCCAACTGCGCGTTTAGAGCATATCCAGAATCCAAGATCTATAGATAGCTAAGAATTCTTCTAGCTTATAAAGGACTTTAAAAAAGGTGATCTAACACATGTGACCCTCGCTCTCCGTGGTCCACATACACATGCACTGCCCGGTCCAACACCTGGCCAATTATTCTGTTGCTTTTCTCCGGAAACACCAGCTTATATTGGCCTTTGTCTTAGTGGAATAACGTCCTCTTGTCTAAAGATCTAAGCCATGTATATAACATATACCTCCTTATACACAGAATTCAAGAGCTATAGATGGCTAAACATTTTCCTAGCTTGCAAAGGATTTTAAAAAGGTGTTGTGTAGTAGTATAGAAGTCAACGTCAAACTCACGTCTGGCCTTTGTCTTAGTGGAATAACGTCCTCTTGTCTAAAGATCTAAGCCATGTATATAACATATATCTCCTTACACAAAATTCAAGAGATGGCTAAGAATTTTCCCAGATTGTAAAGGATTCTAAAAAGGTGTTGTGTAGTAGTACAGAAGTCAACGTCAAACTCACGTCTGAACTAATTGAATTAGAACGACTAGAAATAGCTCAACTGCACGTTCAGAGCATATCCAGAATCCAAGATCTATAGATAGCTAAGAATTATTCTAGCTTGTAAAGGACTTTAAAAAGGTGTTGTGTAGTAGTATAGAGGTCAATGTCAAACTCACGTCTGAACTAATTGAATTAGAACGACTAGAAATAGCTCAACTGCACGTTCAGAGCATATCCAGAATCATAGATGGCTAAGAATTATCCTAGCTTGTAAAGGATTCCAAGAAAGTGTTGTGTAGTAGTATATTGGTTAACGTCAAACTCACTAAACTATCTGAACTGATAAGAACGACAAGCAAATAGCTCAAATACACGTTCGGAAGAGCACATCCAGATGCAACGTGTCGAGAATTGAAGATCACTTCTTCTATTCACAAACTAACACTACATGCGACCCTCGCTCTCCGTGGTCCACATACACACTACCCGGTTCAACACCTGGCCAATTATTGTTTGTTGCTTTTGTCTGGAAACTCCACCTTACACTGTCATTCGTCTTAGTGGAATAACGTCCTCTTGTCTAAAGACCTATGCCATGTGTGTAACATATATCTCCTTACACAAAATTCAAGAGATGGCTAAGAATTTTCCCAGATTGTAAAGGATTCTAAAAAGGTGTTGTGTAGTAGTACAGAAGTCAACGTCAAACTCACGTCTGAACTAATTAAATTAGAACGACTAAAAATAATCCAACTGCGCGTTTAGAGCATATCCAGAATCCAAGATCTATAGATAGCTAAGAATTATTCTAGCTTATAAAGGATTTTAAAAAAGGTGATCTAACACATGTGACCCTCGCTCTCCGTGGTCCACATACACATGCACTGCCCGGTCCAACACCTGGCCAATTATTCTGTTGCTTTTCTCCGGAAACACCAGCTTATATTGGCCTTTGTCTTAGTGGAATAACGTCCTCTTGTCTAAAGATCTAAGCCATGTATATAACATATACCTCCTTATACACAGAATTCAAGAGCTATAGATGGCTAAACATTTTCCTAGCTTGCAAAGGATTTAAAAAACGTGTTGTGTAGTAGTATAGAAGTCAACGTCAAACCGCACGTCTGGCCTTTGTCTTAGTGGAATAACGTCCTCTTGTCTAAAGATCTAAGCCATGTATATAACATATATCTCCTTACACAAAATTCAAGAGATGGCTAAGAATTTTCCCAGATTGTAAAGGATTCTAAAAAGGTGTTGTGTAGTAGTATAGAAGTCAACGTCAAACTCACGTCTGAACTAATTGAATTAGAACGACTAGAAATAGCTCAACTGCACGTTCAGAGCATATCCAGGATCCAGAATTATAGATGGCTAAGGATTCTCCTAGCTTGTAAAGGATTCCAAAAAAGTGTTGTGTAGTAGTATAGAAGTCAACGTCAAACTCACGTCTGAACTAATTGAATTAGAACGACCAGCAAATAACTCAACTGCACAGAGCATAACCAGAGTCCAAAAACTCATAGATGGCTAAAAATTATTCTAGCCTGTATTTAAATGCTTCTAAAAGGTGCTGTGTATATTAGTAGTACTGTAGTCAATAAGTTATCGCGTCAAACTCACGGAACTGGGTAAATAAGAACAAGCAAATAACTTAACAGCACAGAGCATATCCAGAGTCCAAGAGTCTATAGGTGCGTGAACTATTTTTCTAGCCTGTAAAGGCCTGTAAAAAGTCCTGTATAAACTAGTATATTGGTTAATTCGAGAAAATATAAGTCTTAAGCCCTAATCAAACGAGAACGCAAGTCATCGCAAGTTGGCAGTCACGCTATCTCAGCCAGCCGCTCTGAATAGTTTCCCGAAAATATCATGTACCGTGACAAAGTTAAAACTTGTTTAAAACACTCATGAAACCTTTGTTTTGTTAATTTGGGGAGTTCGAACGACCGCCACAGAAATTCTGACTGCCAACTTGCGATGACTTGCGTTCTCGTTTGATTAGGGCTTTAAGTCTGGACTGAAATACGTTTATAAAGATGAGGAAGCTAAAGTAAGCGGCCAAAAGCTAGTAGAGAGATAGTTTATAACTCATTCCTGTCCGAGGGCTTCCCCAGAGGTGAATAAAATCGTTTGGCGTTAGCTAGAATGACCATAGTCTAAATGACTATTACCATAGTCATTCAAAATATGGTCTGGGAACTCAGCTAAAGTCTTTGTTTTATCGTTTTGTTCACCTTTATTATGCATTTTTGTGCACGGTCACTGAACCCATTGTATTTTAGTATAATGAACGAATTATCGAATAGCAATTTTTCAGTTCAATCACTCAACCGTGCTATTTAAATATTAATAAACCTAAAACAAAGGATGTGCACGGTGTACGGCGCTTTGAAACTAACCACTTTGAGAAACTGGGCGAGGAATGCTTGAGCCAACGATCCTAACCTTTTACTGGATTGCTGTTCGATATACGAGACCACAAACTTAAATTTCAAAATTAACTTGTAGAAAGAATACAGATGGTTGCAAGTCAAAAATATCGAGAAGGAAAAAAACAACACATGACAAATTGCCTGATGTTGCGGGGGAAGTGTTGAAAGTGCAAACAACAACATATACTATGCCCAAAAATATTGAATATAATATACACAATGTGGGTGTGTGTTTGTCGACCGCTGCTACCCTAAGGCAGGCATTGGCGTTGATTTTGCGGAGGGAGAAAAACTGGAGAACCCGGTGGAAAAACCTCGAGGTACAGGAGAGACCAACTAAACTCCAAGCTCGAGAACTGGGTTATTCCCAGACGGTCACCCATCCAAGTACTAACCCCGTCTAACCGGGCTTAACTTTTTGGTGAGAGGCAGCGCCCTAATAGCACACGCCAACCGTGCTCCCCATACGCAATGTAGACAAGGGTAGCGCCAAGAATTACCCGACACAGGGGCTAAGGTCCCCAACAGGGGGGCTAGTAGGGAAAATTTGAACATCTAGAATAGCTTTTTCCATGTTCTCAGCGTGAAATTATCACAATAAGCACCAAGCTACAGCATCTATTTTCAACGTATCAGTAGAGAAAAATCTGTTCAACACAGAAAATGGAATTTTGTCTGTTGTAATTATTACTGTTGACTTCTGCACAATATATACGCATATCCTGTGTTTCTAAAGGAGTTTCATTTCACTACTAAAGCATTAATTACCGACTTGTCTGGCTTAACAGTTAAAAAGTTCTTTGCCAATAATTTCTTCCAGATCATTCCCCGACAAATCTGTAAATTTTCCCCGATGCATGGGGAAGGGGGCGAGGGTTCCCTGCCCCTCTGGCGCCACCAGAATTTAATAAATAAGTCAGAAGAATATCGAATACATATGTATAGTACAATATGAATTTTGGAAGGACTTAAAGACCCAAAAATCATCCATTGATGTATACTACGAGGTATAGACAACAATAGGTCCTTCTATACGAGGCAATCAGGCAAAATAGGCTACAGCTTATAAATAAGTCGCGAACAGCTCGTATACACGGTCAATTCTTGAATAAGCCGCAGCTTATTTTGCACTAGCTTCAACCCTGGGCTTATTTTAGTCGTGGCTTATTGATTACATGATCGTATATACGAGCTGTTTTTGCCCCGTACAAAAGGCCCTATTAAATAAAGGCAAAAGCGAACCAGAACAACAAAACAGAAACTCATATAGTTATTATTGTAAAAAAAAAACACACACACACACACACACAAAGAAAAGCCATCTGCCTTCGGGCAAAATCCATGCACTTATAGGCATGACATAGATTTACAGTAATTAAAAATTCAATTTAGTTTATAAACCATTCTGTAGAAGTCTGTATTGTGATAGGAATTTTAGGTGAAACAAACAACGCAAGTGTTCTGTCGTTGTATAATCCTCGCTTATATTCCCACCCTTTATCTATTTTCAGTCGGGTAAAAAAACATATATCATAAAATGCATTGTATTTTGGATTTATAATCTCAAACTCTGCATGGCTTGGGGGATAAATGTTAACAATTTCAAAGTTGAGGCGTTTTTTTCTTCCCTTCTATTAATCATCATATGGAAAGTCTCTGTAAAATAAATAACTCATTTTCTAAATTTAGCTATCAAGACCTTTTCATGTATGTCATTGCTATGCAAGACAAAACAATTATGACTTTGGTAGCTAAATACTGTTTTAATGTTTTAACAAGTTTTGAAAGTTTATAGTTGAGCACGTAGTCTAGTTTATATGTTATATGTATGTATCTTATATACCAAATCTGGTATTTATGTTGTTTGAACAAAGTTCATATCAGACGGATTATCCAAATTCACCTGCGTGTGTTTGATTTAGTAACGGCGATATCAGACAAAATCGGTTATCGTTTCACCTGCCCTCCTTCTCGCTCGCTTGCTCGTTCTTCAGGCTTTCATTCAAGAATTAATGTTCCTGAATATATATGTGTATATATATTTAAATACTGATGAAGTCCCACCCATATCTCTGTGATCTTCAGTGGCCAACGAACCCGGTGAGATATACCGCAGAAACAAATTAAGTCGAAAAATTGTTGCTTTCCATGGGATCAACGAAGAGATATATATTACAGCTTTGTATACACGATGTAAAAAGATACTCAAAAACACAGTGTTTCCATTTTTGATTTAATAAACGATTACGGCACAGCAAACCGCTGGAAGTTGTAGATATACAGCTTGATCGTTCCAAAAAAATACAAAAGCTGCCATCTGCTTTCTTCTGCACTCTTCTCACCTCACTTGAAAGTAGTGCCATTTGTGGTCGAGTTCGCCCACACGGCTCGCGACAGCTATATAGACGCTACACAGACTGTGCCCAGAACCACAAAACGCCGAGGAAATCGTCAAAATAAACACCGACCATATTTAATAACGGCAAAGATGGCAAAGATTTCCTCTAGCTAGGCTGAACAAAGTAACAAGGTTGGTAAACTGCCCGAGAATAGTTTTGATAACGAAATACTGATATTTCGAGCGTAGCTAAAAGCCCTTCACACTTCATTATCAAAACTAATCTCGGCAGTTTACCATCTTTTCACTTTGCTCTATCCAAAACACTGCCTACGCAGCACTCTATTTGACTATAAATAAGTTTTGTGGAGAAACCACGTAAAATATTTCTTTGCTCGTCATATTTTTTACGTGGTGTTTCCACAAAACTTATTTATATTACATTATCGCCATGAAAACTTTCAAAGAATTAATCTATATAGACTGTTCGCTTTTATCCATTATCTTCGACGTTGGTTTAGCCGCAGATCACAAACTCCATTTTAACGGTGTACCGTTTGTTTTTTTTAAAAAAAAGCAAAAAGATGGGGATACTAGTGTAAACATTAACAACTAATACGTTGTTTATGAGCCGAAGTCATTCATCAGGGTAAACCTTAGAATTAGGTTCTCAGGATTTTGGGTGAAGGAAAATTCGAGTATAGAATGATATATCACCCAAAATCCTGAGAACATGCTATGTAATCGAGTAAAATGCCCAATATTACTTATAATAAACCTTGGAAGGGCTTTTACACTATCTATCTATATAAACGTCAGTATTTGAGTCCTAAACATTTGGGAAGTACACACGCCTTTTTAATCGACATTTTCTTGTTTTGTTGCATTGTTACAGAATCGGAAATAACACTATGAAAATATGCGGGGAATTCACGCTACATAGCTCCCTTTTTAGCGCTGCTCTGCTCTGTAAAAGCCCACACAACAGTGAAATTTCCTGTCTAAATAAACGCGGCGACTACTTAGGAATATTTAAAGAGCGTCGGTCGGAAAAGTAGGCAGTATTTGCACAATGCTCCGAGATTACGCTGGAGCTGTTTACGTCGAATAAAATTTCAAACGCGATTAGAATGGCGAAAAGCTGAGCACTTTAATAAGCGCTGCGTCTACGGTATAGTGATCAAACTCTCTCTCTCATTTATTTCTTACGGTTTCGAGAGTTTCAGAATTTAAACTAGAGTGGTGTTGTTGGTTTTTTTTTGCAAGGCTTTCGTTTTGGAAATCGTGTTTAACTCTGAGCGTGCTCTGACTGATCACAAGCTATCAACAAGCTTGTCACCTGTCTCTTCGAACTCATATAACTCAACGAAGTAACGCAAACTGTATGGTCTGACGAGATTGGGTAGAGCTCGCGTGACGTAGAGCCTGACCAGATATAGCTTGACCTACACTCGGTTTTCTGAGCAAACGCAAGCAAACGTCAAAACGGCTTGTATTTTCTGTCTTGCACTGAATTCATTAACGACTCGCCAATGCGATAAGTAGTTTCACTGAGCAGGCATTATTCTCGTCAGCGGGTGGTCAACGTCGCCTTCGTTTTTGCCACAACAAGTTGAGGAGGGACAAGGCACGGCTACGGCACAGCCAAACAATGTTGGACAGCTGGTGGCACGAAGACTATAACTAGACTGATTTTCCTGTATCATCTTCCTGCCTTAACGGATACCACGGGACTTCTTTTATTCCTAACATACCAGACAGTACTCTAAAGGAATAACTGAATCGATACGACCCAGCAGATATCTCGATCGGGCCGACAAATTAGAGAGTTGTGGGACTTTGTGTGTTGGACTATGGCTAGCAACAATGGCAACAGCAGTGACCATAACATCAGTTCTACGGACACATCTTACTCGAGTTCTGAGGAACAGCGAATAATCCAAGCCAGTCTAATGATAGCCTTGGCTATCGCTAGTCTGTTGGGCAACGGAATTGTCGCGTCCATTGTAGTTATGAGAGAGAGACTACGAAGTCTGTCTAACATATTGCTCGCTAATTTAGCCTTCATAGATCTGCTGAAGAGTGGCGTCCTCATCCCATTACTAACAACAACGATGGTCACAACCCCTGAGGATTCGCCCTTGAAAGGACAAGTTTCCTGTTTGACTCTACTCTCGTTCAGTGCCTTCGCCGCGACAGTGACAACCCTAGCCTACGTGACGATAGCAATCGATCGATTTATCGCCGTTGTCCACCCTGTGTCGTACACGCAACCTTGGAAAAGCCGCACGGGAATACGTTGTCTCTTCGTAATGTCACCATGGGTGATTGCTGCTTGTGTAGTCTTCCCAATTTACATCGGCAGTCACATCGATCTCGACATTGGCGATAAATCGTGCTCGATGTACCGGGCTGAATTTATGGGGAACACAACGACGACGGTGGTTTCCCTGAGTATCTTCGTCGTGTCGTTGTTCGCCTTGATTATACTGTACGCTCTGCTCTTTAACAGTCTACGGAAGCTTTCAAAGCGTAGAATACAATTCGTTTCGACCGCGAATTCGCAACGGGTCGAGGAAAGGGTGAGGAAGATGGAAATCCATACGGCGAAAACCACAGCCATGACTGTCGCCGCGTATGTTTTCCTGTGGATTTTATATATGGTTGCGACCTTACTAAGATATCAGGACTACAGATCGTTTTGGCTCGATTTTCTCAGTCTGTTTATTCAGTACACGAGTGGAGTGATCAACCCGTTATTATACTTCGCAAGGATAAGACAATTTCATGAGGAATTACTAAGGATGTGTCACCCTCGCAGAAGGAGATACGCTAGACCGACCTCGGTGACAGAACGATCTAGGAGAATTTCTTCCGCTGTAAACCTCCGAAGTCCGGTCGGTTCAAACGATGTGAGAGCTGATGAAGGCTCGGAGGAACCGGAAAACGTATGAACCCTTAATGTAACATAAGCTGCCAAAGGGTGAATTATATGAACGGTTATTAAAAAACCAAAAGCTTTCGGCAGAGTCGAGACGAGAAAGCATGCATAGGTCGTAAATATTTAGAAACTAGTCGAGGTTCATAGACGGTTTAAACTTCGAGAAGCGATTAAAATATATATTACGAAAGCTCCAAAGTGCTGTTTTGTCTGGCCTACTTTCTTTTTAATTTCGGTAACATTGCTAGTCCAATTAAGAATGTTTAAAAAACAACACGCAACTGGTATATGCCATTCGCCAATGTCAAGTCATCTGAAAAATACCTTGGTGTAACGCCAGAACCTAACCCTAATTGACCCGTTTGTTCGAATTTGCCAATCGAAACCAGACTAGACTTATACCCCACCGAGCAACTAAAACTGGCACATAGCTCTTGGCTTTTTCATTATCGAAGAAAATTATCAGTCTGTCTTGTTTAAAAACACCAGCAAAACATTAAGAATCCTCCTACACAATAGTCAACATTGTTTTTCACGATAGTCATTCTCGCGAATCCTATCGATTGAACAGACCGAAAACAAAGAGTTTGCAACATTAACCGACGAATCATTAGATAGAGATGAGTCCGGATTGACACAATCGCATACGCGAGGAAGAGAATTGTAAGAAAAGCTTGTGTGGTGTAGATATAGAAGTGTATACCTGTGAGTTCAGATAAATATCTGCCAAATATAATCATTCGCGTGGGAACGCGATCAGATTGGGGCCATGCCGTGCGTTGTCATGGTAACTTTGACGTTGTCCTGCCCACGTAAATATGAATAAAAATTATAGCACATATGTCTGCGTGATGGAACATCAGCTTATCTCGGTTCTAATCCGACGGCAAGACGACAGATCGAGTTTAATATTGAAGAAGAGAAATGACCACACAGAAAAACATACAAACAAAATAACAACGTCGCCTTCATGAAGTACTTAAGGTTTTCAAGTTGTTGTAATGGCATGAATTACTCTTACATTGATAATAGCGAAACACTGATGGCATCAGTGGGTGGGCTGCCAAGATTTTGCGTTTTAGTTTTTTAATAACGAAATATTGACGCTTCAAGCGAAGCCCTTCAGGCCTTGCGCGTGTGTTTTATTCTGATAAAGGCCTCCGCTAGAAACGTCAGTTGCTAAAAGTGCTCTTAATTCGTCGTATATTCAAAAATACTGCCTAGGCTATGGCTATACACTCTGTTACATAATTAAATGTATATGTAAGCACTCAAGGCCTTCCGGCTACAATTAGACACGCGACTCTACGGAAGGAGTATAGCCAACAAGTTTAGAGCTAACGAGTTTATAGTATAAAGCCCTAATCAAACGAGAACGCAAGTCATCGCAAGTTGGCAGTCAGAATTTCTGTGGCGGTCGTTTAAACACCCAAATTAACAAAATAAAGGTTTCGTGAGTGTTTTAAACAAGTTTTAATTTTGTCACGGTACATGATATTTTCGGGAAACTATTCAGAGCGGCTGGCTGAAATAGCGTTACTGCCACCAACTTGCGATGACTTGCGTTCTCGTTTGATTAGGGCTTAACAACTTTAAGAGCTAGACAACAAGTTCTGTGTATAAATCGAAATATAGTAAGGTTGAATACACTAGAATAAGTTGTATACGTATACATATAGTGTATTTGATACGTTTGCGAGCTTGGTGTAATGTAATGTTTACGTACAACTTATCATATCTCATATGCAAACGCTGCCACTAAAGCTGGATTTCCACAAGGCATAAAATGTCGCGCGCTCGACTTTTTTCTTTTGTCTTGTGAGTTTCCATGGAACGAAGTAGAAAACTATTCAATTTGTACAATAGAAAAGTCGAGCGCGCGATATTTTACACCTAGTGGAAATCCAGCTTTAGGAACACGTATGACTATGAATTTGCAACCTTAGCTCTCTGTCTGAGCCTCAGTGACTCAATGGTTAGAGCGTCTAACCGGTCATTAGAAGGTTGCAGGTTCGAACCCTGTCTGGGGCTCAGAAATCTTTTCGGAGTAATTGAGCTTGACGAACGTCCACCAAACGTCTGTTGGATATACTGCCGAAACGAAATGGAACGTAGCTGTATAACGTTTCGAGCGAAGGCCCTTTCTCTCTGACGAAGGGACAATTCGCTCGAAACGTTAGCCTCCTACGTTCCATGTTTCGACAGTGTATCCAACCCAGGGATTATTTTAACGTGCAGTGATAACCAGTTTGTGCAG
>JAWNZC010000102.1:1422500-1447500 GCA_035771165.1 Paragorgia papillata | reverse complement strand
AGTCTTCAATTCGATGATAAAGTAGTGTGTGGCTGACTGGCTGGAAGGCGTCAGTGTAGTTAATGCAAAGGGAGTGATATATACACCGTGTGGAGTCCCAGAATAACGAACTACATTTTGTCGGCTTCTGAAAAGCTTCAGAGCTTCTAAAATGTAGTGTTTAGTGCAGATTAATGTCATAATCAGCCATCAAAATGCTTTCAGATGCCCTCGAATGTACGGGAACAGTGCCAAATTACTTCTTATCTTTGTTCAAGATGAAATATTTTACTGTACGAAGGACGTTGACACTTGCGTGGTGTTGTATATGCTCGTAAGACCTTATTTGGTTGTACACGACGCCAGCCTGACGCCAACAGAGTGGTAAGTAAAGTAGTCACTCAAATTTCTCGGCCTTATTTGATAAAAAAAAGAGAAAAAACTTCATGTTCCAGAGTCTTTAAGTGAAGCACTTGAGAAATTGAAAAAAACTTTTGAGAAACTGACTTTATATCACGTCATATTTCAAATGGAAAAACATGATATCACAACTCCTAAATACCACGGTTAGAAAGAGCGAATCAAACTTAGTCATCAACGTGAATTTTGGACTTTAAGTTCAAAAACTGAAGTTCTAGTAATTGTTTAAAATCTGGTGGTAAAGCAGTGGAATTTAACGGGAGGTTAAAGGGGAAGTGCAACAAAAATTACAAGTACACATTTTTAAATTTCTGACTAACAAACTGTCTTGCGATGGTAATCCATGCAAGTAAGCAAAACAACTCTTGTGCCAAACAACATCACTAATTTCGACAAAAGACAATCTTGCCGTTCGCCATCTTCTTGTAAGACCTTGCCTTGGTAACCATGATGAAACTTATTCTTCTGGCAGCTGAATTTCTGTGGTATGTTTTTAAAGTGTTGTGGTTTAATCAAGAATGAAAATCATCTACAAAAAATGAGTTTCAGACTTATATATGTGAAAGTATGGCTAACTAAAGTTTTCGCTTTACCCAGCTTGTGACGTCACGTGCATATCAAAAATGTATCCAAGATGGCAGATACTGATTCAGATTAGCAACTTTAACAGTGCAATTATAAGTTGTTTTATTGGAATTTTTCGGTCTAAATAACACACTAGATTGTATCTTCCTGTCAGTGGTTTGCTTTGGAAATTGTTTGTATTTGTTGCCCATCCTTTAATTAATAGGGCAAAACTTGGCCGGCATCAATCGTCGTTTGAAATTAATTACAACAACACATCTTTTACCCGTAGGGGGATATTAAATCATTTCAGAAAATCTTGGAGATATGGACCTTAATTTTCTTTCATTTCCTTTCTAAAGCGATAATGGCTTATTAATTTTAGAATTTTTTTCCATATAACGCAAAAGGATATAGTACACGAGAAGGATTGACAGTCCAATCGAATTGAAAAACGCGAGTGAAGTCAATCTGGGCACATGTTTACATGGAGAATCCCGAGCGGTTTTTATTTTTTGTAAGCGGTTTTTCAACACTATTTTCTGGGCTTTCCTCAATGTCCGCCATGTTTACAGCATGCACCAACTTCACTCATGCGTATCAAGTCATATTCAAGTCAAATCGTGTTTACATGAATTAGATTGGAGACATTCAAATCGATCCTTGCCTGAATCTCAAGTCAATCCACGCAGTCTCAAGTCAATTCACTCCACTGCGTGGATTGACTTCAACCATTCGTTTCGATCATCAGATCGAAAACTTTCAATCTTCTTCATGTAAACACAACAAGGAGAAACAACAAAGCGAGATTTGACTTGAACACTCAATCCGCTTCATGTAAACAAGGTCTTACTCTTATATCGCAATTCGTTCTCAGTTATTAGATTTGGTTGATTCAATGAGATAAATTCTGACCACAGCTGACGTAAGTTCAAGTTTTTCTTCAAGTTGGGTTGACCTGAATCTGATAATCTTATTTTGGTTAAAGGGTATAGGCAACAAAAACGAAAGATTTCAAAAGCAAACCACTGACATGAAGATACAATCTAGTGTGTTATTTAAACCCACAGAATTCCAATAAATCAACTTAATTACACTTTTAAAGTTGCTAATCTGAATCAGTACCCGCCATGTTGGAGCGCTTTCCAATTGACAAGGTTAGACCGGTCAGTCCGGCCAGAATGGACTTCCTTTTGATTAGGACCAAATTTTCCAGTCAGACCATCGCAGGCCTCAAACGAATCGTGTTCCATTTAACCGGACTGACCGGTCTAACCGTGTAAATGGAAAGCCCAAGGGATACATTTTTGATATGCATGTGACGTCACAAGCTGGGCATACTTTCACATATATAAGTCTGAAACTCATTTTTTGTAGATGATTTTCATTCTTGATTAAACCACAACACTTTAAAAACATACCACAGAAATTCAGCTGCCAGAAGAATAAGTTTCATCATGTTTACCCCTTACAACAAGATGGTGAACGGCAAGATTGTCTTTTGTCGGAATTAGTGATGTTGTTTGGCACAAGAGTTGTTTTGTTTACTTGGATTACCATCGCAAGACAGTTTGTTAGTCAGAAATTTAAAAAATGTGTACTTGTAATTTTTGTTGCCCTTATACTCTTTAAATTCTTTGAATGATTGTATAGTGACAAATTGTAATAATTATTATTTACTGTTGATCTTTTGAACTGTTGAACAATGTAACCTCTGATAAAATATATTCTAGAAGTTACTGTCGCAAGTGAAGTGCTGCCTCATTAGACGAAAACCTTTAGCCTACTCCGCAGGCAACTCTGTGCAGTCTGTGGCCAATGTGACACCCCCCTTGCATGCCCACTCCCGAGTTTGCCACTCCACCCAAGTTTGCCCACTCCACCCAAGTTTGCCCACTCCACCCAAGTTTGCCCACTCCATCTGAGCTCTCCATCTAAGCCTCAGTGGCCCATGAATGCATGGTTAGAGCGTCTAACCGTTCATTAGGCGGTTGCAGGTTCAAATCCTGTCTGGGACTCAGAAATCTTCTCCGAGTAATTGAGCTTGACGAACGTCCACCAAACATCTGTTACATTACACCAAGCTCACAAACGTACCACATGCACTACATGTATACGTACAACTTATCATCATCTCATTTACTGATATCAACTTGACGAACGTCCACCAAACGTCTGTTAATTTATGACGTTCAGGAAATCTTGGCGTTAGCTAGTAAAGTAATGTTTAAAACAATGTACTATCAGATCCTGATCAGATTTAAACATGATCAGGCAATTCAAACAACACTGTTTTATCGCAGTCAAAACACAAGGCGATGGCTTTAGCCTTTCGATCCGATAAAATACGTGCTACTGTGAGGTTTTTCTAACCAACTTCTTTCATTGGCGTATAGTTGTTTTGAAAATCAACGTTGTCTGTAAGCCGTAAAAACCAGAGAGAAATTTTGCGTGATTACAGATGAGAATACAACCCGCCTTCCTGTCCGAGTGTTTCCCCAGAGATGAATAAAATCGTCTGGCGTTAGCCCGCAGAATAAAATACCAAAGACCAAAATTCGGACAGGAAAGAGTTAAGACTCAGCTAGTTGGGGGCACCCTCGAATTGAAAGTCGTGAAATTTTCTCCATGTCAATTCCTTGAGTGTCTTTAAATATAGTCAGCACAGCGGGATATAGGCCAGCGTTCTTCATGATTTGTCATACCACAGTTAATGGATACCAAGCGTGTAATTGGGTTAACCTCTCGTGAACTTTCGAAAATCGCATTTTGACAAATAGGTGTGAAAATGGCATAACACGCAATGTTTTGGTTTAGGGCATTACGTCATCGGCGTTCGACAAATTCTTAATTTTACGCCATCTTTCGGTACCTTTCCGCAACTTTCGGTTACCGTCCGGTACCTTTCGCGCCATAAATGTTGTTTTGGCGCCAGATTTTTATAACATATCGAAGTGAAATCCATATCATTTGATCCAGTGATGGATCCAGCTTGATCTGGTAGGGGGGGTGCTGCAGGGGCGGATCTATATTTTTTTTAACACCATTCCTAGGGGGGTCCGGGGGCATGCCTCCCCGGAAATTTTTTGAAATTTGGACCTCTGAAATGGCATTTCCTGCATTCTGACGGTACTTTGAAGAAAGATTTAAAAGTTTTAAATCGTGTTTTCAATAGCGAATTTTATCAAACCTGGAAGGTGTCAAATAAATTTAGGGATAAAGTGGACGTTTTATTATACAAATACATTTAAAATTATAGAAAATAACGGGGGGAAATCCAATAAATCGAATCTTAGGTAGCTGCTACGTATGCACCCCCGACGTATTCAAAATGCAGCATTTCCATTATTAAAAAATAAAAATGACTTCAAAGCGATATACTTGCTGTTTTAATACTTGCCGAATCAATTGGGATTTTGGATAATTGAGTAATTGACACCCACCCCCCACCCCACCCCCGTAAATCCATCACTGATTTGATCCCGTCATGGTTTTTGTGTGTGCATGTGTTCTAACGGCGAATGGTACATCGGTAAAAGTCCTTAAACCTTGGTATGCACGTACGGCAAAGGATGGAAATCAAAGTTTGTCAGAAAAAGAAAAAGGAAAGGAAAAAAAAGCGCCCGCGTTCTCCTTTTTTTTCAAAGTTACGACGAGAAACTATTGGGTTTTTTTTACTTGGCCTTAATGACAGTCAGTGAAAAAAGTAGAGTGTCGGTAGGCAGTGTTTTGGATAGAGCAAAATGAAAAGGTAAACTGCTTCGATTGATTTTAAAGGCACAGTGTCACCATGACACAAACTTGAAAAACTTCTTGGACAAATCACAGTCAATCGAGATATATATGGTCTGGAAACTCGGCAAACTTCAAAGCGCCTATAATGAGCTGGGATTTTATGTTGAACCGTACCTTACACCGTGCACATCCTTTGTTTTAGGTTTATTAATATTTAAATAACACGGTTGAGTGATTGAACTGAAACGTTGCTATTGGACAATTAGTTCATTATACTAAAATACAATGTGCTCAGTGACCGTGTACCGTGCACAAAAATGCATAAAGGCGAACAAAAAGATAGACCAAAGACTTTAGCTGAGTTTCCAGACCTATGGTCTCGATTGGCTATGACTGAACAAATTAAAGTTCACATGATTAAAATTATGGTGAATATCACACACGTCAAAACTCAGGGGCGCAACTAGGGGGGGGGGGGGGGTTGGGGGGTTGCAACCCCTGCCCTTTTTAACCCCTGCCCTTTTTGTGAGACCTCTAATACTAGGTTAGACTTTAGATAAACAGATAATTAATCGTCTGTTGTAGTACGCAATACAATAGTAGATATCTATAGTATCCCAAATCAGTGCCGTAGCAAAATTTTCGAAGATAAAGTTCTTTGCCTGTACAAAATAAGGCTAAGACCAAATGTCGAACTTTCATGTGTCCGAGGGCAGAGGCATCTTAGACGAATTAGAAGCTATTCAGTAATGTATGACTCAAAATCTCAAACGGAGCAACGCAACCCCCAAAATATGTTCACTTTTGTGAAGTGTCGTCTGTCGAGGCTTCAATTCCCTGAACCAATCATAAAGATAGAGCTGGATTTTAGTGTGATAATTTCTTCGTTTTTACAGTAAAATTTGAACAATACTTGCTGTAGAATTAGATGAAAAAGTTCGCTCAAATTGCTGCAAATGGTGTTTCCGAGGTTCTAGATTTCAAAAATTTCCGGGGGAGGACCCCCGGACCCCCTACAAATGCGGTCAATAATTGCCCTTTTTTTGCGTTCAACCCCTGCCCTCGAAATTTTCTAGTTGCGCCCCTGAAACTTGGACTAAACAGTCCACAAGAAACTGATGCGCCACGAATGAGTTAGGCCTGGTTTATACAGCGTGCTATGAGCGGACCGAACTAATTATTTGCCTAATTGGTTCGGTCATAGCACGCTGTATAAATCAATTTGGTTCGCTCTTTGAATTAAGTCCGCTCTTAACCGTGCGGCTCGCTCCTTGAAGGCGTGCGGAACGCTCTTAGCACGGTGAAGCACGCTGGTGATTTATACGACCGTGCCAACACCGTACCTAAATAAGCGATGATTGAATATCATTTATTATAATCCATAATTTCATTTTAGTGTTATAATAAATTTGGTTCGTTCAAAATTTTTCATGTATAAATCGGACAGCGTTCTATCAGCGTGCCAAAGTCGCACCAATTAATTAATTAGTTCGGTGCGCTCATAGCACGCTGTATAAACCAGGCCTTACTTTTTAAACGTTTTAAAAATATTTCTCCTTTTATTATATGGACATCGATGAAATACCAGGTTTTCTTTTGTTGCGAAAAAGTGATATCTCCACATGTGAAGATATAAATGATATCTTCACATGTGAAGATATCGATGGCGTCAGCACTAAGAATCCGCTTCGTAACTCTTTACTGTAGCGTAAACACAAATTGTATTCATTCTAAATTATTTACCTGTGCTACGCTTTGTTCTACAAACTACGGAAATTCTTGTGAAAAATGCTTTCAAAACTTATGGCTTATATGTTGTAATTTGTTGAGTATTTTGCAAATAGAATTGTTATATAACCTTTGCTCCATTTTACGTATATTTTGTATAGTTTATCGATATCAATATAATAAACAGAACATTATATGGCCGTGCGGAGATACGAATTTTATTTTCTCGTGTTGTTTATATCTCTCACTCGTTCGCTTCGCTCACTCGTGAGAGATATTGACAACACTCGAAAATAAAATTCGTATCTCCGCATGGCCATGTAATATCCTCTATTTCTATGCACACAAATATAATTTTTGTCTCGCGCAAAACTATTAATTAAGCGGTATTAACGAAATATTGACGTTTCGAGCGGAGCCTATATAGGCATATTTCTCATTAGTTTTTGCGTCATTTGGTTTTAGACAAGCTCTGTATATACAATAATATATAGTGGAAATATAGAAAGGTTAGATATACTGCCGAAACAGAGAACGTAGGAGTCTAACGTTTCGAGCTTCAGAGAGAAACGTTTCTCTCCGACGAAGGGCCTTCGCTCGAAACGTTAGACTCCCACGTTCTCTGTTTCGACAGTATATCAAACCTTACTATATTTCGATTGTTGTTTCTACACTGCCTACGCAACACGTTACTCTTATATATATAGCACTCTGGGCCCATGCGCACTTCACGCTATCTGAATGTATTTCACCGATGCTGTCCCACATGCGGTTGTCACCGACGATCGCATGTGTATAAGTAATTGGTGAAATTCATTCAGATTGTTCCAAGCTACACTAATGAGCTGTAGTACAGCGAAACACCGTGTCTGTAGATTGAACTATATATATATATATATATATATAGTGGGGGGCGGAGGTGTTCAGTAAACTAGCGGGTAAAATCAGTCTTAAGTAATGCCAGCAACAAATTGCTTTGCAAGTTGAAAAGCGTTGTTGCACGTATTACCACCCACCTCAAACATTGTCACGCGACAAAATTTCGTTGTTGCAAATTGAAACAGCATGTTGCAGCTGGTAGAACTAGCGTCTACCTTTTTCAACAAAGCTTTTCAACTATACGGTGGGTGGTAATATGTGCAACAACTCTTTTCAACTTGCAACGCAACATGTTAAAACCTATCTCTTTAACACTTTGAAGCCTGAAGACGAGTCTTTAGTATTTTATTCCGGCTAACGCCAGACGATTTTATTCAGCACAGGGAGAGGTCCAGGCCTCAAAGTGTTAAAATCTATCTCTTTAACACTTTGAAGCCTGAAGACGAGTCTTTAGTATTTTATTCCGGCTAACGCCAGACGATTTTATTCAGCACAGGGAGAGGTCCACGGCTCAAAGTGTTAAGCAGGTCTTTCGGTGTTTTTTTGTTTACATTAACGATACTTAGATTAAGGCTAATTACTAATCATAAACTAGTCATTTAAACAAATAAACAGATATACATAGCCCACACCATTCACTTGACTCTGTCTAATACCAGACGAGTTTGCTCATCAACGGCAGAATCCTCAGACATCTTAGACAGCAATGGGTTAACAAGTTATTAACCTATTCCTGTCCGAGCCTGCCAAAAATGGTTTACTCTGTCTAACACCAGATGATTTTACTCATCAAAGAGGGAACCCTGAGACATCCTAGGCAGCAATGAGTTAAACGAGTGATTAACTTATTCTTGTGTGAACATGCCAAAAACGGTGCCTTTATTTACTTTACTCTGGCTGGGTTAGAAAGACATTAAACCATTTTTGCCTGAACTGGGTAAAACCAGACCCTTCATTGTTTCACTGTCTAATGCCAGACGATTTTACTCGTCAAAGAGAGAACCTTCAGACATCCTAGGTAAGCAATGGGTTAACAAAATCATTAAATCACTCAGTGCCTGCCTGAGCTGGCCTTTTCAGTATTTTCTTACTGTGTCTAACACCAGACAATTTTACTCGTCAAAGAGAGAACCCTCAGACATCCTATAGGCATGCAGCAAAGCATGATGATTTTACTCATCAAAGGAAGAATCTAGGCACCATTATAATAGGTTAATCCAGCTTGCTTGCTGACAGTTCCCACAAATTCCGGCGCCATTAGCGAGGTTCAGATCACACTTCCACTACCGCTACCGTAAATATAATTAAGCATGTCAAATATTGTTTTTACGTTCAGTAATGGTCGCAGGTCTCAAACCTAGTGCAAAAAGAAAGTGTTTTACGGTACTAGGATTAAAACCAACTACGACTACAGAACGAAAAAACGAACATTACACCAGCTTAACCACATTTACGGTAGCGGTGGTGGAAGTGTGATCTGAACCTCGCTATAGTGTTAAATCGGGTGCGGACCAACAGTCGACACATCGCATCGCCGTACACAACAAACCTCCAAATGAGACAGTTATTAATAGTGTATTTAATAAACATGGGCAAGAGCCAGATTTAGGTGTGTTATTGTTTAACATTAGGGGCGGACATATGACAAACTCAGACACATAATCAAATAAATATTGTCTCGTCACCATAATAGGCAATACTTAGGATCCAAACCAACAGATATAGGCATTCGATAAGACCAAAACTTGCTCGGATTTCAGATGTAGTTTTATATTCGTCACAAACAAGAGCAGAAAATAAAAGGTTATCTCGCCACATCGATATATATATATACTTTAGTTCAAATAAATATTTCCAAAATAGGTTTATTCGACTTCCTGTTGTTCCGGCGTGTCCAGAAGAAGAAAGTGATGTCAGGTGATAGGAATTCTTCCTATGCTTGCATTGGAAATAAAGAACAAAAAATGCC
The DNA here is from genome assembly GCA_035771165.1 of Paragorgia papillata. Taxonomy (NCBI): domain Eukaryota; kingdom Metazoa; phylum Cnidaria; class Anthozoa; order Scleralcyonacea; family Coralliidae; genus Paragorgia; species Paragorgia papillata. The sequence continues at coordinate 1,438,226 of JAWNZC010000102.1, read as the reverse complement.
TTTCTTTATTACCGCACTTTTAGCTTGGAGTTTGTAATGTTTTGATGTACACGTTCGTCAATAACCTCGGTCTGCCGTTCGAGTTCTATAGCGGCTCAATCGTTAGAGGGTCGTCAGCGTCCTTTCCACAATTGCATTAGAAAAGAAACAAAGAACAAGAAAATGCCTTTCTTTATTACCGCACTTTTAGCTTGGAGTTTGTAATGTTTTGATGTACACGTTCGTCAATAACCTCGGTCTGCCATTCGAGTTCCAGTGGCTCAATGGTTAGAGCGTCGTCAGTGTCTTTCCAATAATTGCATTGGGATGGAAATAAAGAACCAAAAAATGCCTTTCTTCGACATTTGCACAATATTATTGTACTGTTAGCTTGGAGTTTGTAATGTTTTGATGAACACGTTCGTCAATAACCTCGGTCTGCCATTCGAGTTCTATAGCGGCTCAATCGTTAGAGCGTCGTCAGCGTCTTTCCAATAATTGCATTGGGATGGAAATAAAGAACAAAAAAAATGCCCTTCTTCGACATTTGTACATTATCATTGTACTCTTAGCTTTGAAGTTTGTAATGTTTTGATGTACACGTTCGCCAATAACCTCGGTCTGCCATTTGTCTTCTAGTGGCTCAATCTTTATCACAGCGTCCTTCCAATAATTGCATTGGGATGGAAATTAAGAACAAGAACTGCCTTTCTTGGACATTTGTACATTATTATTGTACTGTTAGCTTGGAGTTTGTAATGTTTTGATGAACACGTTCGCCAATAACCTCGGTCTGCTGTCTGAGTTTCAGTAGCTCAATGATTAGAGGGTTGTCAGCGTCCTTCCAATAATTGCATTGGGATAGAAATAGATAAGAAAAAAATGCCTTTCTTGGACATTTGTACATTATCCCTTAATTCGCTTTGGAATTTGTAATGTTTGGTTGTACACGTTCGTCAATAACCTCGGTCTGGGTCGTCAGCGTCCTTCCAATAATTTCATTGGGATGGAAATAAAGAACCAAAAAATGCCTTTCTTCGACATTTGTACATTATTATTGTACTGTTATTATAGCTTTGGAATTTGTAACGTTTTGATGTACACGTTCTTCAATAACCTCGGTCTGCCATTTGAATTCCAGTAGCTCAATGCTTAAATCGCCTGATTAGCATATATAGGGAAGTTTAATTGCGGGGTCGAGTCTCGTGGAGTTTTCTGACTTTTAACAACTAACGACAGTTTGTACAGCAAGACTAACACAAAACAAAACATGCCTTTTTTTGCTCATGGTCAGTAACTTTCCCGGTGTTCAGACTAGGTGCCCAAACACGGCACTAATGTGAACGCGACTTTTTCTCAAACTAATCAAAAGCGGACACCGTGCGTTGAGATAGTATACCCGCGGTACGGGTATTAATGTGAACACGTTTTCACTGCCCAAACTGGTGCCCACGCTTTTTACTCAATATTCTTTGTAATTCGAAGGCTAATTAAAGCCACAAAATAGCTGCAAAAGCCATGAAAAGCTTTCTAAGTGAACGCTTATCACATTCAGGCCGCCGTGAATGTGAACAAGCGGCCCGTGCCCCGTGCCAGAGCAACTCAATTTCCATACTATAAAACACATCAAAGCTATATATATGCATATAGACCATTCAACCTTACCTGGAAAAGTTGACCATGGATTCTTGTGTTACGAGAGTTCACAACCAAACGCGTATCATCGCTTGACTGGTTGGAAAACTCCAGTTCTGTTCAAGCAATTGAAAACACGCGAGGTATAAGTATAATTTGAACAAACTGAAACTCTCACCAATAGACAGTGAGTAGCTCAGCCAATCAGAATACAGCATTTGTACAGTAATAGTGAATGCACTAGTTGGTTTTATATACCATAACAAGTAAATATAGAAAGACAATACAACCTGGAGTGTTATCTTTGGCTATTGCTAAGCTGTCGTTCTGACTTTCCTTAAGCTTTTTCTTGGTTTTTCAAAATATTTTCCCTGAAAGAAAGACTGTTAGTAAGCAATAACACGAGAACGAACCCAAACACGTTCTGAATACGATCCTCTCTCTCTCTTGTCAACTCCAATTCCACCAAGGCTCCGCTCCGAAACGTCAGTATTTCGTTTTCAAAACCATTCTCCGCAGTTTACCACCTTTTCACTTCTCAAACTGTCATTTTCTTGCAAGCAAATATCCATTCCCTTTTCAAACATTCTTGTTTCTTGACATTTTTCTGTCTCATTAACTTCCTCTGTCAATTGTCTTTCCGCGTTGGGCTTCGTTCAGTGCCCTCTCAATTATAGTCTTTTCCATCAGACACCAGACCATTTTCCTTCTCTACTGATAACTTTGGTAAACTAAAACTTCTTTCGTGTTGAAAACTCTCTTTGATCAACTCTTGTTCTTCCCGAACTCGGACATTTCTTCAGCTTTCTTCTCCACACAACTTTCATTACGTGGACTCGACAAAAACACTTTAATCTTCACGGCGCCCCCCTGACATCAACATCGCTCTTCTCAACATGTATTTTTACCGCTATTTGGTATTTACTATCAACGTAAAGTAGTTCTCCGTTGAAAAAAATATTGGCAACTTGTTTTTTATATATAATTTTAAAGATATTATGGTAGTCCGTAATCATGCAAAGTTTCATTTCAAAATTCTTAAAAACAAGGTTGTATTTTACGTGTGTAGATTGTAGGTAGCCTAGCTCAAGAAGAAGGAGTTGAAGAGAGCTTAGGACATCATTGACAAAAGGGTCATTGTTCTTAACAAAAGAGTTGTTGTTGGTGGTGGTGGTCTTGTTGCCGCTGTTGTTGTTATTGTTGTAGTTGTTGGTGGTGTTGTTGCCGCTGTTGTAATTGCTGTTATTGTTGTTGGTGGTGTTGTTGTTGTTGGTGGTGGTGGTGGTGGTGTTGTTGTTATTGCCGCTGTTGTAATTGTTGTTGTTGTTGTCGGTGTTTGTTGTTGTTGTTGGTGGTGTTGTTGTAGTTGGTGGTGTTGTTGTAATTGTTGTTGTTGTTGTTGCTGGTGTTGTTGGTGGTGGTGTTGTTGTTGGTGTTGTTGTTTGTGGTGGTGTTGTTGTTGTTGTTGTTGTTGTTGGTGGTGGTGTTGTTGTTGGTGTTGTTGTTGGTGTTGTTGTTGTTGTCGGTGTTGTTGTTGTTGTTGTTGTAGTAGTAGTTGTTGTTGTGTTGTTGTTGGTGGTGGTGTTGTTGTTGGTGGTGGTGTTGGTGGTGGTGTTGTTGTTGTTGGTGTTGTTGTTGGTGGTGTTGTTGTTGGTGTTGTTGTTGTTGTTGGTGGTGTTGTTGTTGGTGTTGTTGTTGGTGGTGTTGGTGGTGGTGGTGGTGGTGGTGGTGGTTTTGTTATTGTTATTGTTGTTGTTGTTGGTGGTGGTGGTTAAAGTCAGAAAACCCTGAGCTCCAGACGGGAGTCAAACCCACAACCTTCCGAGAACTAGCCAGACGCTCTAACCATTGAGCCACTAAAACTCTGATGGCAGACCAAGGTTGCTTACGATACACACACGTAAGGGGGTTGTATCTTGTAGTGCATACTTGTTTCTACATACAAACGCAACCATACATCATTTTATCTTCATCGTTCTCTCAAAAAACTTTCTCTCGCTAGTTATAAATAATAAAGGATAAAAGACTGGGGCTAATCATCCCTACTCGCAGTCAGTGGCTGAATGACGAAGGACGCAGATCAACGTGGCCGTGTCGAGGCATATCAAAGGCGCTCCAAGCAGCGGCCATACGACACAGTTCAGACCACGGATCACAGCTAAGACTTAGGTGTTGATTTTACGGAGGGAGGAAAACCGGAGAACCCGGCGAAAAACCCTCGGAGCACAGGAGAGATCAACTACAACTCTATTCACATGAGTTCAAAGCTCGACAACGGGGTCATTCCCAAGAGGTCACCCATCCAAGTACTAACGCCGTTCAACCGGGCTTAACTTTTGGTGAGAGGCAGCGCGCTAACAGCACACAACACCCGTGCTTCCCCAATATCTACAAACAACTAGACATACATCTCGAGTTTAATTCTATCTAAAAGCTTTCCCGTTACTAAAGGTAACACACACATCCACAAACAATCCGATATCATTCTTTAACTTTGTCAACCTCTCAAAACTTAAAACTTTCACTCGTTACGTATATACATAAATAAACTGAACACAATTCTTAACTCTAATGTTCTTTCTAAAATCTCTCGGTGTTCATGTGCGTTTCAAAAAAGTCACTGTTCGTCCTCAAACTGTCTCTTCTCACTTACAACTGATTTAGCTTCTTGCTGTATCTCGGTTCCACAAGGCGTAACTCACGTCACTGTTCACGCTCCCGTTCATGTTGCTGCCCATTCCACTTTCCATTCCACTGGCGACGACATTCGACATGCCACCACCACCACCACCCATGCTACCAGCAGCCATCGCACTGGTCATCCCACTACCCCCCATGGTACCACTACCCCCCATGCCACTGGCATTCATTGCACCCATGCTCATAGGTGACCCCATACCACCTCCCATGGCTCCGCTCATACCACCTCCCATGGCTCCACTCATACCACCTCCCATGGCTCCACCCATTCCACTTCCCATACCTCCACCCATTCCACCAGCCATGCCTTGGGCCATACTATTCATGGCGGCCATGTTCCACATAGCGTTCATCTGATTACTGAAGTTAGCACGATCCCCATAGCTGCCATAACCCGCCATGTTATTCCAGGCGTATCCTCGCGGCATGTTACGTGACATCGGATTGGGTGAAGTGTGGAATCCTTTATTCGACTTGGGCTCAGCTGCAGTGACATTGACGCGTGTTCCGTTGATCATGTGCACGCGGGAGATGACACTGCGAGCGACATCACCAGATGCAAACGTCACAAAGCCAAACTGACGGAAAGGTTGCGGTAAGTAAACATCTGACAAGGGACCAAATTTTTCAAAATATGTTCGAACTTCCATAGCTGTGCAGTTGTTGGGTAGTCTGCCAATAAAGATCTTTCTTGGGGAGTCATCCTAAGAAACAAGGAATGTTTTAGTGAAGTGTGGGGTGACGGTAAGTAGTGTAACGTAATGTGCTGTTGTAATGTGAACTAGTGATGCAGTGCAGTGTAGTGCAGTGTAGTGTAATGTCATGTAGTGTAATGTGTAATGTAATGCAATGTAATATGATACATATTAAAATGTAATGTAATACATAATCTATACAGAAGAGAAACCATGTATTATCTGATTTAAACACACAGAGGTGTGATAGACATTTGGTAGACATTTAGTATTTCTGAGTCCACAGAGATTGAAGCAGCAATCTTCTAATGACTGGTAGTTGAGAAGTCTTAAAAAGTTAGTACAGGTCGATTGTTTTGTATTAGTTACATACATGTACCTTTCCTTTAGACAATCTGATATCAACTCTACGATCCAAGATAGTATGGGAACGAGACATAACATTCTTAGCCACTTCACCATCTTTGAAGCGAATGAAACCAAAGCCTCGAGATTGACCAGTAGCAGGTGAGCGTTTGACCTACAAATATATACAAAATTAATAATTTACTTCTGTCTATGACTAATAACTATTATAATAATTTTATCGGGTATTGTGGTGTATTTTGCTAAAATATATTTTAACCTGCTGATCTGAGGCTATCAATTTTAACAATTCTAAATCACTATTGGTATGTTTGTTTATGGAATTGTATACTTTTCTTGACAATACTTTGAAGCAAAGATTGTATTGATGACAAATGTTGCGTTTTTCTACCAAGTTACATGTAAGTTTTGGGTTATGTAAATATTTGTTGCAATGAAATACACGCCAATGCGAAGCCAGCACTGTTCAAGATACTGTTTACTGTACTGTCTTTGATTTGCTTCTATTTACTCAATCCAAATACTCAAATCAATTACTCAATCCAAATCTTTAAAACTATTTCAGAATAATCTAAAATCACTATTATTCACAATGCTGAATTAGGACCGATCTTCAAATAGAATCTATATAATATACTCGTGTATTATCATGACTTCTATGCTCCCCATCAGGTACATGGTGATTGGTGTTTTTTACAAACTCTTTCGAGTTTCAAAACCAATCTACCATTTATACCAAATATCCAATAAATATCCATTTCTTACAGATAACATTACATAAGAACATATACTGTATATGTGTGTGTGTGTATGTATACACATTGTATCTGTAATTTAACTTAATTCACCCGCGTCAATAATATTATCTGTAATTAATACTAACTACTAATATTTTACATGTAATTATGGTATGATAAATTAAAATGATTGATTTAATTATAGTACAGTTGATGTTTTTGGGCATAAATATGTTTTTGGCCTTTCTCAGAGCTAATTTTTAACCTCACCTGTGGCTTGGGCTAAAATGAACCTGAGTCAGGCCAAAAACATATTTATACCCACAAACATCAACTCTATAACAATGTCACTGCAGGGGTAGCAACAATATAAACCATAATTCGTAGTCAAATTTCCAAAAATGAACTACAGTGTAAAAAAATAGTCCCAGGCATGTTCCTCTCTCCTCCGCAGAGGTTAAATTTAGGAGATTGGAGGTTTTGGGGGTTGTCGGCCAGCTGACAATTTCGACGCATCTCCGATCTCGGAAAGAATCTCTGCGGAGGAGAGAGGGCATGTTCTCTCTTCTTCTATTAGACGAACACTTACTTCATGGTAATCTAGTTCACCAAAACGAGCGAAATAATCTTTAACATCATCATCTTTTGCCTTCCATGACAAGCCAAGAATAATCAAATCACCAGAATATTCATCATCAGTTTCCATTGTGTAATTTTTCATTATTTTTGGGTTGGGTTCACGTCCAGTTGGAGACTCTTCGTATTTTCTCTTGGATGAGCTGTCTGTGGAGAATATACAAGGGTCGAGTTTAAAATTCCTGCTCTACAGACAAAAGTGTCCTATAACATTAAATCATAATTGGGGTACAGGGCTCAAAATAACGTTTCATAAAAGATCTTATCTTTTTTTTCAAATGCAAACAAGGCATCTACGTTTCACATGGGAAACTAACATGTTGCTAAGCAGAAACTGTAACGTTACTAAGGCCAAACGGTATTGTTTCAATTTGAAACGAGCACCAAATTTTCAAAGCAAATGTTGTCATGTTTATAACTCATCTTTATACACAATCAAATCTTCGTCAAGTGAAACTAAGGACTCCAGAGTGCTTTTCCGATCGGCCATTTCGCTGACAGACCCCACAACGCAACATTTGCAGGAAGAAACAATGCCATTTGGCCTTAATAACTTTGCAGTTTCAACTTAGCAACATGTTAGTTTCCCGTGTGAAACGTGTGTCATCAAATTACGCGTGTCCACGCTCAAACCGGAACCGTAGTATGTTGTGCAACGTTATATGACACATTCTGAAACCTTGGGATATGTATGTTGTGAGATATCGCAAAGCCTTACAATACTTTCTAAAACTTCACATCACATTGTGAGACCTACATTACAAAATGTTCCTATGCATTATAGCTAGACTTTTCCTGACAGATTTTGCATGCAGACATATTTTCATAAATATATACTGTATATATATAAATATATATATATGTTTGACGTCATTTGAATGGAAAGACGTTGAGTATCTCCTTGTGCCTTTACACTTCTTACGTGTTCAAATGACATCAAACGTACCTTTATAAGAGCACATATGCACAGGAGCAGTAGGTTTTATTTGTTTTATAAAATAAGAAGAAAAATCTGGCCCATGCGCACTTCACGCTATCTGAATGTACTTCACCGATGCTGTCCCACATGTAGTTGTCACTGACAATTGCATGTGTGTAAAGTAATTGGTGAAATTCATTCAGATTGTTCCAAGCTACACTGATGAGCTGTAGTACAGCGAAACACGTGTCTGTAGATTGAACTATATATATATGGGCCCATGCGCACTTCACGCTATCTGAATGTACTTCACCGATGCTGTCCCACATGCGGTTGTCACCGACAATCGCATGTGTATAAGTAATTGATGAAATTCATTCAGATTGTTCCAAGCTACACTGATGAGCTGTTGTACAGCGAAACACCGTGTCTGTAGATTGAACTATATATATATATATAAAATAGGTTGTATCTTATACATGCTGAGATTGGTCAATCAGCATGTGTTTATATCAGGCTATGCAAACACTTGCCTACAGCTCAGATTCTCATCACTCTCGTATTTGCATGATTGCATCAGGCTATTTAAACACAGGTGGCAATTTTCTATTTCTTAAATATATTATAGTTTATAAATATATATAGTTTAATTCTGTGGTGTTTACTGGATCTCCTTAAAAACACTTGCCCCACTTAAAGGTTAGAGTTGGATCTTGATTACAATTCCCCAAACTTCAAAAATTATACAAAACTAAGTTTTGAGTCCTATATAAAAGTATAGATATTAAAAATACAAGATTTCTTTTCAGGAAAAGCTTGTGAGATAAGAATATTTGTGGAACATAATACTAGAGCTATCATAAAAGACTCCAACGCACCAGTTTTGCTTGAAACCACGATATACAAAGCGCTTCCCCAACCGTCACCAACCGGTGGGTAAAGTACGCCATCAGCTAACCGCACGCCTCGCCAGGTCTGCGTTTCTTCGTTCCTATATCGCAATCCAGTGCTACCAGGGAACTGCGCTTGAATTGTAGAAAGCAGAATACTTCCATCATCATCACTAGGTAGTTCAATGGCATCTTCAGGCGTAGTTTCGTCTTCTGTAACACGAATATACTCAGCCATCTTCAACTGATTACAAAAAAACAATATGGCGTCTTCTTCACAAAAATTAAACAAAACGTGCTCTGATCACGTGCTTTCCAAATTATCCGAAAGGTTCCGAAGTTGAAACGAGTTCATCCGACATGCGATGGCGAACTGACCGCGCAAATATATGGCGCGACTTGTACATTTAACCACAATCCTTTGCGTACAGTGTATATTATTCATGTACAATTATGGGAAGATTGTTGACTCAGGCCTGTTGTTTTTTCACAAAACTTATTTATATTACATTATCGCCATGAAAACTTTCAAAGAATTAATCGATGTTTAGTTGTGTTATTTGAGCTGATTTGAGGTCGCAAAGCATTGTGGTTAAATGTACCCGCCGCCATCTTTTTCGGTAAAACCCACCAATCATGCACTTTGTTGTTTGTTACCGGTATGACATCACAAGGTACTAGTACCAGTCCTTATTTCGACGCGGTCGTCGCTCGCACTAGTTCAGCAAAAAGAGCAAAATCTCAAACTTATAATTTGACAGTTCATAAGAGTGGATTTCTTCGGTTTTAAATTGAACTTTTCCGACTTTAACGGAAAATAGAATAACCTGGAAACGTATAGTTGCCCTTTAATAAACAAATGTGTAAAGAATATATAGCGAGAATAAAAATATTTGATTTTAAAGGGTATTGGCAATAAAAATTAAGTTTGTCTCATTTGAAAGAACTCGTCAAATGGTATAAGAAGACCTTTTACAATTTTTCCGTATCTGTTTTGGTTTTGGAAATATTTCGACCAAAGACAGCGTGCTGACCCCCATCTTGGAATTATTTTCGATATGCATGTGACATCATAAGCAGGGTAAAGTGAAATTTTTATCTTGCCAACCTTACGACATTATGAGCTAGAAACTCGATTTTGTTGCGCTATTTCCATTTTAAATTGACTCACAACATTTAAAAAGCCTTCCGTGGAAATTTGGTCATCCACGGAGTAGTTTCATCAGGTTTACCCTGGTTGTGACGTCACCAATTTCCTAGTTAATTAGACCCAATATTACAACAAGATGGCGGACAGCACGCTGTCTTTGGTCGAAATATTTCAAAACACAAGATAGATACAGAAAAACTACAAAAGGTCTTCTTATGCCATTTGACGAGGTCTTTCAAATGGGACAAATTTAACTTTTATTGCCAATACCCTTTAATTTTAATTAGTACCAAACTGTACATCAACGGTTTATTCAACGTGAACTTTTTCTCTTCGGTTTATTGAACTAGACAATAATAAAAACCAACAGACAATGCAAGTATGCTAAGCTCTTTTCATTGCCATTATAATTTACCAAAAAATATAAAATTATATAGTTTACACGTATATTTGGGAACCCGGTTCCATTAAGGTGCATTACTTAAATTACGCCTTCCCTAGATTTTACACAAACGCGTGCAAAACACTAGAATAGCTGCGACTAAACGTGATTCAAACAACAACGAGTTGTTTTCTGTAATTCTTGTGTATACCACTCTGTAAAAATATGGAATGCGACCTGTGGTGGACATTAGGCTTTCGCCTCCGCTGGCTTTTCGTAAGTTGACAGCATCTTCTTAATCTCTCCGATGGCTTCCCCAGGATTTAAACCCTAAATATAATGAATACATTATTTAGAGAGATAGTTTATAACTCATTCCTGTCCGAGGACTTCCCAAGAGGTGAATAAAATCGTCTGGCCTTGGCCAGAATAAAATACTAAAGACCAATTCGGACAGGAAAGAGTTAGAGAGATAGTTTATAACTCATTCCTGTCCGAGGGCTTCCCCAGAAGTGAATAAAATCGTCTGGCGTTAGCCAGAATAAAATTCGGACAGGAAAGAGGTAGAGAGGTAGTTTATAAGCCTGGTTTTCACTGGAGCAGAAGTATAACATAAACGTAAAAAGCCCTAATCAAACGAGAACGCAAGTCATCGCAAGTTAGCAGTCAGAATTTCTGTGGCGGTCGTTCGAACACCCAAATTAACAAAATAAAGGTTTCATGAGTGTTTTAAACAAGTTTTAACTTTGTCACGGTACATCATATTTTCGGGAAACTATTCAGAGCGGCTGGCTGAGATAGTGTGACTGCCAACTTGCGATGACTTGCGTTCTCGTTTGATTAGGGCTTAAGACTGGAATAAAGGACAGGAGAATTTCTGAAAAGAATTCAAACAGGAGCTAAGCTCCGACAAACTGAAGTATCGCATAAGAAGAAGCCCAATCATAAGCCACGTGTATAGTATTTTTTTTTACCTATTTTTTTTTAATTTCTTTAGCACAAACGTCAAAATACAGAAAACATTTTCTTGTTTTGTTTTCAGTTTTACCAATTGCAAAGTCTTATGAAATACTGACCTTTTTAAGCAGAGCCCTTCGTCAGAGTGAAAAGTATTCAGCATATTTCGTTATCAAAACTATTCTCGGCAATTTACTACCTTTTCACTTTGTTTTTTTTGTAATTAGCGAATTTACCTTTGGACAAGTCATGGTGCAGTTCATTATAGTGTGACATGGGTAGACGCTGTGATGATTATCAAGCATTGCCAGACGTTCGTTCCTGTAATGGTCCTGAGAGAGTAAAAAAACCCAACAGATTAGTTAGGAAAGAGGACAATAGGAAGGGAGGGAGGGAGGGAGGGAGGGAGGGAGGGAGGGAGGGAGGGAGGGAGGGAGGGAGGGAGGGAGGAAGGTAGGAAGGAAGGAAGGAAGGAAGGAAGGAAGGAAGGAAGGAAGGAAGGAAGGAAGGAAGGAAGGAAGGAAGGAAGGAAGGAAGGAAGGAAGGAGGGAAGGAAGGAAGGAAGGAACAAAGGAAGGAAGGAAGGAAGGAAGGAAGGAAGGAAGGAAGGAAGGAAGGAAGGAAGGAAGGAAGGAAGGAAGGAAGGAAGGAAGAAAGGAAGGAAGGAAGGAAGGAAGGAAGGGAGGAAGGAAGGAAGGGAGGGAGGAAGGAGGGAGGGAGGGAGGAAGGGAGGGAGGAAGGAAGGAAGGAAGGAAGGAAGGAAGGAAGGAAGGAAGGAAGGAAGGAAGGAAGGAAGGAGGGAAGGAAGGAAGGAAGGAACAAAGGAAGGAAGGAAGGAAGGAAGGAAGGAAGGAAGGAAGGAAGGAAGGAAGGAAGGAAGGAAGGAAGGAAGGAAGGAAGGAAGGAAGGAAGGAAGGAAGGAAGGAAGGAAGGAAGGAAGGAAGGAAGGAAGGAAGGAAGGAAGAAAAGAAGGAAGGAATACACTAGTTCTCACTCACTCTGCTGTCAATCATCCATCGGTAAGCTTGCATTAAGACGGCAGGTCCAAGATATTTCTCTCCATGCCACCAGTAGCTTGGACACGAAGTAGTACAGCATGCACACATAATACACTCATAAAGACCATCCTACGAAACAAATTAACCCAGACACACTTTATTAAAAAATTATGCTATGTCAGAAGTCAACAGTGTTTACAGAAAGTAACGTATAGCAAACAAAATATGAAAAGAAAAAAGTTAATAACTATACCAGTTTTGCACGATCTTCTACGGTCTGTATAAGTTGTTCTTTGCCAGCCTCGATATCGTCTTTTCGCCTTAGGTATGGCTTGATGGAACGATACTGCTCATAGAAATGAGTCATGTCCTATGAATAAGCACAGAACAGATAATGATGTGTTATTACACTAAGTACTACATAACATATTCTCGTTCCCAGAGCCCACGTTCCCCACCCGGGAAACGAGAGACTCTGGGATAATCCGTTTCAAATCACAGGATTCTTGTTATTCCGGTTGAGGTACGCATGCGGAAATATCCGAGCGGAATCAGGATAGTATGTTCTCCTTGTTTGACGTTTCCCCAAACAAGTCAATGGGGTTGCTGGCGAAGCTCGAATTACAGCATCTACACACATACGGCGAAGATATCGATCGCGGCAACGTCTTCACTGGAGTCTTGTCGTCCGACATCTTTGTTATTTTGGTTTTATTAATTCTACTTCCGGTCACTTCAGACCAACTCATGCTCACTATTCAGCCAATAACGTAACGATTTGAAACGGATTATCCCAGAGTCTCTCGTTTCCCGGGTGGGGAACGTGGGCTCTGGGGACGAGATTGTTACGTAACATATTCTAGATGGCACTCACCGGGACAAGATCTTTAATAACATACATATGTGGCAGGGGATAGATCTTCTCCTTCTTTGATGTACTGGAGTCGATACGACTATAGTAGAAGGCAATAATCAATAGATAACTATATATTACTGAAATAAAAGTAGCGTGCTGCGTAGGCAGTGTAGAAACAACAATTGAAATATAGTAACTTAGGTTAGATATACTGCCGAAACAGAGAACGTAGGAATCTAACGTTTCGAGCGAAGGCCCTTCGTCAGAGAGAAACGTTAGATTCCTACGTTCTCTGTTTCGGCAGTATATCTAACCTAAGTTACTATATATTACTGCCGTGGCAATAGAAGCGTTCCTAAAATATCGTTGAAATAAATTCCTCAAGTTGACCAATTCATTTGATGAAAATTATTGCTAACTTCCTGCCGTCATACGACACATAAAATTATTGGCCCACGAATTACAGATAAGCCCTAGGTGATGATTTTACGGAGGGAGGAAAACCGGAGAACCCGGCGAAAAACCCTCGAAGCACAGGAGAGATCAACTAAACTCTGCTCACATGAGTCCCAAGCTCGAGAACGGGGCTGTTCCCAGACGGTCACCCATCCAAGTACTAACCCCGTCTAACCGGGCTTAACTATTGGTGAGAGGCAGCGCCCTAATAGCACACGCCAACCTATCCTGGTACCCTGGCGCAATTTCAAAAGAAATATGGGCCAGGTAACCACTAATCTCATTCTCGCGTCATCAGGGCTAAATCCACTTATGGCGATTGCAGTTTTACTCATAGCCACTAAAAACGCGCAAAATTTTAACCAATAGGAAAGCAGAAGTCTTTAGTGGTTACCTGGCCCATATTCTTTGATTGGGCCAGGGTACCAGGCTAACGCCAACCGTGCTCCCCGTTCCCCATCCGTGCTCCCCTATTGGTTTTTAAACAACCAATAAGAAACGGGATTATTTGCCAAACATCAATCAAATTCAAAACAGAATTCAAAACAGGAAGTTGTCAACGAATCTTATCAAATGAATTGTTCAACTTGAGGAATATATTGCAACGATATTTTACGGAACGCTTCTATTGCCAGGACAGTAACAATTGTGAAGCAAACACTACCAACTTCGCATGTGTTATAAAGTATGAAGTATCAAGAGTTCAGTTGACCATGAAGTTCTTACTATATGCTTGCGTACGTCGTTCAGAGGCTTGCGTTTATTTCACAAGCGTGAATCAGGCTTTAAATGGGTCAAGTGATATTTTCAAATTCCACCAAAATTGCAGAGCAACCGATATGTGACTAGGGAATAAATTTGGAAAGGACGGAGTAGCTTGTGTGTTAGCGCGTTGCTTGTCGTCCCTGAGGTTCAAAGTTAGACGAAAAACACATTCCAACAATGAAGCTTTAACATCTCTTGAATAAAATACAACTTCTAACAAACGTGCAACGCTTTATATACATTTAGACCCCGTTTACACGAAAAATGACATGAAAACGGCACAAAATGAAGACGGGTTTCTTGACGGTATGAAATGAAAACGGAACACTAACCGGTATCGTGTAAACGCCCGTGCCGTAACGGTTTGATGACGGTAATCACGATATATACAACCACATTATTCGGGTCAGCAGTATTCACAGTCTTCTCAATTCTCATTGGAAGAGAATAGTCACATGCTAACCCGTCATTATATTATACCGGCACCGTGTAAACGCAATACTTTTTGGCCTGTATTTACACACCGGCATGATTTTGTTCCGTTTTCAAATTGTACCGGCATCGTGTAAACGGGGTCTAAGACTGACAAACATTTAATAACCGTTGTTGTGTTTACCAAATGCAGGCCAATGTGTTTTTGCCACCAATATTCATTGAACAGGAACCACAAATACCTATAAACCAACAGATAGATAAATAAAACGAAGTGGCTATAGGCAGAGTTGGAAAAAGTATTCAACCTTCCTCCGGATGGGTTTTTAAGTTTAGATAACCTTCCTCAAAATATATAGCGAGAATTTTGTGTTTTGCAACGTTCATAAATACTGCGTGACTTTCACAGTACCTTGGTTTTCTAGGTTTTCCTAGGTAAGCTTTGGCATACTACAATAGCTACTAATAACTGACCGCTGCTGACTGATAGCCTGCCAACTACCCTCAACTGCTGCGAAGATACAGACATCACAGCAGACATCAGCGTACATGTCTCACACATGTAACTGCTGCCACTGCCAGTGCTAAAACTAGCTAAAATTGAATCCACAACTCTGGCACGCTAATGCAAAGTATTCTTCGAGCTAAAGTTTACATAAACTTTGCTAACGATAAAAATAATTTAAAATTTCTTCTTGGAGTAGTATAGCAATGACCTTCACGACATGATCTTCGAAATGTTAATGTTGGATCAACTTCATTCTTTATTTTTATCAAAGCATCAAGCACCATAGGACCACAACTAAAAAAAAACAAAAATAAATAAGGTTGAGAGAAAGAATGTGTTTGTGTGTCTGTAACACATGGAAGCCAAAAAATGGCTATGCTGTGGATGGTGATGATGTAATACCACATCACATACTTGTCTAAGTCAACTTTATATTCTTGCATCCGTGGCTTATCCCCAGGCTTTTCTGGATCCTGAAAAGAGCAGCAGACTCTTGTTAAAAGAACAATCGAAATATAGTAAGGTTAGATATACTGCTGAAACAGAGAACGTAGGAGTCTAATGTTTGGAGCGAAGGCCGTTCGTCAGAGAGAACGAGCAAAGGCCGTTCGTCAGAGAGAACGAGCAAAGGCCCTTCGTCAGAGAGAACAAGCGAAGGACGAAAT
>JAWNZC010000102.1:1020000-1420000 GCA_035771165.1 Paragorgia papillata | reverse complement strand
ACGTGACGTCATCATAATGGAATGTATTACAAACAAATAATTACATTTGGTTTAGTAGCAGCTTAGAGACTGTTCACAAAACAAGTGACGGTACCGGTGTTTTCATGGATTTTTGAAATCCCCCCACCCCCATTTGACGCTGTGTGACAGATGTAATCACCTCGGCCTTTAAAAATACGTGATTTCGGACTACCCTCCCTAGATAACCATTTGGTGGTTATGCGCATGCCGTTTTCCGGTAGGCAGATAACCATTTGGTGGTTATAGCCGTACCATTTTCTGGCAGACAGAGTAATAACCACCACAAAATAACAAGGTCAAAATAACCATCAAAATTGGTCCCTAATAACCACCGCAAAATAACAAGGTCAAAATAACCACCAAAATTGGTCCGTAATAACCATCGCAAAATAAC
The DNA here is from genome assembly GCA_035771165.1 of Paragorgia papillata. Classification (NCBI taxonomy): domain Eukaryota; kingdom Metazoa; phylum Cnidaria; class Anthozoa; order Scleralcyonacea; family Coralliidae; genus Paragorgia; species Paragorgia papillata. Next base: position 1,419,585 of record JAWNZC010000102.1, on the reverse strand, counting down.
AACGTCAAAATAACCACCAAAATTGGTCCCTAATAACCATCGCAAAATAACAACGTCAAAATAACCACCAAAATTGTTCCGTAATAACCACAGCAAAATAACCACCGAAAGTGGTCCCTAATAACCATCGGCAAATAACAAAGTCAAAATAACCACCAAAATTGGTCCCTAATAACCACCGCAAAATAACAAGGTCAAAATAACCACCAAAATTGGTCCATAATAACCACCGCAAAATAACCACCAAAATTGGTCCCTAATAACCATCGCAAAATAACAAGGTCAAAATAACCACCAAAATTGGTCCGTAATAACCACCGCAAAATAACCACCAAAATTGGTCCCTAATAACAATCGCAAAATAACAAGGTCAAAATAAGCACCAAAATTCGTCCCTAATAACCATCGCAAAATAACAAGGTCAAAATAACCACCAAAATTGGTCCTTAATAACCACCGCAAAATAACCACCAAAATTGGTCCCTAATAACCATCGCAAAATAAGAAGGTCAAAATAACCACCAAAATTCGTCCCTAATAACCATCGCAAAATAACAAGGTCAAAATAACCACAAAAATTGATCCCTTATAACCATCGCCAAATAACAATATCAAAATAACCACCGAAAGTGGTCCCTAATAACAATCGCAAAATAACAAGGTCAAAATAACCACCAAAATTCGTCCCTAATAACCATCGCAAAATAACAAGGTCAAAATAACCACCGAAAGTGGTCCCTAATAACCATCGCCAAATAACAAGGTCAAAATAACCACCGAAAGTGGTCCCTAATAACCATCGGCAAATAACAAGGTCAAAATAACCACCGAAAGTGGTCCCTAATAACCATCGGCAAATAACAAGGTCAAAATAACCACCGAAAGTAGTCTCTAATAACCATCACCAAAGAACAAGGTCAAAATAACCACCGAAAGTGGTCCCTAATAACCATCGGCAAATAACAAGGTCAAAATAACCACCGAAAGTGGACCTTAATAACCATCGGCAAATAACAAGGTCAAAATAACCACCAAAAGTGGTACCTAATAACCATCGGCAAATAACAAGGTCAAAATAACCACCGAAAGTGGTCCCTAATAACCATCGGCAAATAACAAGGTCAAAATAACCACCGAAAGTGGTCCCTAATAACCATCGCAACATAACAAGGTCAAAATAACCACCAAAATTGGTCCTTAATAACCACCGCAAAATAACCACCAAAATTGGTCCCTAATAACCATCGCAAAATAAGAAGGTCAAAATAACCACCAAAATTGGTCCCTAATAACCATCGGCAAATAACAAGGTCAAAATAACCACCGAAAGTGGTCCCTAATAACCATCGGCAAATAACAAGGTCAAAATAACCACCGAAAGTGGTCCCCAATAACCATCGGCAAATAACAAGGTCAAAATAACCACCGAAAGTGGTCCCTAATAACCATCGGCAAATAACAAGGTCAAAATAACCACCGAAAGTGGTCCCTAATAACCATCGGCAAATAACAAGGTCAAAATAACCACCGAAAGTGGTCCCTAATAACCATCGGCAAATAACAAGGTCAAAATAACCACCGAAAGTGGTCCCTAATAACCATCGGCAAATAACAAGGTCAAAATAACCACCGAAAGTGGTCCCTAATAACCATCGCCAAATAACAAGGTCAAAATAACCACCGAAAGTGGTCCCTAATAACCATCGCCAAATAACAAGGTCAAAATAACCACCGAAAGTGGTCCCTAATAACCATCGGCAAATAACAAGGTCAAAATAACCACCGAAAGTGGTCCCTAATAACCATCGGCAAATAACAAGGTCAAAATAACCACCGGAAGTGGTCCCTAATAACCATCGGCAAATAACAAGGTCAAAATAACCACCGAAAGTGGTCCCTCATAACCATCGGCAAATAATAAGGTCAAAATAACCACCGAAAGTGGTCCCTAATAACCATCGGCAAATAACAAGGTCAAAATAACCACCGAAAGTGGTCCCTAATAACCATCGGCGAATAACAAGGTGAAAATAACCACCGAAAGTGGTCCCTAATAACCATCGGCAAATAACAAGGTCAAAATAACCACCGAAAGTGGTCCCTAATAACCATCGGCAAATAACAAGGTCAAAATAACCACCGAAAGTGGTCCCTAATAACCATCGGCAAATAACAAGGTCAAAATAACCACCGAAAGTGGTCCCTCATAACCATCGGCAAATAATAAGGTCAAAATAACCACCGAAAGTGGTCCCTAATAACCATCGGCAAATAACAAGGTCAAAATAACCACCGAAAGTGGTCCCTAATAACCATCGGCGAATAACAAGGTGAAAATAACCACCGAAAGTGGTCCCTAATAACCATCGGCAAATAACAAGGTCAAAATAACCACCGAAAGTGGTCCCTAATAACCATCGGCAAATAACAAGGTCAAAATAACCACCGAAAGTGGTCCCTAATAACCATCGGCAAATAACAAGGTCAAAATAACCACCGAAAGTGGTCCCTAATAACCATCGGCAAATAACAAGTTCAAAATAACCACCGAAAGTGGTCCCTAATAACCATCGGCAAATAACAAGGTCAAAATAACCACCGAAAGTGGTCCCTAATAACCATCGGCAAATAACAAGGTCAAAATAACCACCGAAAGTGGTCCCAAATAACCATCGGCAAATAACAAGGTCAAAATAACCACCGAAAGTGCTCCCTAATAACCATCGGCAAAGAACAAGGTCAAAATAACCACCAAAAGTGGTCCCTAATAACCATCGGCAAATAACAAGGTCAAAATAACCACCGAAAGTGGTCCCTAATAACCATCGGCAAATAACAAGGTCAAAATAACCACCGAAAGTGGTCCCTAATAACCATCGGCAAATAACAAGGTCAATATAACCACCGAAAGTGGTCCCTAATAACCATCGGCAAATAACAAGGTCAAAATAACCACCGAAAGTGGTCCCTAATAACCATCGGCAAATAACAAGGTCAAAATAACCACCGGAAGTGGTCCCTAATAACCATCGGCAAATAACAAGGTCAAAATAACCACCGAAAGTGGTCCCTCATAACCATCGGCAAATAATAAGGTCAAAATAACCACCGAAAGTGGTCCCTAATAACCATCGGCAAATAACAAGGTCAAAATAACCACCGAAAGTGGTCCCTAATAACCATCGGCGAATAACAAGGTGAAAATAACCACCGAAAGTGGTCCCTAATAACCATCGGCAAATAACAAGGTCAAAATAACCACCGAAAGTGGTCCCTAATAACCATCGGCAAATAACAAGGTCAAAATAACCACCGAAAGTGGTCCCTAATAACCATCGGCAAATAACAAGGTCAAAATAACCACCGAAAGTGGTCCCTCATAACCATCGGCAAATAATAAGGTCAAAATAACCACCGAAAGTGGTCCCTAATAACCATCGGCAAATAACAAGGTCAAAATAACCACCGAAAGTGGTCCCTAATAACCATCGGCGAATAACAAGGTGAAAATAACCACCGAAAGTGGTCCCTAATAACCATCGGCAAATAACAAGGTCAAAATAACCACCGAAAGTGGTCCCTAATAACCATCGGCAAATAACAAGGTCAAAATAACCACCGAAAGTGGTCCCTAATAACCATCGGCAAATAACAAGGTCAAAATAACCACCGAAAGTGGTCCCTAATAACCATCGGCAAATAACAAGTTCAAAATAACCACCGAAAGTGGTCCCTAATAACCATCGGCAAATAACAAGGTCAAAATAACCACCGAAAGTGGTCCCTAATAACCATCGGCAAATAACAAGGTCAAAATAACCACCGAAAGTGGTCCCAAATAACCATCGGCAAATAACAAGGTCAAAATAACCACCGAAAGTGGTCCCTAATAACCATCGGCAAAGAACAAGGTCAAAATAACCACCAAAAGTGGTCCCTAATAACCATCGGCAAATAACAAGGTCAAAATAACCACCGAAAGTGGTCCCTAATAACCATCGGCAAATAACAAGGTCAAAATAACCACCGAAAGTGGTCCCTAATAACCATCGGCAAATAACAAGGTCAATATAACCACCGAAAGTGGTCCCTAATAACCATCGGCAAATAACAAGGTCAAAATAACCACCGAAAGTGGTCCCTAATAACCATCGGCAAATAACAAGGTCAAAATAACCCCCGAAAGTGGTCCCTAATAACCATCGGCAAATAACAAGGTCAAAATAACCACCGAAAGTGGTCCCTAATAACCATCGGCAAATAACAAGGTAAAAATAACCACCGAAAGTGGTCCCTAATAACCATCGCCAAATAACAAGGTCAAAATAACCACCGAAAGTGGTCCCTAATAACCATCGGCAAATAACAAGGTCAAAATAACCACCGAAAGTGGTCCCTAATAACCATCGGCAAATAACAAGGTCAAAATAACCACCGAAAGTGGTCCCTAATAACCATCGGCAAATAATAGGGTCAAAATAACCACCGAAAGTGGTCCCTAATAACCATCGGCAAATAACAAGGTCAAAATAACCACCGAAAGTGGTCCCTAATAACCATCGGCGAATAACAAGGTCAAAATAACCACGGAAAGTGGTCCCTAAAAACCATCGGCAAATAACAAGGTCAAAATAACCATCGAAAGTGGTCCCTAATAACCATCGGCAAATAACAAGGTCAAAATAACCACCGAAAGTGGTCCCTAATAACCATCGGCAAATAACAAGGTAAAAATAACCACCGAAAGTGGTCCCTAATAACCATCGGCAAATAACAAGGTCAAAATAACCACCGAAAGTGGTCCCTAATAACCATCGGCAAATAACAAGGTAAAAATAACCACCGAAAGTGGTCCCTAATAACCATCGCCAAATAACAAGGTCAAAATAACCACCGAAAGTGGTCCCTAATAACCATCGCCAAATAACAAGGTCAAAATAACCACCGAAAGTGGTCCCTAATAACCATCGGCAAATAACAAGGTCAAAATAACCACCGAAAGTGGTCCCTAATAACCATCGGCAAATAATAGGGTCAAAATAACCACCGAAAGTGGTCCCTAATAACCATCGGCAAATAACAAGGTCAAAATAACCACCGAAAGTGGTCCCTAATAACCATCGGCGAATAACAAGGTCAAAATAACCACCGAAAGTGGTCCCTAATAACCATCGGCAAATAACAAGGTCAAAATAACCATCGAAAGTGGTCCCTAATAACCATCGGCAAATAACAAGGTCAAAATAACCACCGAAAGTGGTCCCTAATAACCATCGCCAAATAACAAGGTCAAAATAACCACCGGAAGTGGTCCCTAATAACCATCGGCAAATAACAAGGTCAAAATAACCACCGAAAGTGATCCCTAATAACCATCGGCAAATAACAAGGTCAAAATAACCACCGAAAGTGGTCCCTAATAACCATCGGCAAATAACAAGGTCAAAATAACCACCGAAAGTGGTCCCTAATAACCATCGGCAAATAACAAGGTCAAAATAACCACCGAAAGTGGTCCCTAATAACCATCGGCAAAGAACAAGGTCAAAATAACCACCGAAAGTGGTCCCTAATAACCATCGGCAAATAACAAGGTCAAAATAACCACGGAAAGTGGTCCCAAATAACCATCGGCAAATAACAAGGTCAAAATAACCACCGAAAGTGGTCCCTAATAACCATCGGCAAATAACAAGGTCAAAATAACCACCGAAAGTGGTCCCTAATAACCATCGGCAAATAACAAGGTCAAAATAACCACCGAAAGTGGTCCCTAATAACCATCGGCAAATAACAAGGTCAAAATAACCACCGAAAGTGGTCCCTAATAACCATCGGCAAATAACAAGTTCAAAATAACCACCGAAAGTGGTCCCTAATAACCATCGGCAAATAACAAGGTCAAAATAACCACCGAAAGTGGTCCCTAATAACCATCGGCAAATAACAAGGTCAAAATAACCACCGAAAGTGGTCCCAAATAACCATCGGCAAATAACAAGGTCAAAATAACCACCGAAAGTGGTCCCTAATAACCATCGGCAAAGAACAAGGTCAAAATAACCACCGAAAGTGGTCCCTAATAACCATCGCCAAATAACAAGGTCAAAATAACCACCGAAAGTGGTCCCTAATAACCATCGGCAAATAACAAGGTCAAAATAACCACCGAAAGTGGTCCCTAATAACCATCGGCAAATAACAAGGTCAAAATAACCACCGAAAGTGGTCCCTAATAACCATCGGCAAATAACAAGGTCAAAATAACCACCGAAAGTGGTCCCTAATAACCATCGGCAAATAACAAGGTCAAAATAACCACCGAAAGTGGTCCCTAATAACCATCGGCAAATAACAAGGTCAATATAACCACCGAAAGTGGTCCCTAATAACCATCGGCAAATAACAAGGTCAAAATAACCACCGAAAGTGGTCCCTAATAACCATCGGCAAATAACAAGGTCAAAATAACCACCGAAAGTGGTCCCTAATAACCATCGGCAAATAACAAGGTCAAAATAACCACCGAAAGTGGTCCCTAATAACCATCGGCAAATAACAAGGTAAAAATAACTACCGAAAGTGGTCCCTAATAACCATCGCCAAATAACAAGGTCAAAATAACCACCGAAAGTGGTCCCTAATAACCATCGGCAAATAACAAGGTCAAAATAACCACCGAAAGTGGTCCCTAATAACCATCGGCAAATAACAAGGTCAAAATAACCACGGAAAGTGGTCCCTAATAACCATCGGGAAATAATAGGGTCAAAATAACCACCGAAAGTGGTCCCTAATAACCATCGGCAAATAACAAGGTCAAAATAACCACCGAAAGTGGTCCCTAATAACCATCGGCGAATAACAAGGTCAAAATAACCACCGAAAGTGGTCCCTAATAACCATCGGCAAATAACAAGGTCAAAATAACCATCGAAAGTGGTCCCTAATAACCATCGGCAAATAACAAGGTCAAAATAACCACCGAAAGTGGTCCCTAATAACCATCGGCAAATAACAAGGTAAAAATAACCACCGAAAGTGGTCCCTAATAACCATCGGCAAATAACAAGGTCAAAATAACCACCGAAAGTGGTCCCTAATAACCATCGGCAAATAACAAGGTAAAAATAACCACCGAAAGTGGTCCCTAATAACCATCGCCAAATAACAAGGTCAAAATAACCACCGAAAGTGGTCCCTAATAACCATCGGCAAATAACAAGGTCAAAATAACCACCGAAAGTGGTCCCTAATAACCATCGGCAAATAACAAGGTCAAAATAACCACCGAAAGTGGTCCCTAATAACCATCGGCAAATAATAGGGTCAAAATAACCACCGAAAGTGGTCCCTAATAACCATCGGCAAATAACAAGGTCAAAATAACCACCGAAAGTGGTCCCTAATAACCATCGGCAAATAACAAGTTCAAAATAACCACCGAAAGTGGTCCCTAATAACCATCGGCAAATAACAAGGTCAAAATAACCACCGAAAGTGGTCCCTAATAACCATCGGCAAATAACAAGGTCAAAATAACCACCGAAAGTGGTCCCAAATAACCATCGGCAAATAACAAGGTCAAAATAACCACCGAAAGTGGTCCCTAATAACCATCGGCAAAGAACAAGGTCAAAATAACCACCGAAAGTGGTCCCTAATAACCATGGCCAAATAACAAGGTCAAAATAACCACCGAAAGTGGTCCCTAATAACCATCGGCAAATAACAAGGTCAAAATAACCACCGAAAGTGGTCCCTAATAACCATCGGCAAATAACAAGGTCAAAATAACCACCGAAAGTGGTCCCTAATAACCATCGGCAAATAACAAGGTCAAAATAACCACCGAAAGTGGTCCCTGATAACCATCGGCAAATAACAAGGTCAAAATAACCACCGAAAGTGGTCCCTAATAACCATCGGCAAATAACAAGGTCAATATAACCACCGAAAGTGGTCCCTAATAACCATCGGCAAATAACAAGGTCAAAATAACCACCGAAAGTGGTCCCTAATAACCATCGGCAAATAACAAGGTCAAAATAACCACCGAAAGTGGTCCCTAATAACCATCGGCAAATAACAAGGTCGAAATAACCACCGAAAGTGGTCCCTAATAACCATCGGCAAATAACAAGGTAAAAATAACTACCGAAAGTGGTCCCTAATAACCATCGCCAAATAACAAGGTCAAAATAACCACCGAAAGTGGTCCCTAATAACCATCGGCAAATAACAAGGTCAAAATAACCACCGAAAGTGGTCCCTAATAACCATCGGCAAATAACAAGGTCAAAATAACCACCGAAAGTGGTCCCTAATAACCATCGGCAAATAATAGGGTCAAAATAACCACCGAAAGTGGTCCCTAATAACCATCGGCAAATAACAAGGTCAAAATAACCACCGAAAGTGGTCCCTAATAACCATCGGCGAATAACAAGGTCAAAATAACCACCGAAAGTGGTCCCTAATAACCATCGGCAAATAACAAGGTCAAAATAACCATCGAAAGTGGTCCCTAATAACCATCGGCAAATAACAAGGTCAAAATAACCACCGAAAGTGGTCCCTAATAACCATCGGCAAATAACAAGGTAAAAATAACCACCGAAAGTGGTCCCTAATAACCATCGGCAAATAACAAGGTCAAAATAACCACCGAAAGTGGTCCCTAATAACCATCGGCAAATAACAAGGTAAAAATAACCACCGAAAGTGGTCCCTAATAACCATCGCCAAATAACAAGGTCAAAATAACCACCGAAAGTGGTCCCTAATAACCATCGGCAAATAACAAGGTCAAAATAACCACCGAAAGTGGTCCCTAATAACCATCGGCAAATAACAAGGTCAAAATAACCACCGAAAGTGGTCCCTAATAACCATCGGCAAATAATAGGGTCAAAATAACCACCGAAAGTGGTCCCTAATAACCATCGGCAAATAACAAGGTCAAAATAACCACCGAAAGTGGTCCCTAATAACCATCGGCGAATAACAACGTCAAAATAACCACCGAAAGTGGTCCCTAATAACCATCGGCAAATAACAAGGTCAAAATAACCATCGAAAGTGGTCCCTAATAACCATCGGCAAATAACAAGGTCAAAATAACCACCGAAAGTGGTCCCTAATAACCATCGGCAAATAACAAGGTCAAAATAACCACCGGAAGTGGTCCCTAATAACCATCGGCAAATAACAAGGTCAAAATAACCACCGAAAGTGGTCCCTAATAACCATCGGCAAATAACAAGGTCAAAATAACCACCGAAAGTGGTCCCTAATAACCTTCGGCAAATAACAAGGTCAAAATAACCACCGAAAGTGGTCCCTAATAACCATCGGCAAATAAACAAGGTCAAAATAACCACCGAAAGTGGTCCCTAATAACCATCGGCAAATAACAAGGTCAAAATAACCACCGAAAGTGGTCCCTAATAACCATCGGCAAATAACAAGGTCAAAATAACCACCGAAAGTGGTCCCTAATAACCATCGGCAAATAACAAGGTCAAAATAACCACCGAAAGTGGTCCCTAATAACCATCGGCAAATAACAAGGTCAAAATAACCACCGAAAGTGGTCCCTAATAACCATCGGCAAATAACAAGGTCAAAATAACCACCGAAAGTGGTCCCTAATAACCATCGGCAAATAACAAGGTCAAAATAACCACCGAAAGTGGTCCCTAATAACCATCGGCAAATAACAAGGTCAAAATAACCACCGAAAGTGGTCCCTAATAACCATCGGCAAATAACAAGGTCAAAATAACCACCGAAAGTGGTCCCTAATAACCATCGCCAAATAACAAGGTCAAAATAACCACCGAAAGTGGTCCCTAATAACCATCGGCAAATAACAAGGTCAAAATAACCACCGAAAGTGGTCCCTAATAACCATCGGCAAATAACAAGGTCAAAATAACCACCGAAAGTGGTCCCTAATAACCATCGGCAAATAACAAGGTCAAAATAACCACCGAAAGTGGTCCCTAATAACCATCGGCAAATAACAAGGTCAAAATAACCACCGAAAGTGGTCCCTAATAACCATCGGCAAATAACAAGGTCAAAATAACCACCGAAAGTGGTCCCTAATAACCATCGGCAAATAACAAGGTCAAAATAACCACCGAAAGTGGTCCCTAATAACCATCGGCAAATAACAAGGTCAAAATAACCACCGAAAGTGGTCCCTAATAACCATCGGCGAATAACAAGGTCAAAATAACCACCGAAAGTGGTCCCTAATAACCATCGGCAAATAACAAGGTCAAAATAACCACCGAAAGTGGTCCCTAATAACCATCGGCAAATAACAAGGTCAAAATAACCACCGAAAGTGGTCCCTAATAACCATCGGCAAATAACAAGGTCAAAATAACCACCGAAAGTGGTCCCTAATAACCATCGGCAAATAACAAGGTCAAAATAACCACCGAAAGTGGTCCCTAATAACCATCGGCAAATAACAAGGTCAAAATAACCACCGAAAGTGGTCCCTAATAACCATCGGCAAATAACAAGGTAAAAATAACCACCGAAAGTGGTCCCTAATAACCATCGCCAAATAACAAGGTCAAAATAACCACCGAAAGTGGTCCCTAATAACCATCGCCAAATAACAAGGTCAAAATAACCACCGAAAGTGGTCCCTAATAACCATCGGCAAATAACAAGGTCAAAATAACAACCGAAAGTGGTCCCTAATAACCATCGGGAAATAATAGGGTCAAAATAACCACCGAAAGTGGTCCCTAATAACCATCGGCAAATAACAAGGTCAAAATAACCACCGAAAGTGGTCCCTAATAACCATCGGCGCATAACAAGGTCAAAATAACCACCGAAAGTGGTCCCTAATAACCATCGGCAAATAACAAGGTCAAAATAACCACCGAAAGTGGTCCCTAATAACCATCGGCAAATAACAAGGTCAAAATAACCACCGAAAGTGGTCCCTAATAACCATCGGCAAATAACAAGGTCAAAATAACCACCGAAAGTGGTCCCTAATAACCATCGGCAAATAACAAGGTCAAAATAACCACCGAAAGTGGTCCCTAATAACCATCGGCAAATAACAAGGTCAAAATAACCACCGAAAGTGGTCCCTAATAACCATCGCCAAATAACAAGGTCAAAATAACCACCGAAAGTGGTCCCTAATAACCATCGGCAAATAACAAGGTCAAAATAACCACCGAAAGTGGTCCCTAATAACCATCGGCAAATAACAAGGTCAAAATAACCACCGAAAGTGGTCCCTAATAACCATCGGCAAATAATAGGGTCAAAATAACCACCGAAAGTGGTCCCTAATAACCATCGGCAAATAACAAGGTCAAAATAACCACCGAAAGTGGTCCCTAATAACCATCGGCGAATAACAAGGTCAAAATAACCACCGAAAGTGGTCCCTAATAACCATCGGCAAATAACAAGGTCAAAATAACCACCGAAAGTGGTCCCTAATAACCATCGGCAAATAACAAGGTCAAAATAACCACCGAAAGTGGTCCCTAATAACCATCGGCAAATAACAAGGTCAAAATAACCACCGGAAGTGGTCCCTAATAACCATCGGCAAATAACAAGGTCAAAATAACCACCGAAAGTGGTCCCTAATAACCATCGGCAAATAACAAGGTCAAAATAACCACCGAAAGTGGTCCCTAATAACCATCGGCCAATAACAAGGTCAAAATAACCACCGAAAGTGGTCCCTAATAACCATCGGCAAATAACAAGGTCAAAATAACCACCGAAAGTGGTCCCTAATAACCATCGGCAAAGAACAAGGTGAAAATAACCACCGAAAGTGGTCCCTAATAACCATCGGCAAATAACAAGGTCAAAATAACCACCGAAAGTGGTCCCAAATAACCATCGGCAAATAACAAGGTCAAAATAACCACCGAAAGTGGTCCCTAATAACCATCGCCAAAGAACAAGGTCAAAATAACCACCGAATAACCATCGCCAAATAACAAGGTGAAAATAACCACCGAATAACCATCGCCAAATAACAAGGTAAAAATAACCACCGAAAGTGGTCCCTAATAACCATCGGCAAATAACAAGGTAAAAATAACCACCGAAAGTGGTCCCTAATAACCATCGGCAAATAACAAGGTCAAAATAACCACCGAAAGTGGTCCCTAATAACCATCGGCAAAGAACAAGGTCAAAATAACCACCGAAAGTGGTCCCTAATAACCATCGGCAAAGAACAAGGTCAAAATAACCACCGAAAGTGGTCCCTAATAACTATCGGCAAATAACAAGCTCAAAATAACCACCGAAAGTGGTCCCTAATAACCATCGGCAAATAACAAGGTCAAAATAACCACCGAAAGTGGTCCCTAATAACCATCGGCAAATAACAAGGTCAAAATAACCACCGAAAGTGGTCCCTAATAACCATCGGCAAATAACAAGGTCAAAATAACCACCGAAAGTGGTCCCTAATAACCATCGGCAAATAACAAGATCAATATAACCACCGAAAGTGGTCCCTAATAACCATCGGCAAATAACAAGGTCAAAATAACCACCGAAAGTAGTCTCTAATAACCATCACCAAAGAACAAGGTCAAAATAACCACCGAAAGTGGTCCCTAATAACCATCGGCAAATAACAAGGTCAAAATAACCACCGAAAGTGGTCCCTAATAACCATCGGCAAATAACAAGGTCAAAATAACCACCGAAAGTGGTCCCTAATAACCATCGCAACATAACAAGGTCAAAATAATCACCAAAATTGGTCCTTAATAACCACCGCAAAATAACCACCAAAATTGGTCCCTAATAACCATCGCAAAATAACAAGGTCAAAATAACCACCAAAATTGGTCCCTAATAACCATCGGCAAATAACAAGGTCAAAATAACCACCGAAAGTGGTCCCTAATAACCATCGGCAAATAACAAGGTCAAAATAACCACCGAAAGTGGTCCCCAATAACCATCGGCAAATAACAAGGTAATAACCATCGGCAAATAACAAGGTCAAAAATAACCACCGAAAGTGGTCCCTAATAACCATCGGCAAATAACAAGGTCAAAATAACCACCGAAAGTGGTCCCTAATAACCATCGGCAAATAACAAGGTCAAAATAACCACCGAAAGTGGTCCCTAATAACCATCGGCAAATAACAAGGTCAAAATAACCACCGAAAGTGGTCCCTAATAACCATCGGCAAATAACAAGGTCAAAATAACCACCGAAAGTGGTCCCTAATAACCATCGGCAAATAACAAGGTCAAAATAACCACCGAAAGTGGTCCCTAATAACCATCGCCAAATAACAAGGTCAAAATAACCACCGAAAGTGGTCCCTAATAACCATCGGCAAATAACAAGGTCAAAATAACCACCGAAAGTGGTCCCTAATAACCATCGGCAAATAACAAGGTCAAAATAACCACCGAAAGTGGTCCCTAATAACCATCGCCAAAGAACAAGGTCAAAATAACCACCGAAAGTGGTCCCTCATAACCATCGCCAAATAATAAGGTCAAAATAACCACCGAAAGTGGTCCCTAATAACCATCGGCAAATAACAAGGTCAAAATAACCACCGAAAGTGGTCCCTAATAACCATCGGCGAATAACAAGGTCAAAATAACCACCGAAAGTGGTCCCTAATAACCATCGGCAAATAACAAGGTCAAAATAACCACCGAAAGTGGTCCCTAATAACCATCGGCAAATAACAAGGTCAAAATAACCACCGAAAGTGGTCCCTAATAACCATCGGCAAATAACAAGGTCAAAATAACCACCGAAAGTGGTCCCTAATAACCATCGGCAAATAACAAGGTCAAAATAACCACCGAAAGTGGTCCCTAATAACCATCGGCAAATAACAAGGTCAAAATAACCACCGAAAGTGGTCCCTAATAACCATCGGCAAATAACAAGGTCAAAATAACCACCGAAAGTGGTCCCTAATAACCATCGGCAAATAACAAGGTCAAAATAACCACCGAAAGTGGTCCCTAATAACCATCGGCAAATAACAAGGTGAAAATAACCACCGAATAACCATCGCCAAATAACAAGGTAAAAATAACCACCGAAAGTGGTCCCTAATAACCATCGGCAAATAACAAGGTCAAAATAACCACCGAAAGTGGTCCCTAATAACCATCGGCAAATAACAAGGTCAAAATAACCACCGAAAGTGGTCCCTAATAACCATCGGCAAAGAACAAGGTGAAAATAACCACCGAAAGTGGTCCCTAATAACCATCGGCAAAGAACAAGGTCAAAATAACCACCGAAAGTGGTCCCAAATAACTATCGGCAAATAACAAGCTCAAAATAACCACCGAAAGTGGTCCCTAATAACCATCGGCAAATAACAAGGTCAAAATAACCACCGAAAGTGGTCCCTAATAACCATCGGCAAATAACAAGGTCAAAATAACCACCGAAAGTGGTCCCTAATAACCATCGGCAAATAACAAGGTCAAAATAACCACCGAAAGTGGTCCCTAATAACCATCGGCAAATAACAAGATCAATATAACCACCGAAAGTGGTCCCTAATAACCATCGGCAAATAACAAGTTCAAAATAACCACCGATAGTGGTCCCTAATAACCATCGGCAAATAACAAGGTCAAAATAACCACCGAAAGTGGTCCCTAATAACCATCGGCAAATAACAAGGTCAAAATAACCACCGAAAGTGGTCCCTAATAACCATCGCCAAAGAACAAGGTCAAAATAACCACCGAATAACCATCGCCAAATAACAAGTTGAAAATAACCACCGAATAACCATCGCCAAATAACAAGGTGAAAATAACCACCGAGTAACCATCGCCAAATAACAAGGTGAAAATAACCAGCGAATAACCATCGCCAAATAACAAGGTGAAAATAACCATCGAATAACCATCGCCAAATAACAAGGTCAAAATAACCACCGAATATCCATCGCCAAATAACAAGGTGAAAATAACCATCGAATAACCATCGCCAAATAACAAGGTCAAAATAACCACCGAATAACCATCGCCAAATAACAAGGTGAAAATAACCACCGAATAACCATCGCCAAATAACAAGGAGAAAATAACCACCGAATAACCATCGTCAAATAACAAAGTGAAAATAACCACCGAATAACCATCGCCAAATAACAAGGTGAAAATAACCACCGAATAACCATCGCCAAATAACAAGGTGAAAATAACCACCGAATAACCATCGCCAAATAACAAGGTGAAAATAACCACCGAATAAACCATCGCCAAATAACAAGGTGAAAATAACCACCGAATAACCATCGCCAAATAACAAGGTCAAAATAACCACCGAATAACCATCGCCAAATAACAAGGTGAAAATAACCATCGAATAACCATCGCCAAATAACAAGGTGAAAATAACCACCGAATAACCATCGTCAAATAACAAGGTGAAAATAACCACCGAATAACCATCGCCAAATAACAAGGTGAAAATAACCACCGAATAACCATCGCCAAATAACAAGGTCAAAATAACCACCGAATAACCATCGCCAAATAACAAGGTGAAAATAACCACCGAATAACCATCGCCAAATAACAAGGTGAAAATAACCACCGAATAACCATCGCCAAATAACAAGGTGAAAATAACCACCGAATAACCATCGCCAAATAACAAGGAGAAAATAACCACCGAATAACCATCGTCAAATAACAAGGTGAAAATAACCACCGAATAACCATCGCCAAATAACAAGGTGAAAATAACCACCGAATAACCATCGCCAAATAACAAGGTGAAAATAACCACCGAATAACCATCGCCAAATAACAAGGTGAAAATAACCACGGAATAACCATCGCCAAATAACAAGGTGAAAATAACCACCGAATAACCATCGCCAAATAACAAGGTGAAAATAACCACCGAATAACCATCGCCAAATAACAAGGTGAAAATAACCACCGAATAACCATCGCCAAATAACAAGGTCAAAATAACCACCGAATAACCATCGCCAAATAACAAGGTGAAAATAACCACCGAATAACCATCGCCAAATAACAAGGTGAAAATAACCACGGAATAACCATCGCCAAATAACAAGGTGAAAATAACCACCGAATAACCATCGCCAAATAACAAGGAGAAAATAACCACCGAATAACCATCGTCAAATAACAAGGTGAAAATAACCACCGAATAACCATCGCCAAATAACAAGGTGAAAATAACCACCGAATAACCATCGCCAAATAACAAGGTGAAAATAACCACCGAATAACCATCGCCAAATAACAAGGTGAAAATAACCACGGAATAACCATCGCCAAATAACAAGGTGAAAATAACCACCGAATAACCATCGCCAAATAACAAGGTGAAAATAACCATCGCCAAATAACAAGGAGAAAATAACCACCGAATAACCATCGTCAAATAACAAGGTGAAAATAACCACCGAATAACCATCGCCAAATAACAAGGTGAAAATAACCACCGAATAACCATCGCCAAATAACAAGGTGAAAATAACCACCGAATAACCATCGCCAAATAACAAGGTGAAAATAACCACCGAATAACCATCGCCAAATAACAAGGTGAAAATAACCACCGAATAACCATCGCCAAATAACAAGGTGAAAATAACCACCGAATAACCATCGCCAAATAACAAGGTGAAAATAACCATCGAATACCCATCGCCAAATAACAAGGTCAAAATAACCACCGAATAACCATCGCCAAATAACAAGGTGAAAATAACCACCGAATAACCATCGCCAAATAACAAGGTCAAAATAACCACCGAATAACCATCGCCAAATAACAAGGTCAAAATAACCACCGAATAACCATCGCCAAATAACAAGGTGAAAATAACCACCGAATAACCATCGCCAAATAACAAGGTGAAAATAACCACCGAATAACCATCGCCAAATAACAAGGTGAAAATAACCACCGAATAACCATCGCCAAATAACAAAGTGAAAATAACCACCGAATAACCATCGCCAAATAACAAGGTGAAAATAACCACCGAATAACCATCGCCAAATAACAAGGTGAAAATAACCACCGAATAACCATCGCCAAATAACAAGGTGAAAATAACCACCGAATAACCATCGCCAAATAACAAGGTGAAAATAACCACCGAATAACCATCGCCAAATAACAAGGTGAAAATAACCACCGAATAACCATCGCCAAATAACAAGGTGAAAATAACCATCGAATAACCATCGCCAAATAACAAGGTGAAAATAACCACCGAATAACCATCGCCAAATAACAAGGTGAAAATAACCACCGAATAACCATCGCCAAATAACAAGGTGAAAATAACCACCGAATAACCATCGCCAAATAACAAGGTGAAAATAACCACCGAATAACCATCGCCAAATAACAAGTTGAAAATAACCACCGAATAACCATCGTCAAATAACAAGGTGAAAATAACCACCGAATAACCATCGCCAAATAACAAGGTGAAAATAACCACCGAATAACCATCGCCAAATAACAAGGTGAAAATAACCACGGAATAACCATCGCCAAATAACAAGGTGAAAATAACCACCGAATAACCATCGCCAAATAAGAAGGTGAAAATAACCACCGAATAACCATCGCCAAATAACAAGGTGAAAATAACCATCGAATAACCATCGCCAAATAACAAGGTGAAAATAACCACCGAATAACCATCGCCAAATAACAAGGTGAAAATAACCACCGAATAACCATCGCCAAATAACAAGGTCAAAATAACCACCGAATAACCATCGCCAAATAACAAGGTCAAAATAACCACCGAATAACCATTGCCAAATAACAAGGTGAAAATAACCACCGAATAACCATCGCCAAATAACAAGGTGAAAATAACCACCGAATAACCATCGCCAAATAACAAGGTGAAAATAACCACCGAATAACCATCGCCAAATAACAAGGTGAAAATAACCACCGAATAACCATCGCCAAATAACAAGGTGAAAATAACCACCGAATAACCATCGCCAAATAACAAGGTGAAAATAACCACCGAATAACCATCGCCAAATAACAAGGTGAAAATAACCACCGAATAACCATCGCCAAATAACAAGGTGAAAATAACCACCGAATAACCATCGCCAAATAACAAGGTGAAAATAACCACCGAATAACCATCGCCAAATAACAAGGTGAAAATAACCACCGAATAACCATCGTCAAATAACAAGGTGAAAATAACCACCGAATAACCATCGCCAAATAACAAGGTGAAAATAAGCACCGAATAACCATCGCCAAATAACAAGGTGAAAATAACCACGGAATAACCATCGCCAAATAACAAGGTGAAAATAACCACCGAATAACCATCGCCAAATAACAAGGTGAAAATAACCACCGAATAACCATCGCCAAATAACAAGGTGAAAATAAGCATCGAATAACCATCGCCAAATAACAAGGTGAAAATAACCACCGAGTAACCATCGCCAAATAACAAGGTGAAAATAACCATCGAATAACCATCGCCAAATAACAAGGTCAAAATAACCACCGAGTAACCATCGCCAAATAACAAGGTGAAAATAACCACCGAATAACCATCGCCAAATAACAAGGTGAAAATAACCACCGAATAACCATCGCCAAATAACAAGGTGAAAATAACCACCGAATAACCATCGCCAAATAACAAGGTGAAAATAACCATCGAATAACCATCGCCAAATAACAAGGTGAAAATAACCACCGAATAACCATCGCCAAATAACAAGGTGAAAATAACCACCGAATAACCATCGCCAAATAACAAGGTGAAAATAACCACCGAATAACCATCGCCAAATAACAAGGTGAAAATAACCACCGAATAACCATCGCCAAATAACAAGGTGAAAATAACCATCGAATAACCATCGCCAAATAACAAGGTCAAAATAACCACCGAGTAACCATCGCCAAATAACAAGGTGAAAATAACCACCGAATAACCATCGCCAAATAACAAGGTGAAAATAACCATCGAATAACCATCGCCAAATAACAAGGTGAAAATAACCACCGAATAACCATCGCCAAATAACAAGGTGAAAATAACCACCGAATAACCATCGCCAAATAACAAGGAGAAAATAACCACCGAATAACCATCGCCAAATAACAAGGTGAAAATAACCACCGAATAACCATCGCCAAATAACAAGGTCAAAATAACCACCGAATAACCATCGCCAAATAACAAGGTGAAAATAACCACCGAATAACCATCGCCAAATAACAAGGAGAAAATAACCACCGAATAACCATCGTCAAATAACAAGGTGAAAATAACCACCGAATAACCATCGCCAAATAACAAGGTGAAAATAACCACCGAATGGACCATCGCCAAATAACAAGGTGAAAATAACCACCGAATAACCATCGCCAAATAACAAGGTGAAAATAACCACCGAATAACCATCGCCAAATAACAAGGTAAAAATAACCACTGAATAACCATCGCCAAATAACAGGGTGAAAATAACCACCGAATAACGATCGCGAAATAACAAGGTCAAAATAACCACGGAATAACCATTCCCAAATAACAAGGTGAAAATAACCACCGAATAACCATCGTCAAATAACAAGGTCAAAATAACCACCGAATAACCATCGCCAAATAACAAAGTGAAAATAACCACCGAATAACCATCGCCAAATAACAAGGTCAAAATAACCACAGAATAACCATTGCCAAATAACAAGGTGAAAATAACCACCGAATAACCATCGCCAAATAACAAGGTGAAAATAACCATCGAATAACCATCGCCAAATAACAAGGTCAAAATAACCACCGAGTAACCATCGCCAAATAACAAGGTGAAAATAAACACCGAATAACCATCGCCAAATAACAAGGTGAAAATAACCATCGAATAACCATCGCCAAATAACAAGGTGAAAATAACCACCGAATAACCATCGCCAAATAACAAGGTGAAAATAACCACCGAATAACCATCGCCAAATAACAAGGAGAAAATAACCACCGAATAACCATCGCCAAATAACAAGGTGAAAATAACCACCGAATAACCATCGCCAAATAACAAGGTCAAAATAACCACCGAATAACCATCGCCAAATAACAAGGTGAAAAATAACCACCGAATAACCATCGCCAAATAACAAGGAGAAAATAACCACCGAATAACCATCGTCAAATAACAAGGTGAAAATAACCACCGAATAACCATCGCCAAATAACAAGGTGAAAATAACCACCGAATGACCATCGCCAAATAACAAGGTGAAAATAACCACCGAATAACCATCGCCAAATAACAAGGTGAAAATAACCACCGAATAACCATCGCCAAATAACAAGGTGAAAATAACCACTGAATAACCATCGCCAAATAACAGGGTGAAAATAACCACCGAATAACGATCGCGAAATAACAAGGTCAAAATAACCACGGAATAACCATTCCCAAATAACAAGGTGAAAATAACCACCGAATAACCATCGTCAAATAACAAGGTCAAAATAACCACCGAATAACCATCGCCAAATAACAAGGTGAAAATAACCACCGAATGACCATCGCCAAATAACAAGGTGAAAATAACCACCGAATAACCATCGCCAAATAACAAGGTGAAAATAACCACCGAATAACCATCGCCAAATAACAAGGTAAAAATAACCACTGAATAACCATCGCCAAATAACAGGGTGAAAATAACCACCGAATAACGATCGCGAAATAACAAGGTCAAAATAACCACGGAATAACCATTCCCAAATAACAAGGTGAAAATAACCACCGAATAACCATCGTCAAATAACAAGGTCAAAATAACCACCGAATAACCATCGCCAAATAACAAAGTGAAAATAACCACCGAATAACCATCGCCAAATAACAAGGTCAAAATAACCACAGAATAACCATTGCCAAATAACAAGGTGAAAATAACCACCGAATAACCATCGCCAAATAACAAGGTGAAAATAACCATCGAATAACCATCGCCAAATAACAAGGTCAAAATAACCACCGAGTAACCATCGCCAAATAACAAGGTGAAAATAAACACCGAATAACCATCGCCAAATAACAAGGTGAAAATAACCATCGAATAACCATCGCCAAATAACAAGGTGAAAATAACCACCGAATAACCATCGCCAAATAACAAGGTGAAAATAACCACCGAATAACCATCGCCAAATAACAAGGAGAAAATAACCACCGAATAACCATCGCCAAATAACAAGGTGAAAATAACCACCGAATAAACCATCGCCAAATAACAAGGTCAAAAATAACCACCGAATAACCATCGCCAAATAACAAGGTGAAAATAACCACCGAATAACCATCGCCAAATAACAAGGAGAAAATAACCACCGAATAACCATCGTCAAATAACAAGGTGAAAATAACCACCGAATAACCATCGCCAAATAACAAGGTGAAAATAACCACCGAATGACCATCGCCAAATAACAAGGTGAAAATAACCACCGAATAACCATCGCCAAATAACAAGGTGAAAATAACCACCGAATAACCATCGCCAAATAACAAGGTGAAAATAACCACTGAATAACCATCGCCAAATAACAGGGTGAAAATAACCACCGAATAACGATCGCGAAATAACAAGGTCAAAATAACCACGGAATAACCATTCCCAAATAACAAGGTGAAAATAACCACCGAATAACCATCGTCAAATAACAAGGTCAAAATAACCACCGAATAACCATCGCCAAATAACAAAGTGAAAATAACCACCGAATAACCATCGCCAAATAACAAGGTCAAAATAACCACCGAATAACCATTGCCAAATAACAAGGTGAAAATAACCACCGAATAACCATCGCCAAATAACAAGGTGAAAATAACCATCGAATAACCATCGCCAAATAACAAGGTCAAAATAACCACCGAGTAACCATCGCCAAATAACAAGGTGAAAATAAACACCGAATAACCATCGCCAAATAACAAGGTGAAAATAACCATCGAATAACCATCGCCAAATAACAAGGTGAAAATAACCACCGAATAACCATCGCCAAATAACAAGGTGAAAATAACCACCGAATAACCATCGCCAAATAACAAGGAGAAAATAACCACCGAATAACCATCGCCAAATAACAAGGTGAAAATAACCACCGAATAACCATCGCCAAATAACAAGGTCAAAATAACCACCGAATAACCATCGCCAAATAACAAGGTGAAAATAACCACCGAATAACCATCGCCAAATAACAAGGAGAAAATAACCACCGAATAACCATCGTCAAATAACAAGGTGAAAATAACCACCGAATAACCATCGCCAAATAACAAGGTGAAAATAACCACCGAATGACCATCGCCAAATAACAAGGTGAAAATAACCACCGAATAACCATCGCCAAATAACAAGGTGAAAATAACCACCGAATAACCATCGCCAAATAACAAGGTGAAAATAACCACTGAATAACCATCGCCAAATAACAGGGTGAAAATAACCACCGAATAACGATCGCGAAATAACAAGGTCAAAATAACCACGGAATAACCATTCCCAAATAACAAGGTGAAAATAACCACCGAATAACCATCGTCAAATAACAAGGTCAAAATAACCACCGAATAACCATCGCCAAATAACAAAGTGAAAATAACCACCGAATAACCATCGCCAAATAACAAGGTCAAAATAACCACCGAATAACCATTGCCAAATAACAAGGTGAAAATAACCACCGAATAACCATCGCCAAATAACAAGGTGAAAATAACCACCGAATAACCATCGCCAAATAACAAGGTCAAAATAACCACCGAATAACCATCGCCAAATAACAAGGTGAAAATAACCACCGAATAACCATCGCCAAATAACAAGGTGAAAATAACCATCGAATAACCATCGCCAAATAACAAGGTGAAAATAACCACCGAATAACCATCGCCAAATAACAAGGTGAAAATAACCACCGAATAACCATCGCCAAATAACAAGGAGAAAATAACCACCGAATAACCATCGCCAAATAACAAGGTGAAAATAACCACCGAATAACCATCGCCAAATAACAAGGTCAAAATAACCACCGAATAACCATCGCCAAATAACAAGGTGAAAATAACCACCGAATAACCATCGCCAAATAACAAGGAGAAAATAACCACCGAATAACCATCGTCAAATAACAAGGTGAAAATAACCACCGAATAACCATCGCCAAATAACAAGGTGAAAATAACCACCGAATGACCATCGCCAAATAACAAGGTGAAAATAACCACCGAATAACCATCGCCAAATAACAAGGTGAAAATAACCACCGAATAACCATCGCCAAATAACAAGGTGAAAATAACCACTGAATAACCATCGCCAAATAACAGGGTGAAAATAACCACCGAATAACGATCGCGAAATAACAAGGTCAAAATAACCACGGAATAACCATTCCCAAATAACAAGGTGAAAATAACCACCGAATAACCATCGTCAAATAACAAGGTCAAAATAACCACCGAATAACCATCGCCAAATAACAAAGTGAAAATAACCACCGAATAACCATCGCCAAATAACAAGGTCAAAATAACCACCGAATAACCATTGCCAAATAACAAGGTGAAAATAACCACCGAATAACCATCGCCAAATAACAAGGTCAAAATAACTACCGAATAACCATTGCTAAATAACAAGGTGAAAATAACCACCGAATAACCATCGCCAAATAACAAGGTCAAAATAACCACCGAATAACCATTGCCAAATAACAAGGTGAAAATAACCACCGAATAACCATCGCCAAATAACAAGGTCAAAATAACCACCGAATAACCATTGCCAAATAACAAGGTGAAAATAACCACCGAATAACCATCGCCAAATAACAAGGTGAAAATAACCACCGAATAACCATCGCCAAATAACAAGGTGAAAATAACCACTGAATAACCATCGCCAAATAACAAGGTGAAAATAACCACTGAATAACCATCGCCAAATAACAGGGTGAAAATAACCACCGAATAACCATCGCCAAATAACAAGGTCAAATTAACAAAATAAAGGTTTCATGAGTGTTTTAAACAAGTTTTAACTTCGTCACGGTACATGATATTTTCGGGAAACTATTCAGAGCGGCTGGCTGAAATAGCGTGACTGCCAACTTGCGGTGACTTGCGTTCTCGTTTGATTAGGACTTAAGTCTAACCATAAACGTTTTTAACAAATAATATGGCAATCGATTTTCCAGGCGGAAAGCGTCTGCTCAAAATTCTTAATATTGCCATAATAAAAGAGACAAGACAAGTCAAAATATTTTAAAAACATGTTTTTATTTTAGGAAAAAAACTATATTTATTAAAAATGACGTCATGTCAGTTTGATAGATGGAAACAAATATATATTTATATTTATACCTCATTTCACCATGGTAACGTGTCTCGCGTGTAGAAAGCGTGACGTGTGCGTGGGATGAAACATAAACAGAATTAATTTTTGGCATTCTGTGCTGAGAGGGATCTGTTCAGACCAATTTGCGTTTAGAAAACGTGAAACCATGGGTTTAAAAACCAACAAAGCTACAAAAACCTCACGTCTGAATTGTCAGGTAATATTCTACGTTAAAAACTCAGATGTATACGTTTAAATATCGAATAATTTTTGTTTTAAAAACATACAAATCATGGAAGCATCAAGCATGACCTCTGGCATATGTCGCAATGTTTGGTTTAACATTAAATAACTTATGTCTTCGCTCTTTTTTGGACATTATTACTTAGTTTATATGTACTTTTTTAATAAGGACAAATACATTATTGATTCATTTTGAAAATGGTCGAGATATTTTCCAGTATTTTGGCGAAATTAGTCTGGTTTTAAGTGTGGCAATTAAACATCGGAAGAACGGCTAAATGGTTCGTTGGATTTTGTTGTCTGTTGTAGAAAGGGAAGGAGTGTTTCTAGTGCATGTTTGTGTTTTTGTTTGTCTGAGTATAAAGTTTGGACAATCTGATCAACGAATGCTTATTTGTGAAGGGATTAAAAAGCCAAATATCAAAGGCGCCAAGGCGGCTACGTGACTCCAATTTAATAATAGGTGACAGATAGGGGCATCCGTTTGATTTGGACTAAGTCTGAGTATAATATATATATATATATATATATATATATATATATATATATATATATATATATATATATATATATATATATATATTATATATATATATATTATATATATATATATATATATATATATATATATATATATATATATATATATTATATATATTATATATTATATACTGTATATACTGTATATATTATATATATTATATACTGTATATATATATATATATATATAGTTCAATCTACAGACACGGTGTTTCCCTGTACTACAGCTCATCAGTGTAGCTTGGAACAATCTGAATGAATTTCATCAATTACTTATACACATGTGATTGTCGGTGACAACCGCATGTGGGACAGCATCGGTGAAGTACATTCAGATAGCGTGAAGTGCGCATGGGCCCAGAGTGCTCAAACTTCCACAAGGGTAGTGAGCATTGCATTATTGCTAATAGGTACCCACGGCAACTTCACAGAGTGCAGTCAACAACACCGAAGTGAAGGAGTGTATATAGTTCAATATATATATATATATATATATATATATATATATATATATATATAATACATTAAACTAAATCTCTTTATTTTTGTGTTGTATTTTAATTTTTAGTATGTTGGGTCTTTTTCTGTATCAAATGGTGAGAGAAAACTGACGATAGCTGAACAAAAGAAATATGTAGAAGAAAAATTAAATTCTTGTAAAAAGGTATATATCAACAACAGGCACAGTATGCACAATACTTAATGCTTGATTGTTATGGGACGTACTGTCATGGCAATAGAAACATTCCTAAAATATTGTTGAAATATATTCCTCAAGTTGAACAATTCATTTGATAAGATTCATTGACAACTTCCTGTTTTGAATTATCTTTTGAATTTGATTGGTGTTTGGCAAATAATCCCGTTTCTTATTGGTTGTTTAAAAACAAGAAACCAATCAAATGCAAAACAGGAAGTTAGCAATAATTTTCATCAAATGAATTGGCCAAACATAGCAAATGAATTGCAAGAATATTTTAGGATTACGCTTCTATTGCCATGGCAGTACTGTAAATACATTTTTATAAATTAGATAAATGCTTTGGGATTGAGTAATGTAATCAAATAAGCATACTCCATCTTGCCAAGATCTAATCGTTATTAGATATTGGCAAGATTCTGCCAGATTTCTGCCAAGATTATCCAGGATCTTGCCATGCAAGATTTCAACAAAATATTTGCCAAGATCTTGCCAATAATTATTGTGGTTCATTAACTTCATATTCTTGCCAGGCAATATTTAATTAGCAAGATCTCTAACCTAGGACATGATACTGAATATTTCCATATTCAGGGTATTGCGTACAGCTGTACACATCATGATTTTGCAAAGGTAATTGGTAAGCTCTTGCCTGTGGGCTCTCCACAAAGTAAGAGATTAAACATCCAGAAACTGTATCTACACTTTGTTTATTTTAAACAGTATGTTTACTTTGAGTGGAGCTTGCCATTTTTTTTGAAAAATGATGTGTGCACAACACCCTGAAACTTGCCTATTGACTGAAAATTTGTATTTAAAAAAATGGTATTTAAAATATATACCATAAATCAATTGTTTACCATCTGTTTAACAAATTAGAATTTGAATTTAAAGTCTTGTATGTCATTACTTGCAGAATCTTTTAACAGGGACACCAGTGTGTCTGGAAGTATCTCCTGATGGTATTAAAGTATTAGCATCTGATGAAAAGGTAACTGTGTTGACATTTTTATTTACAATTTTAGAATACAGCGTGTTTTCATTGGTTCCCATGATCTATTAGAGAACAGACACACGTATCACGTAAGATCACATCAGCTGACTTGCTTTTTTCCCTTCTTCTTGCCCCAAAATCCGGCAAGAGTTTCGATAAAAACCTTTTAAATGTTTGTATTGTATAAAACAAATAGATTCTATTTTTTTGTTGTCTGTTTAGTTTTATACAATAAGCTAAATGTTTTGCATGTTTTCATTGGTCGAGAGCCATGATCTATTACTGGACAGATGCATGGATTTCATCACAACTTGTTCTGATAGCTGCATGTGAACCAATGAAAATCACTGCTCCAATGTCATGAACCAATCATATTGCTTGTTTTGTATAGATCATGGATCACGTCAGATGGCGTGCTTCATCTTTTTCAATGCCCCAGAAGTTTGGCGGGAAATTCAATGAATGTTATCAGAAGTTGTTTTTTTAACTCTTTTTATTGTATAAAACAAATAGATTCCATTTTTTCCGTTGTCTGTTCAGTTGTAGATGCACAGAGGACGTCACAACGTGGTAAGAACATCAGTGACCCACTTGACTGCGTCTTGTGGGCCACTTTTTTGTTCTTACCACGTTGTGACGTCATCTGTGCATCTATAACTGAACAGACAACGGAAAAATGGAATCTATTTGTTAAATAGATGCACAGAAGACGTCACAACGCTCGACTGCATCTCATGGGCCACTTTTTGGTTCTTACCACATTGTGACGTCATCTGTGCGTCTATAACTGATTACAGACAATGGAAAAATGGAATAGAATTTTTTTATCTTAGTTCTTTAAATTTTTGCATGGTGACAAATTGTACTGTAATAGAAGGGAGAATTTGTGGCAATACCATGTTTATTATTTATTACTCTGATGAAGGCTTGTGTTAACAGGTTGAAAACTAATCAATAAATAATATAAAACTTTGTGTTGCCACAAATTCTTTTTATTATATTTTTAATGTGTCAGGGCTGCAACTTATTGTCGGACATCGGACAATGTCTGACCAAATTTGGCAAATGTCAGAACAAAACCAAATTGTCATCGGACATAGTGTCCGTGCAAATAAAATATATTGTCTGATCAAGAAATTCGGCTTTATGCTGTTGAAAGAGAAACTTCTCTTTTTGAGAGAAAAATACCGATTTCCTTTTGTAATTCTATCGACTAGATTGAGCATATTTGAATTTTAAATCTTCCGTAACTGAATCGGTCTTCTGAGAGAAACTGATAGTATTTAATTACTCTGGTACCAAGGAGTTAATTAAAACAATGTATAAGTATAACACACGCGCGCGACGGAAACCCAGCTTTATATCATGAACTCAGCACTGTATTCTGAAGAATTATGCAGTGATAATGGTTTTATGTCCGAACAAATTTTAGTAATGTCTGACCAAAATTGGAAATGCATCAGACACATGTCCTGTCAAGAAAAAATATTTATTTGCAGCCCTGATGTGTTCTTTTTCTGAGTAACTTTGATGTCTTTCAGACGGTCAAGATGGGTCATTCTCTACGACGTGTATCTTACGCCACGGCAGAGACGTCGAACAAGATTTTTGCGTACGTGAGTCACCAGCCTGGGACAGACATGGAGATAGTCTGTCATACATTCGTGGCCAAGAAGAAGGACCACGCAGAGGGATTGAGTGCAGCACTTGGCAAGCTTTTCAAACAAGCGTTTGCCTACACATTGAAGAGAAGAGATAAACTGGAGGAAGCTGTGCAGAAACGCGGAGGGAATCGACGTTGGGCGAAACAGCAGGTAAGTACTGTGTCTGGGGGTAAAATGTGCTCACTTTAATCATAAACGTAGTGTGAGTGACGTAAGTGAGTGACGTAAGTGAGTGAACGTAAGTGAGTGAAGTGAGTGACGTAAGTGAGTGACGCAAGTGAGTGACATAAGTGAGTGACGCAAGTGAATGACGTAAGTGGTGACGTAAGTGAATGACGTAAGTGAGTGACGCAAGTGAGTGACGTAAGTGAGTGACGCAAGTGAGTAACGCAAGTGAGTGACGTAAGTGAGTGATGTAAGTGAATGACGCAAGTGAGTGACGCAAGTGAGTGACGCAAGTGAGTGACGCAAGTGAGTGACGTAAGTGAGTAACGTGAGTGATGTAAGTGAGTGACGCAAGCGAGTGACGCAAGTGAGTGACGTAAGTGAGTGATGTAAGTGAGTGATGTAAGTGAGTGACGCAAGTGAGTGACGTAAGTGAGTGACGCAAGCGAGTGACGCAAGCGAGTGACGCAAGTGAGTGACGTAAGTGAATGACGCAAGCGAGTGACGCAACAACAACAACAACTAGTAATGAAATTATTCTTCTATGTCATCAGATCGCCGAAGGACATGGCACTAATGCTGCACGTAACCCAAGGCAACGACCGGTAGAAGTCGACAAACCTCGGAAAGAAAACGGCGTCTCATCGCCCGAAGAAACCACTCCTCGTGTAAGCCCCAGTGTTTCAAGTTCTTCCGAGGCAAACCGTCCTTCTTCGAGAAGTGAACAAGAAGTAGTAGAGCTCCCTTCCCACTTGCCTCAACGAACCACTCTTCCCGCAAGTTCTAATCAACCTGAAAGTTGTAGTCCATCACTTCCTTCTAGAACCAACCGATTAAACGAAGCCCGTCCCCACTCACCAATAAAACAAACCACTCTTCCCGCTAGCCCTAATCAACCACGTTCCCCCGAAATGAGTAGTTCGACCTCTCCGTCTAGAACCAACCAACTAAACGAAGTCCCTCCCCTTTTGCCTAAACGAACAAACCTTCCCACAAGGTCCGGCGCGCCGTGTTCTCCCGAAACAGATAATCTGTTCTTTCCTTCCCGATGCAATCCAGCAGAAGAAGACCCCAGACCTCCCTTGTTGCCTAAACGTAATTCATCCTCGTCCGAGATAGGGCTAAGTTCTTTACAAAACCAACCCAATATGACAGACGTCGTGAGTCTGTCCCTGGAAGACCGCGTACATCGTAAACACAGCGCACCTCCTGACCTTATGCCGACCTCACCTTCTCGATATCCGAGAGCAAGACCCAGACGAAGTTCAGATTTCACCGAAGAAGTTTCTCCTACATGGCTATCCACGCAACCTCGGGACTTCCAATTGGCCGCGAACGCGCTGCTAGCTGGGGCAGCGGAGACTCCTCCGCCTTTACCTCGACGTCGTGGGGCTGAAACAAACACTATTACTGAAGAAGAGACGAGTATTGATGGCGTTGATGATGATGATGATGATGATAATGATGATGACGATGATGAACTACAACGAGGTGCTTTTGCTGAAGAGCCAAGAGTATCACTGACGCTTGAAGATGAAGATTGGTATATCCCAGGAGTGTCCAGGTGAGAAAATAATGATTTTTTTTATCTGCCCAGTCCTGTACTGTACGACGCCTGGTTGACCATTTCACTTGCATTGTTCTCGTTGGTCAACTTTATCATTTTACTCTATTAAACACCAGACGATTTTAGTCGTCAATGGGAGATGTCTCAGAAAGGTGATGGTTGTGGTGGTGATGTGGGTGGTGGACCGGTGGTGATTATGGTGATGGTAGTAGTGTTAGTGGTGGTGGTGTGAGTGATGGTGGTAGTAGTGGTGGTAGTAGTGATAGTGGTGGTAGTAGTGATAGTGGTGGTGTTGTGAGTGATGGTGGTGATTATGGTGGTAGTAGTGATAGTGGTGGTGGTGTGAGTGGTGGTGGTGTGAGTGATGGTGGTGATTATGGTGGTAGTAGTGATAGTGGTGGTATTAGTGATAGTGGTGGTGTTGTGAGTGATGGGGGTGATTATGGTGGTAGTAGTGGTGGTAGTAGTGATAGTGGTGGTATTAGTGATAGTGGTGGTATTAGTAATAGTGGTGGTGGTGTGAGTGATAGTGGTAGTAGTGGTGGTAGTAGTGATAGTGGTAGTAGTGATAGTGGTAGTAGTGTTAGTGGTGGTGGTGTGAGTGATGGTGGTAGTAGTGGTGGTAGTAGTGATAGTGGTGGTAGTAGTGATAGTGGTGGTGTTGTGAGTGATGGGGGTGATTATGGTGGTAGTAGTGGTGGTAGTAGTGATAGTGGCAGTGTGAGTGATGGTGGTGATTATGGTGGTGGTAGTAGTGTGAGTGATGGTGGTAGTGGTAGTGGTGGCAGTAGTGTTAGTGGTGGTGGTGTGAGTGATGGTGGTGGTAGTGGTAGTGGTGGTAGTAGTGTTAGTGGTGGTGGTGTGGGTGATGGTGCTGATGTGTGTGTTAGTAGTGGTGGTGATATGTGTGGTGGTGGTGGCGCGATGTGTGTGATGGTGGTGGTGTGGGTGATAGTACTGATGTGGGTGGTAGTAGTGGTGGTGATGATGGTGGTGCTATGTGGCCAAGATAATAATAATGATAATTAGTGGACATGCCTTTCACCCCTGCGAGCCGGGTTCGATTCCTGCACGGTACAGTTATCTGATTAAAATAATTCACCTTGGCCGCATGTGAGAAGAGTGCTTCCAGTTTGACTCTACCAAACACCACAGGTTTCCTCCGGGTACTCCGGTTTCCTCCTGTAGTAACACTGGACCAATGAGGATGGGCCCTTACTGGACCTCTAGGGAGAACAGTTTAGATATAACTGATAGAGTTATCCAGTATAAATAAAGTTAGTTTAGTTTCCTCCAGTTTCCTCCTGTAGTTACACTGGATCAATGAGGGATGGTCCTTACTAGACCTCTAGGGAGAACAGTTTATATATGACTGATAGAGTTATCCAGTATAAATAAAGTTAGTTTAGTTTACTCCAGTTTACTCCTGTAGTGACACTGGATCAATGAGGGATGATCCTTACTAGACCTCTAGGGAGAACAGTTTAGATATAACTGATAGGGTTATCCAGTATAAATAAAGTTAGTTTACTGTAGTTTTAGTTTTTTTTTAGTTTAATACCGTATCAGTCATTACATAAATATTTTGATTCATTCCAGGGAAATGGTAACAGAACTGCTTGAAACATCAGATACTGGAACATTCTTTGTTCGGGATAGTCAAAGTTGTCCTGGGTGTTATGCATTAACCATGAAGGTGTTAAAGGGACCAAACAATCCGACTGGCTTTGCTAATTACTTGATCGTGCCGGAACAAGATGGTTTTGCCCTCCAGGTAGGCTGGTAGTCCAGTACTATCACTCAGTGATCACTCTCTTTCAGTCATTGATATAGAGGACCCACAGTCCAGTTATATATAGGTCAGTGATCACTCTCTTTCAGTCATTGATATAGAGGACCCACAGTCCAGTTATATATAGGTCAGTGATCACTCTCTTTCAGTCATTGATATAGAGGACCCACAGTCCAGTTATATATAGGTCAGTGATCACTCTCTTTCAGTCATTGATATAGAGGACCCACAGTCCAGTTATATATAGGTCAGTGATCACTCTCTTTCAGTCATTGATATTGAGCACTCACAGTCCAGTTATATATAGGTCAGTGATCACTCTCTTTCAGTCATTGATATTGAGGACGCACAGTCCAGTTATATATATGTCAGTGATCACTCTCTTTCAGTCATTGATATAGAGGACCCACAGTCCAGTTATATATAGGTCAGTGATCACTCTCTTTCAGTCATTGATATAGAGGACCCACAGTCCAGTTATATATAGGTCAGTGATCCACTCTCTTTCAGTCATTGATATAGAGGACCCACAGTCTAGTTATACATAGGTCAGTGATCACTCTCTTTCAGTCATTGATATAGAGGACCCACAGTCCAGTTATATATAGGTCAGTGATCACTTCTCCTTGTCATTTAGGGATTCGAGAAAAGATTTGAAGACATCTCCACGTTGATTCGTCACCACGCCTCAGAGGAAGACGGCTTACCATGTGTACTGGTGCTCGCGGGCTCCAATCCTCTCTTCCACGACGCAAATGGCTACCTTGCAGAGTTTATGGACGAAGACGAAGATGGATACGCCAGCCTTTCCAGCTGTACCTCCATGTTCCAGGAACTCGAAATAAATGGCAATGTACCATGGTGAAGTCGAATAATCGAGAACTTGTGACGTGATTTAATGAACACCCTGGTATATGTCTCATGTCTGGTATCCAACTGACTCGCGTGTATAATTTTTTTAGGCCTGTGATAAACAGCGTATTTTCCATGGGCCCTGCGAGACAAGTTGCACGAACCATTGCACCGTGTAACATGCTGTGCAATGGTCAAAATCGTTGCGAGACAAGTTTCGGCAACAATCGTTGCACAAAGTAGAATGAGGTTCTACTTTCTGCAACGATTGCAGCAATTTGTTTCAGTGTTGCACCGTGTAACACCCCTCCAGCAACTTGTCTCGCAATATTTTGTTATGATTTGGCACTCAATGGAGCCTCTCCCCAGTCTACCCGCTTTTATCGAAATCCAAATCATCGGAAAATTGCATAAACGCGTTGCAGTGTGTAACTCCCCCTGTCTTGTAACTGCAATGCTGCATGAGTCATCATTGCGAGACAAGTTGCATGAAAAATTGCACCGCGGAACGCAATGAATAAAATGACAGACGTTTCCCCATTATTTTTAAAAATATTTTCCGTTTAGCTAAAAACTAGAAATTTCTACCCCATGCTAATAGCATTTTTCAATAGCTTCTGTTGGATATATATCTCGCGATGGTGCGCGTTAAGTATTTAAAAAAAATCTAAAATTCTGTAATAACACTTGTGAGAAGTCAATTTCCTAATTTTCCTGTTTATTTGTAATATTATTTCAAACAACGGTTCGCACATTTTTGACATTTTAACAAGTTTCACATAACGGAGAAACTTGAACTATACATGGAATGAAAGCTTATTCAACATCTAATAAGATACGTACACAATATATATTAACAATGAGTAGTTCTGAAATTACTAGCTATCTTGTGCCACAACTGACAAGATGCCGCGCGCAATATGCCATGCCACTTGATATACGGTACTCACTTGATATACGCTTTCCCCCTGGGAACCATTCAAAACTCGTCAACATGAAAGTCCATATATATGCATCGGAGTCCAAAATATCACAGCCCTGCATTAAATAGCTACCAAGTTGAGAGTATTCTGTAGTCTGAAAACCAGCCGCCGTATATTTGACAAGATGGAAGGAATTCAGATTGTTTATTATTCTATAATTATCCCAAATTAGAAACATGTCAACCAATCAGATTTCACTACCAGGTTTCGGCTGGCTTTCAGTCTAATAGAGAGCTTAAGCATACAGGCGTTTTAGAGCCACGGACGGCGATTGAATTCAGTGGCATTTTTCATTCAAAACAATGATAATAAGCAATTTAAAATCCCAAGAGCAAAGAGAACGCCGTCGTCGTTCTACACAAGACGTCATTGAGAGCATTTTCACGTTCTTGAGACGACGGGAACTTCTAGAACGTTGAGGCCTGTCATCGTTGTTTTACTACAATGAGACATACTTTTAAAGTAGAAAAAGTATTTTAAGGGGGATAATTTCATTGAAATATAAAATAAAGGATCTGTATTTTATATAAAGATGAAATTTAAGCTTAAGATATGTGATTATTCATAGCCTTTGTTTTGAGTAAAAAAGTCTTTTCAAAGAATACGCGGTTCAGTAGTTCTGTATTGTATTCCTGTTCTTCCGGTCACCGTCCGTGTCTCAAAAACGCCTAATATTCTTAAGCACACTCTAATGTCGATCAAGACAAACCTTTAATAAAACGTTATTTTCAACGTTTCGGGGCAAGCCCCTTTATCAAGAATACCATTCTTATTAGTGTTTTCAGCTTGGGTAATTGCATGGTAAAGTTTTTTCGTATGTTTTTTTCTGTACAAACTAGCGCTGTCGTAAGTTAAACTCAGAGAAAAACTCGGAGTTCCAGACAAACGACCTCGGTCTACCATCTGATCAGATTTCCAGTGGCTCAATTAATGGTGAGGGCGTCCGGATGGCATTTGGAAGGTTGTGGGGTTCGAGTCCCGTCTGGAGCTCAGAGTTTAGTGCCTATGTCATCCTCAGGGACTTTACATATTTATACTAATTGGAACATTCTGAGAAGATTTGTAATATATCTTCTCAGGCGAAAATTTCATCTTCATGGATTTTTTTTGCCGTTAAAGTTGACGGAAGTGACGTCAAAAGAGGAATCTGTAAAGTGGTTTTCATATAGACAAATTCCTCTTTCAACGTCACTTCCGTCCACTTTAACGGCACAAAAATCCATGAAGATGACGTTTTCGCCTGAGATGATATATTACAGATCTTCTCAGAATGTTCCAATTAGTATAAATATGTAAAGTCCCTGAGGATGACGTAGGCACTTTAACTTACGACAGCTTGTACAGCAAAAACAAACGAAAAATAAATATTTCTTTCTTTTGAATTTTCTCATGAATTATTAATGAGTCTGAGAAGTAATAATAAGAATTAAAATATAGAATCATTCATTATACATGCACTTTCTTTATCTTTATCATGTGATCTATATATAGGCAAAGCGTTTTGGCTCCATGCTGTGGCCATTATGCATTATTATTCACAAACCTGTGACCTTGCACAATAACTCGTGGTCTAACGGTTTTCCAAACTTGAAGAAATGGGATTAAAAACAAACAAGACGACGAAGACGACTCGTTTAGACTGTCAGGTAATCGAAATACACTAGATTGTAGTTGACATTTGAACTATAAATCCGTAGCAAATATATATTTTAAGTAAGGATGTCATAACATTCTGTACAATTATCTTACAACGTTTGAATTAAGGATAATCAGATAACTTTTTTTCTGTTTGATACTGTGAATAATTTCTTATCAGTCGGTTGTATAAGTGCTATTCTTAGTGTCTTTACAAGTGGCAGCGTAAGTACTTGACTATACTGGACTAAAGTCAGTAACAACAAAATATATATAATAAGTTCATAAGCTCACAGCTTGGCCTCAAGTCGTGTTCGCAACAGGCTTGTACTTGGTAAGTTTGTGAGCAATTTAATGTACAGCAATGACGTTTTATTACTATTCAAGCAGGTTACTGTTATGAACCAGCTGAAGTAGGAGGCAGTAAGCGTCGTTAAACCTGGGTTTCCGGGCCCACTTGAGCTCTGAATGTCTTCCAACGAGCTCCAGATTTGATTAACATGCATGAGCAACCTGTGTCCCTACGGTGTCTCCCAACTCGTCAGAGAAAGTCCTTAGATTAGGTTACTGGTTCCATCGCTGTGTATGTCTCAGAAACATTTTCGGAGAATTTAAACTTCTATGTATACCACATGCAAAGGAACTACCTTTAACGACCCTTTATAACTATTCAATATGCAAACGCTATGATCCTATATATCAGTTCAGTATACGATGCCAACGTGGTTTGTCGACAACTTGGCTTTCCAGGAGCTAGGGCAGCTCTTCAACGTCATGATGTTCCGGATGGTAGTGGAACAATATGGCTAAAGTTGATTGTACAGGAAATGAACAGTACTTAGCCAATTGTAGTCATAGAGGATGGGGGAAAAACGATTGTCGTCACTACCAAGATGTCGCCGGTGTCCTATGTAACAAAGGATCGGATAGGAAGCATATATGACTGATTTTGCAATCTTAAGCCACGTTTACACTATTACGATACGGTCAGTCTTCCGTTGAAAAACTTCTTTGTTGTGTTTACACTATTCCGTAGTGGTTTGCCGTATAGCGTATAGTCACTACCCTTAGGACTCCGGCTGCAAATCACTACGCTATGGTAAATTTACCGTACGATTTTTTTGTTTAAGGCCTGGCCAAACGCTTTCAACATTTCATGCAACATCCTTCAACATTGTTGAACGCATGTTGAACGAAAATTTGAACATGTTCAAATTTCGTTCAACATCATTCAACACCATTCAACAACGTTCAACATCATTCAACAGGGTGGCCAAACGCTTTCAACATGTTGAATCACGGTTGAATTCAACAATGTTGAACGATGTTGAATGAAAAGTTGAAAGCGTTTGGCCAGGCCTTAAACGTGACCAGATTAGGCCTCGGCTCTCGACAATCTGAGAGCGTCTACTGACCGGTCATTAGAAGGTTGCAGGTTCAAGCCTTGTCGTCAAGCCTTGTCGGGGGCTCAGAAATTCAACGGAAGTATTTTCCAGGAAATGTGAACTTGACGATTGTATGATATGATCAAACGTTTATATACGTACGTATACATTACACTGACCAAAATCGAACATGTATATATATACGTACCACGTTCTTAATTTAACATACTGTATTAACTACATTTTATGCATGTATACAGCTAAATCGATTAAGGTTGTCCTGGCCAAAGCCTATAATAATCCCCAGAGAGGCAAGTTTGGTTTATTTGTATGATTTTGGCCCATAAATATAGTAAATGTGTGCTTCGCTATTTAAATAGTAATTCACATCGTACTTTTCGCGCTTGGCTTTGACCTTTTGGCTTTGGCCAGGACAACCTTAATTGATTTAGCTGTATATGCAAACGATATACCACTTATAGGAAGCATATGACTATTAGTTAAAAGGTCTTAAAACCGTAATTATACTGCCGTCTCATGTTAGGGTGTCCAACCAGTTATTTTAAAACCTGATTCACATTTGTGAAATAAGCATGAAAAGCACAAACAAAATAGTTGTGTGAACAAGCGTAAGCATGCGAGACAAAAGAACCTTTGTTCTCTTCTGCACACGGCTCTTGTACTTGTGGGCTGTGGCTTGTGCTTATTTCATGTGCTTGTGCTTGTGTTTCACCCCATAGGAATACCTTTTTGTTTTTATGTTTCCTTCTTGTGCTTGTGCTTATTTCACAAGTGTGAATCAGGCAAAAAGCAAGATAATAAATCTTACAATTTAAAGAAGTCACGGTTAACTGACTATTATATTTAATATTTGAAGCTAGTTCATGACTTCCTAAACGCCCCAGTATTGCTAAAATGATTGTAGTGTCAGTATTGAAGTCAACCTCAAGCAACAGTTCTCATCTTTTGGTGAGTTGACGTCGTCCTGAAGACGTGACTGCTCTTAAGGCTATAGTTTCCACTCAGGAAAATCTTCCGCGGGATAGGAACGGACAGGAAAGTTTTCTTTGTGTTTAACGGTCATTAGTTCCGAGCGAGAGCTTACAAGATAAAGAAAACTTCCCTGTGTGGAAACCAGCCTTAAGTGCATGGCGTTGTATAAAGAACGAGGACGGTGCTGAGATCACTCTTGAGACTAAAACTTAATCATCAGTTCTCTTTGTTTTACAAAAAAATTGTTTTGTTTAAAATACGTCGCCGTTGAGGTTGACGTCGTATAGATGTTAAAATGCCTATATCATGGTTGGGGATTTTACATATTTAGGATATTTGGAACCTTCTGAGAAGATTTGTAATATATCGTCTTTTCCTAAAATTTCAACTTCATGGATTTTTTTGCCGTTAAAGTTGACGGAAGTGACGTCAAAAGAGGAATCTGTAAAGTGGTTTTCATATAGACAAATTCCTCTTTAGACGTCACTTCCGTCAACTTTAACGGAAAAAAAGTCCATGAAGATGAAATTTTCGCCTGAGAAGATATATTACAAATCTTCTCAGTATGTTCCAATTAGTACAAATATGTAAAGTCGCTGAGGACGACATAGGCACTTTAAAGTCTCCAAAGAAGGTTACAAGTTTGATTTTGTCTGGGGCTCGGTAACATTTTCTGAATCATTAACCTTCTATAGCTAGAGTGTGTTTCATTCGAAGTCTGCTGTAACGCAAACTGTCACGTATAGAGTGTTAAATATACTAATTTGTTTGTCAAAATTTGTTTACTTTTTAGTTTATCGAATCTTTTCCTGTATCCGATGGAAGCAGAAAGTTGCTCACGTTATCTGAAAAACAAAAATATATTGATGAAAGACTCAAGTCGTATGATAAAAAGGTATAAACGATTTATAGAGGATATGTTAAAACTAGTGTATACGTAGGAATTATACCGAGTTGTTGGTGCTGCTCGTGCATCGTGATTTTGGTGGACTCAAAGTCAGCCTGGTCCCTTCTTAAAATTACTGTAGGGAGCCACCTTAAGTGGGGCATTCTATTGACGAATTAGCCTCCAATATGAAACATTTTCCGCCCCCACTGAACTGATATATAATGCTTAATATTCCGTAACTTAATTTTCCCCCTTTTTTTTTACCACTGACAGAAACTGGGAACGGCTGTATGTTTGGAAATTTCTCCCGAAGGCATTAGTATGTTGCAAGTGGGCGCGAAGGTATTAAAGATGTGATACACGCTTGAATTCTAAAAGCTCACTCACACTTAATGAGTGGCCCCTCACACTCAATAAGTGCAACTCAACACTCAATGAGTCTCCACTCACCCTCACTGAATATAAGGCTACGCTCACTCTCTAACCATTCAATTGAATAGTATTTAGAAAGTGAGTGTAGTCTCATACTCAGTGAGGGTGCATTTGAGTGTCACTGTGCCCATGCACTCATTGAGTGACCCCTCAGCTTTTAGAGTACAGACGTTAATCCTTTTAGAACTCTATAAGCTTTTGGATATGAAAAACATACTTTAAATATTCAATACCGCGTAAATGAATTCGTGGTTTCTGCTACATACTGAACTTTAGATTAACGTTGTCGTCATAGCTTGCTTAAAGGGTATTGGCAATAAAAATTAAGTTTGTTTAATTTGAAAGAACTCGTAAAATTGTAATAGAAGATCTTTTACAACTTTTTCGTATCTTTCTTCGTTTTCAAGATATTTCAATTTGTTTAATATGTAATCATTTACATGGCTCTGACGTCATGAGCAGGGTACAGTATTTTTACACAAACCAACATCAGTTATGAAATTTTCAGTGTCACAAAGCGTTTTATGTGCACAGTTTCAAGTGATTTCGTTGAATAAATTTAGAGATATAACTGATTTTTCTACGTGTGAAAATACTGTACCCTGCTCATGACGTCAGAGACCATTCATTTACATATTAAACAAATTGAAATATCTTGAAAACGAAGAAAGATACGAAAAAATTGTAAAGGATCTTCTATTACAATTTTATTAATTCTTTCAAATTAGACAAACTTAATTTTTGTTGCCAATGTCCTTTAGTAAAAACTATCTCTCTAACCGTCTTTCCTGTCCGAATTGGTCTTTAGTATTTTATTCTGGCTAACGCCGGACGATTTTATTCACCTCTGGATTTTAAGCTCTCTGTTTCCTTGCAGACAGTGACGATGGCGCATCCTCTGCAGCGTATATCTTACGCCACCGCAGAGACATCGAACAAGCTCTTTGCGTACGTGAGCCAGCCGCCCGGGGCGGCAGACACAGAAATGGTTTGTCATACATTCCTGACAAAGAAGAAAGACCACGCTGTAGAAATGAGCGCAGCACTTGGCAAGCTTCTTAGACGGACATCCTCCTACAGCTTGGAAGAAGGAGATAAACTCGGAGAGGCCGCGCAAAAACGGGGAGCCACCAGACAATGGGCGAAACAGCAGGTATAAACTAGTTTCGTCTTTACCCCATTTGAATGGGTAGCACAAGCTGTTAGCGCGCTGCCTCTCGCCACTGAAGTTAAGACAGGTCGAATGGGGTTAGTACTCGGATCAGTGCCGGATTTAGGACAGGGCGGACTGGGCGGTCGCCCAGGGCCCCCCACAAAATAATGTTTAAGGGGGGGCCTCCACAAAAATGTCTTGAAAGTTGAAAAAATAGGTGTTGAAATGAAAAAAATCTTGAGAGCCCAAAATATGAGTCAAAAACAAGACAAAAGATATATGGATGATATATGGATGATATATCGATGATATATAGAGGGTTGTGCCCCATGTATTATATATACTGAATATTACTCGTATACGTATCTTTAATCCTTTCTTATAATTGTTTAACTTACTCCCGTATCAAATTTACACTGCGCCTTCAACCGCCGCTGCCTTCGCAAGTTAACAAAAAATACAGCAAGATGCGCTTTTTGGCCTAAGGCCATATACCGCATTCTTTGCAAATTTTATTCATCTACATTATATAACCCCAGTGTCAGTCCAATTACCTACAACGTATTCAAAAAAATATGACTATGTAACTTAGCATACATTCAGAAATAGAATTGATATATTGTGCTGGTCAGTGACCGCCCAGGGGCCTCCACAGTCCTAAATCCGGCACTGACTCGGATGGGTGACTACCTTAGCTTCATGTGAGTAGAGTTGTTGCAAATCTCTCCTGTATATACATTTTTACATACAATATATAATAATATTCGTTCAAACTCAGAAAATTATTCCTGAATATTAACAGGTTGTAGGTGGACACCGCGACTTGCCCAAGAATACCGAGCGTAAAGTAAAGCAACAACCGTTTGAAGTTGACGAACCTCGAAAAGAAAACCCCAGTACCCTCCCAGAAAAGTCTAGTGTACAAAATTCTCCTGAAGCAAGTTGTCCTGCCTCTCCTTCTACAAATAACAACGTGAAGGAAGTCTCTTTGCAACCAATCACGTCTCCTCAAGATTCTATCGCGCCAAGTTCTCCCCAAGCAAGTAGTTTGGAATCTCCTTCTAGAACCAATCACGTGAACGAAGCCTCTTCTCAACCAATCACACAGGTTCAGTCCAGTTCTACCGAAGAAAGCGCTCCGTCCTTTCCTCTTGAAGCTGTTTACGAAAACGTAGCTCCTCCCCTTCCTCCTAAAGCAAATAAACACCGTGGAATGTCCAAACTACCAAGTTTTTCCGAAGCATGTAGTCCGACCTCTCCTTTGCCAACCGACTTTCCTGAACCGACCACACAGCCTGCACAGTCTTACGTACCGGGTTCTCCCGAAGCGAGTAATCCCTCCTCTCCCCTTGGAACAAACCACATAAACTACGTTCCTGGAATGTCCAGTGGACCGAGCTCTCCCGAAGCAAGTAGTATCTCCCCTCCTTTTAGAACCGACTACATGAACGAAGTTTCTCCTTCCTTCTCCCCTCAACCTACTACACAACCTCCACAGTCCTATGTTCCGAGTTCGCCCGCAACAAGCAATCCTTATTCTCCTAGCCTTCCTCCTGGACCAATCCAACTCCCTGGAATGTCCAGTGGACCGAGGTTTCCCCAAGCAAGTAATCCACCCTATCCAGTTAGAACTGGCCACGCGAACCAAGTTCCTTCATTCCCTCCTCAACCAATCACACAGCCACCACCGCCCTATGCACCGAGGTTTCCCGAAGCAAGTAATCCACCACACTATCCGGTTAGAACCGGTCATGCGAACCAAGTTCCTTCATTCTATCCTCAACCAACCACACAGCCAGCACCGCCCTATGTCCCAACTTCTCCCCAAGCAAGTAGTGCGCCATATCCGCTTAGAACCGGCCACGCTAATGTAATTCCTTCATTCCCTCCTCAACCAACCACACAGCCACCACCGCCCTATGCACCGAGGTTTCCCGAACCAAGTAATCCACGCTATCCGGTTAGAACCGGTCACGCGAACCAAGTTCCTTCATTCGCTCCTCAACCAACCACACAGCAAGCATGGCCCTATGCCTCAACTTCTCCCGGGGCAAGTAGGCCGTGCTATCCTTTTGCTACCAACCAAATGAACGTTCCTCCTGTCCTGCCCAAACAAATGACACTTCCTCCAACGCCCAGTGTACAAACTTCTCCCGTAGTAAGTAGTCCCTTCCCACCTGGAACAAACCAAATGAACGTTCGTCCCGTCCTGCCCAAACCAACCACACTTCCTCCAAGCTCCAGTGCACCATTTTCTCCCCGAAAAGATAACCTTTTGATTCGTTCTGAATCTAACCCAACGGTAATGCAATTTGACCATCGCATGCCCCCAAACCACGGTGCCTCACCCAATCCTGTTGGGAATACTACGAATCCTTCTGAAAGCCATCGTCTGTACCGTCTAAACAGCGCGCCATCAGACATGTTATTCTCTTCGGTGAATTCCTGTCATCCGCGTGGCAACCCTAGGCGATCTTCTGATTCCTTCCCTCAGCAAGTCTCGCCTATCAGGCAGGTGATAACTGCTCAGGCGCCTGGGCCAAGAAACGAAGATTGGTACAGGCCAGACTTATCCAGGTGAGAAAATTAGGACTACACAGTAGAAGTAGAACAGTTTGCTTTTCATTAACATCGATTACTGGTTGTTTTTTGCTTTCTCGTTCAATTGCTAATTGGGATGACAAGTGCGGTGCCTTGACGAGTTGGCTGCCTACTCTCAGACAGCTGTTTGTTTCTTTGTTTGTTCGTTCGTTCGTTCGTTCCTTCGTTCGTTCGTTCCTTCCCTCCCTCCCTCCCTCCCTCCCTCCTACCTACCTCCCTCCTACCCTACCTACCCTACCTACCCTACCTACCCTACCTACCCTACCTACCCTACCTACCCTACCTACCCTACCTACCTACCTACCTACCTTCCTTCCTTCATTCCTTCCTTCCTTCCTTCCTTCCTCCCTCCCTACCACCTACCTACCTACCTACCTTCCTTCCTTCCTTCCTTCCATGCTTCCATCCTTCCTTCCTTCCTTCCTCCCTCCCTCCCTCCCTCCCACCCTCCCACCCACCCACCTACCTACCTACCTACCTTCCTTCCTTCCTTCCTTCCTTCCTTCCTTCCTTCCTTCCTTCCTTCCTTCCTTCCTTCCTTCCTTCCTTCCTTCCTTCCTTCCTTCCTTCCTTCCTTCCTTCCTTCCTTCGGAATCAAACAAGCAACGTTTTTCAATAATCTATATATTAAGGACTAAATCATGTATGAGTCGGACGATGAGCAATCTGTAAGTGATTAACAAGAGCAACAACATTGAAAACGATGAGTTTATGTCACAACTGCTTTGTCATTACGGAAAATGTCAGACCTCTGTCTTTTATGTACGAACCTTGCTCTACGAACTGAGTCGGTCCGTACTGTCAGGACCTCGGTCTGATGTTTCTCCGAAATGACCATATTATCGGTTTAATAATAATAATAAGTTAATAATCGACTGATCCGTTCTGTAGTGATATGGCCGCAAAGATGCTGGAGAACATGAATTTTGGATCCTTCGTTGTTCGTAACAGCCAAAGCCGACCTGGCTGCCAGGTATTAACCATGAAGGTATCAAAAGGACCAAATAATCAAAGTGGCCTCGCAAACTACGTCATTGTTCGAGTAAAAAAGGGTTTTGTTCTTGAGGTATGGAACATGTGAACACACTTTTCATATAACTGGAATCCTAACTTGCTTTCA
This sequence comes from Paragorgia papillata, assembly GCA_035771165.1. Taxonomy (NCBI): domain Eukaryota; kingdom Metazoa; phylum Cnidaria; class Anthozoa; order Scleralcyonacea; family Coralliidae; genus Paragorgia; species Paragorgia papillata. Next base: position 1,375,427 of record JAWNZC010000102.1, on the reverse strand, counting down.
GTCCCCCTACGAACTATTCCCTACGCGGTCAAAAGGTGACACACAGCGTAGGCGACTGAATCCAAGGCTGAACGCCAGAGTATTTTATTCTGGCTAACGCCAGACGATTTTATTCAGCACAGGGAGAGGTCCAGGCCTCAAAATGTTAAAACCTATCTCTTTAACACTGTTGAAACCTGAAGACGAGTCTTTAGTATTTTATTCTGACAAACGCCATGCAGACGATTTCATTCAGCACAGGGAGAGGTCCAGGCCTCAAAGTGTTAAAACCTATGTCTTTAACACTTTGGAAGCCTGAAGACGAGTCTTTAGTATTTTATTCCGGCTAACGCCAGACGATTTTATTCAGCACAGGGAGAGGTCCAGGCCTCAAAATGTTAAAACCTATCTCTTTAACCCTTTGAAGCCTGACGACGAGTCTTCAGTATTTTATTCTGGCTAACGCCAGACGATTTTATTCAGCACAGGGAGAGATCTAGGCCTCAATGTGTTAACTTAGGAGGTAGTGATGCTGTGACGCCGTTCAAGCATGGCAAATCATGATCATGTACCATTGGTATTTTAAAAGACGAACATGTCCCTCTGTTTATTATTAATAACACTGCTATCTTCTAGGGATTTGAAAAAGTGTTTAAAGATATATCAACGTTGATTCAGCATCATGTCTCTCACAAAGATGGCCTCTTTTGTCGCCTGGTCTTGGCACGACCCCAGTCCTCTCTCCCTCAGCAACAATGGCAACATGGTGGAGCACGTAGATAAAGCTAAGTCTAACGATCGAGTTGTATAGCACGGCAGCCGTCTGATTCACAATATCATATTTTCACCTCTGGATCTCGAAATAAACGAGAGCTGTACCCTAGTAAACTCGAATCACCCAGGACAACTATATAGTTGTGAAATGTGAAGTACCACGTAATGTGGGTTCGCAGACTACACGTAATGTAGCGCAAAATTATCTTGCTTTCCTTAAGGTTATACGTAACACCTTGGAGTAGTGCTTTGCGAAAAATGCAACTGCGCGTTGAGTTTAAAAGCAATCAAATTCAAATTTTTACGGTTTATAGCAAAACGATTGTAGAATTGGACAGTTGATTTACAATTTTGAAAAGTATTTAAACTTGTTTTGTTTTGACAAAATTCTGGAAACGCATTCGCTTTGCGCCGCGACATTTGTTGAACTACAGTTTCAATCAAATCATGTAAAAATAGTTTTAATTGAAACTCAACTAGCTGTTCTACAAAAGTGTGTGCGGTAGCTATGGTTTTTATTTTTATTTTTGAGATACAAGGCATTCTTTTGCAACCTCAGTTAAGTTGTGTGCATACCATGAATCGTAGTCGATTACTCAGAAATGAAAACAAAATCGTATAGCTACCGCACACACTTTTGAAGCTCTTATTGTCTCCGATACATTGTGAAAATTTTTAAAAAATCAGCCAAAACCCGTGTTCAACAAAAGTCTTTGAATACGGCAATTTAGCTGGAATTTAAAGCTGAAGAAACAAGCCTTGGAACATTTAAATTTCGCGGGAAAACAGAGCTGCTTGCAATTTTGATCGCTAAATATCAGCATTTCGCTTAAGGCAGCTAATTACGCAAAAAAATTTTTTTTGTATTTTTAAATTTCTATGGTGTAACGTAACCTTAAGGTGAAGTAATGCGAGCAACAAATTGCTGCAACATTGTTGCGTTGCAAGTTGAATAGCGTTGTTGCACGTATTACCACCCACCTCAAACATTGTCACGCAACAATGATTTTTTTTGCTAGTCGAATCAGCATGTTGCAGCAAGTAGAACTGGAGTCTACCTTTTTCAACAATGTTTTTCAACTTACAAAATCATTGTTGCGTGACAATGTTTAAGGTGGGTGGTAATACGTGCAACAACGCTTTTCAACTTGCAACGCAACAAAGTTACGTTTAAAGTTGAAGAAAATGTTGCCCGTATCACCTCACCTAAACAGGTTTTCGAGATTTAAATCCAGTTTAAGATTTTGTATAATGGATAGGAAAAGACAGATTCAGGTTTTAAAATCCAGATCCTGATTGAAGGAAAAGAAATGCAACCTTTTATTAATATTATTATTAAGAATGCTAAATAGCTAACTGTTTTGTTAACTAAGGAAAAATCTGTTTATTCCCAACCTGGCCATTTTAATCTACGCAAAATGAAAAGCCGTGGAAAACTGCCAAGAATAATTTTGATAAGGAAATACTGACGTTTCAAGCGAAGCCCTTCGTCACATTTTACTCTGATGAAGGACTCAGCTTGAAACGTCAGTATTTCATTATCAAAACTACTCTCAGCAGTTTACCATCTTTTCACTTTTGCTCTATCTAAAACACTGCCTACACGTACAAAACTCTATTTTTTTACATTTTGATCTACCCCTGGTGTATTTGTAGACAAAGACCATTTTTAAAAGGTGTCCTTCGGGCGAGGAATCATTTTTTCTCCGACAGTTGAGTACAAACGACAGACAAGAAACATCGGAAATGGTTCACCTATGAGATGGTGCACCACGACTGACGAGCGTTTGACGTCGCTCTTTCATTCTCGTCGTCGTCGTCCGACGAATCGTCTCGTCGTTCGTCGTCGGATTCGTCGCTGGACTCCGTATCAATCTGGTCAGCGGTACTGTATCGACGTAAATGTTTTGACGTGACAAAAGACGAGTCTTCATCGGCTCTGTTAAAAACAATAGGAGTTAGAACACGTTAATAAGGAGTTAGAGCACGTTAATAAGGAGTCGGAGAACGCTAATAAGGGTCCGAGCACGCTAATGAGGAGTCGGAGCATGTTAATAAGGAATTGAAGTACGTTAATAAGGAAGCAGAGCGCGTTAATAAAAAGTTGGAACACGTTAATATGGCGTCAGAGCACGTTAATAAGAGTTGGAGAATGTTAATAAGTTGGAGCACGTTAATAAAGAGTCGAAGCACGTTAATATGGAATCGGAGCACGTTAATAAGGAGTCGGAGCACGTTAATAAGGAATAATCGGAGCACGTTAATAAGGGGTTGGAGCACGTTAATACAGAATCGGAGCACGTTAATAGGGATTCGGAGCACGTTAATACGAAGTTGGAGCACGTTAATAAGGAGTTGGAGCACGTTAATAAGGAGATAGAGCATGTTGGTAAGAAGTCGGAGACGTTAATAAGGAGTCGGGGCACGTCAATAAGGTGTCGGGGCACGTAAATAAGGTGTCGGAGCACGTCGATAAAGAGTTTGAGCACGTTAATGAGGAATCGGAGCACGTTCTCCTGTAGTCACCGTCAGATCGTGTGGTAGACCAGTACCTGGTTCGTTTTCTGACTTTATTCATTGACATTTGGTCCCAAAGTTTCAAGTCTTTTCCACCAGTACAAAGACGTTGTGACACCACGCCATCTTTCGTTACGTCAGTACAACATAAGCAAGATATATAGCTGGTGACGTCATCATCGAGTGTGGCTAAATATTGTTCATCTGGCAGAGTGCGCACTAAGGGTGAACAAGAATAACAAGAATAAAAATTATTGATTAGTGATGGGGGTGGATGGATGGATGGATAACTGAATGGTTGGGTTGGGTGAGTGATTGGCTGAATGGCTGGCTGGCTTGGACCAATGTTAAAATGTTAACAATGCCCCTGATTGAATACTTGTATCAGTGTCAATACAGTAGCCAGCCAGCCAGCCAACCAACCAGCCAACCAACAAACCAACCAACCAACCAACCAACCAACCAACCAACCAACCAACCAACCAACCAACCAACCAACCAACCAACCAAACAACCAGCCAACCAACCAGCCAGCCAACCAACCAACCAACCAACCAACCAACCAACCAACCAACCAACCAACCAACCAACCAACCAACCAACCAACCAACCAGCAAGCCAGCCAGCCAACCAACCAACCAACCAACCAACCAACCAACCAACCAACCAACCAACCAACCAACCAACCAACCAACCAACCAACCAACCAACCAACCAGCCAACCAATCAACCAGCCAGCCAGGGTGGATGGACGAACGAACAGACGAATAGATAAACCATTGATGTCATTATACCTTACCGTTTAGATATCCTGTTCCTTTATCGAGGTCATACCCAGAGCTGATTAAGAATGAATCTTGAACGATCATAGCACTTGTTGAACCAAACTCCGTCAAATGATTTTTCAACTTACGAACCTTTCCTAAAAAACACACAAAGAAAAATTTTCAAGTCTTTCCAACATTGCTACTCCTCAGAATTCGTATTTTCTCCGTTTATTTCCATGCCATACCTGCTCGAATATCTAATACTTTGATATTTGTTCCATCATCTCCCCAATAAATGGAATTATCCGTGGTTGCCAAGCAATGAACACGACGTTTCTTCACGAATGGAATGCTTAAGCTGTCAGAGGTTAACGCTGGCGCTAACGAACGTTGTCTCACATCCCAAACTTTTACGGTTCCAGTGGAAGAACCACTTACAATACGTTCGTCTTTGAACTATAGGCAAGAAAATGTTCTTAGTTTGACTGTATAGTGAGATAACACTGGTGTAAAAATATGTTCAAATATGTATATATTTAACCCTTTGAAGCGTGAAGACGAGTCTTTAGTATTTTATCTGGCTAACGCCAGACGATTTTATTCAGCACAGGGAGAGGTCCAGGCCTCAAAGGGTTAAATAAGTATATATTTTGTTAATACAATAATTGTTCGTAGGCATGCAATACCTTAACGCATGTCACTGAGTCATCGTCGCTTCTGGTTGAACAAATATTTTCACCAGTCTCCAAATTCCATAATTCCACCTTCCCGCCTTCTAGGATTAAGGAAAATTCGTGGTTTGCCATAATTGACGGTAAAGAAAACGATGATGCTATCATGCTAGCATGAATTATGTCTGTATATTTGTTTGTATGTAGGTCTGTTTGTTTGTTTGTTCGTTCGTTCGTTCGTTTGTTTGTTTGTTTGTTTGTTTGTTTGTTTGTTTGTTTGTTTGTTTGTTTGTTTGTTTGTTTGTTTGTTTGTTTGTATGTCCGTGTGTTGGTATGTATGTCTGTCTGTCTGTCTGTCTGTCTGTCTGTCTGTCTGTCTGTATGTCTGTCTGTCTGTCCGTCCGTCCGTCCGTATGTCTGTATGTTTACACGTCTACATGTTTATAAAATCTCATCTTATTTACCAGAACCAGAGATCAAACTTCCTTTCCTTCTATCCAAGCAAAGCACTGGTGAATATGCGTAAATCGAACGCAATGTCTTCCCTGAAACAACAACAAATATGTACTCAATACTTGATACTCAATAAAAGACTAACGAAGACAGTCAAATAATTTTTTGTCGGTAACACAACTTGCGGGAAAACTCCAACTTTCAAGGATCTCTATTGATTTTCAAGGACTTCCCAGGTCAGGATTTTTAAAGACGGTGGGAGCCCTGTTACGTTTACACAAATGGAAAGAAATCAAGCAAGACGCTGCACCTACCGTCGCCCAAAGACCAAATCCTGATTGAACAATCATGAGATCCAGTGACGCCAAGATACTCTCCATCAAACGATTCACCTTCTGGAAAAGAAATAATTTTTAGTTAAGAAATCATTTTTAGGTAAGATCAACATTTTACCAGCTGTCGTAAGTAGTTAAACTCAGGAAACTTTGAGCTCCAGACGGAACCCACAATCTTCCGAGTGCAAGCTGGACGCTGTAACCTTACCATTAAGCCACTGGAACTCAGAGGCAGACCATGAAATTTAGCCAGGGACGTAGTCAGGATTTTGAAAGGGGAGGCGCGAGAAACGTCTTGGGGGTTCCGGGGGCATGCTCCCCCGGAATATTTTTAAATCTAGAGTCTCTAAAATGGCATTTCCTGCATTTTGGGGAGAAGATTTTACACAATTCTGAAAGTTTGAAACGTTTCGTCCGCATACCATCAAATATTAACCAAACTGAGATGGGCGCTATAAAATCAGGACGCTATTAAACGTGGCCCGGACCCCGGGGTATACATAAACAAGCACGGAGACTGGATTAGGAGCCAAGGAAGGTACCATTTCATATTATTAGTCACTAGCGTCAGAAGAGCGACTGAGATCCAGTCAATAACCGCTGGGTAAATCACCTGTGCATCTGAGTACGAGTGTTCAAAACAAAATTTCATCATGCCAAGGGGGGGGGGGGGGGGGGGAGCGACCGCTCCCACCGCTCCCCTTATGGCTACATCCCTGACTTTAGCTCGTGTGCCGCGGTATTGATGAATTTCCAAGTGACGTACCGTAATCATTTTTCTTCACTAACACGACAGAAGTGATTCCCCCAGTATGGCCTCCCAAGCTGCGAACTTCTTTTCCTGTATCCGAATCCCAGACCTTCAACATCGTATCACGACTAGAAAATATATTTGTCATGGTTAAGGTGAGGTAATACGGGCAACATTTTTCTTCAACTTTGAAAGCAACATTGTTGTGTTGCAAGTTGAAAAGCGTTGTTGCACGTATTACCACCCACCTTAAACATTGTCACGCAACAATGATTTTGTTGTAAGTTGAAAAAAAAATATGTTGAAACTGAAGTAGACTCCAGTTCTACTTGCTGCAACATGCTGATTCACTTTGCAAGAAAATCATTGTAGCGTGACAATGTTTGAGGTGGGTGGTCATACGTGCAACAACGCTATTCAACTTGCAACCGCAACAATGTTGCAGCAATTTGTTGCTCGTATTACTTCACCTTTAAAACAAGGGTAAACAATATTGTTGATGCAACAACGTTGCTCAAATGTTTGTTCAGAACCAACAATAAACATGGAACGACTTGTGAGGCTTTCAGATGTGTGATCAGTCCTTAACTATAGCACAAATCACTTATCTCTATCTAAAGCCTGGTTTCCATATAGCCGTAAGAGCCGGCGGCATGGCTGCGGCAAGGGGCGATGGTCCAATCATATACAGTGTTGAATTAGCCAGCAATAAAAAGCTGTATGCGATTGGACCATTGCCCCTTGCCGCCGGCTCTTACGGCTATATGGAAACCAGGCTTAAATGAAGCAACGACGTACTACAGTACGTAGACCAGCCCTAACTCCCAAGACACATTTGAGCAAAGCCGTGAAAAGGTGGTAAACTGCCGAGAATATTTTTATAACGAAATACTGACGTTTCAAGCGACGCCCTTCGTCACATTTTACTCTGATGAAGGACTCAGCTTGAAACGTCAGTATTTCGTTATTAAAACTATTCTCGGCAGTTTACCACCTTTTCACTTTGCTCTATCTAAAACACTGCCTATATACTACCCTGCGAGCAGAGCCTTCTTTTCCTTATTTCTTCGCTGAGAGAGAGGAAGAAAAGTAGGCTCTGCTGTATTCGTGTTTGGCTTCGTCCAAGATTTAGGACGAAGTAACCCGTTTATGACCCGTTTAACCGGTTCTCGTTTTGTTTTCTGCTCTGATTGGGACTGCATTACTGCATCAGCATAATTTGGCTATTAAAACTAATCTCGGTAGATTTCAGTTTGCTCTATCCAAAACACTGCCTACGCAGCATTTTACAGTTCAGGATATATAACTGCTTTTTTGAGAGAATAGCGAGTCACGCATCCTAGGTCCAGATTCATTGAAATGTCCAACCCAATAATTCAAATCCTATCCCCTTTAGAAAGTAAATTATTTGACGTTTGCCAATCAGTGTAACACAACAAGACTCCCGTGGCATTGAAACGGTTAATAGGGACGCAAAATAAGTTTTATACAATTTAAAGAAGTCACGGTTAACTGACTATTATATTTGGTATTTGAAAGTAGAGTTAATGACTTCTAAAACGCCCCAGTATTGCTAAAATGATTGTAGTGTGCGTATTGAAGTCAATCTCAAGCAACAGTTCTCATCTTTTGGCCGTTGACGTCGTCCTGAAGACGTGAAAATGCTCGAAGTGGCGTTGTATAAAGAACGAGGACGGTGTTGAGATTACTCTTGGGACTAAAAACGATTCATTTTCTTTGTTTGGCAAAAATAATTCTTTTGTTTAGAGGACGTTGTCGTTGAGGTTGACGTCGTAGACCTTAAAGTCCCTAATTCTGTCGCACTTCCGCGCGGTGTGTCATTAGATTCGAACAGTGAATATTGCAGTTACCTCATTTCGCCACGTCAAAACCACAAGGAAGTCTCTTCAGAGCTGAAAGTTTGTGTCACGTGTGATAAGAAAAGACGCATCATTGCTAACAGTAATCTTCAATGTATAGAAATCTCTTCGAACGACTATAAGACTCCGATGTCCTGGATAGTTAGTACACAATCGTTCGTCTAATGTCTACTGGTATATAGCGCGTTTGAATATTTAATTATTAAATCCCTCTCTACGGTTTACCGCAACCTGTTGTCTGACAGTTCCCGCAAGAAATCACAACTCCAATGTTTCTCCTATGTCTGTAAAGAGTATAGAGTGCCGCGTAGGCAGTGTTTTAGACCCCGTTTACACGATGCCAGTACAATTTGAAAACGGAACAAAATCATGCCGTTTAGGCCTTGCGTTTACACGATACCGGCACAAAAATGACATGAACAGACGAGAACCGCACCGCGTTTGAACCATCCGGTCCAACCACTGACCACAACGGAGCAAAACGTGTAAACGGGGTTTTAGATAGAACAAAGTGAAAAAGTGGTAATAGTTTTGATAACAAAATACTAACGTTCCAGCGGATGAAGGGCTCCTAAGTTGAGACGCAATTTTTACTGTATTTAAGTAAGACAAACAAGCACAACTTTTATTAGATTTTTAAACGGGTAATCTTCACATGTCATGAAAAATGAGGTCCAAGTTCCTCTCCATTTGCACCAAAGTCCACCGTTGAAATTGAGGTCGATCTTCAACAAGGTCGGTCGGTCGGTCGGTCGGTCTGTCTGTCTGTCTGTCTGTCTGTTTGTTTGTTTGTTTGTTTGTTTGTTTGTTTGTTTGTTTGTTTGTCTGTCTGTGTCTGTCTGACTTTTTGTTTGTTTGTTTGTTGTCTGTCTGTGTCTGTCTGTTTGTTTGTTTGTTTGTTTGTTGTTGTTCGATAATGTATTTAAGTTAAAAATAGCCAGTTTTACTTTCAAAATAATTAACGAAAAAGAAACTGTGCCAACAATTTTTTCAAATTGCATTGAAATAGCTTCTGAATGCCATAACTACAATACTCGATTCGCTGCTAAACAGAATTTTAGTAGACCCAAAGTTCGAACAAACTATGGAATACATACATTTAGATTTATTTCATCCAAAATTTGGGAATTAATTGACATTAGCCTGAAGAAACTCACCACTTATAGGAAATTTAATCAATTTTACAAAATGAATCTTTTACAAAATCAACAGTAAACCTTAAATTAATTCACTTTTTACATCTGTACTCTATTCTATATTAATGTAATTTATCGTAGGCAGTAGATAACTCGAAAGCCTAGTGCTACTTTGTCTACTGCGCACGATTTCTTTAATGTTATTGCCGGTAAATGTTGTAAATATATATTGTTAATTTCTTTAATGTTAATTGTAATGTAGATTTAATATTGTGCAAATAAACTTGATTTGATTTGATTTGCTTGCTTGCTTGTTTGTTTGTTGTTGTTTGTTTGTTTGTTTGTTTGTTTGTTTGTTTGTTGTTTGTTTGTTTGCTTGCAATTGTTGTTTGTTTGTTTGTTTGTTTGTTTGTTTGTTTGTTTGCTTGTTTGTTTGTTTGTCTGTCTGTCTATCACTCTGTCTGTCCATCTATCACTCTGTCTGTCTGTCTGTCTGTCTGTCTGTCTGTCTGTCTGTTTGTCTGTCTATCACTCTGTCTGTCTGTTCCTGGCTGTCTGTCTTTTCTACCTTGCTTATAGTACATTTAGCCTCATTAAATTGCAAAGTTTTTCTATCAAAGCATGCCAACAGACCCCCTATTTTAGCTCCATGCTGCAATTATAAACCTTATTAGCCCTTGTGTCAACAAACACTTGGTACCACCCCTATTGTTTATTCAATGGAAAGAGAGTCTCAGACAAAAACACACACACACACATTAACAGTATTGCCACAGGCAACATACAATAATTATAACAAATCAACAAACCTGCCCGATATAAGCACAGCTCCGTCCATATCAACTGAAAACACATGATCATTATGTCCCTCCAAATACTGCACGGTAAACTTCTTATCTTGCCATGGACAACTGCTAGAGCCAGCAGACTGTTTCTTGGCTTGCTTCATGCTAGATGTCGAAGGAGCTGATGATACTGTAGAACTTGTTGAGCTTATAGACTTTGTAACAACTGGAGAAACACTTTTCTTCGAAGAACTTGTAGTCTGGAGAACATCGTTTTCAGACTCACTCTTCAAATTCTGTATATTTTCAGCACTCAAGTTCTTTTTATATACATTATTGTCTATATGTAAAACAGAGGTGTTGTCAACTGGTACCAGCTGTTCCTCTGTTCTGTGTCCACGAGCTATGTTTTCAACATCAACACGCAGCTTGTTATTCATCGTTTGACTCATGTTTTCAACCTCATCGTCTTGCTCTAATTTCTCAAGCTCTTCTTTCAGCAGTTCACGGATATCTGACTTCTTTGAAACCTAAAATAAATATGTTCTGTGGTGTTAACTTATAATTTAATTATTGGTTTTTTTTTATGGCAAAAAGATGCTATTTCAAACGTGTTTGTAGCAGCAGCATAAGTGCATAACTAAATATCAGCAGAACATTAACCAAAATACTAGATTTAAAGAATTGTAATTAAAATAAAGGAAGGTTACAACGGACTTGACGCTCTTAAATATGTAAATCATAGATACAGTACTGTACAATTTTCAAATTTATTAATAATAAACATAAAAATTTAAATATATATTTCTGATTTTAATATAATATAATACACTAGATTTGTAATATTTTATTATATTATATAATATATGCTACAATATATAACACAATATAGACTATAGTATATTGTATATACGGGATGAATATATAAACAGTAAAATTCAAAAATATTCAATTTTAATAGATTTTAGACCAACTTCAGTTCGTTGTTTTTTTGCATTTATATTGATTAAATATTGCGTGAAAAAATAGGGGAAAAAATCCTATGGCACCTTTTCGTATTCTTCTTGCGTTAAATCTCTTTCCACTCGTTCAAGATGCTCAATTTGTCGTAGTTTCTTGCGAAGTTTACGAACTTCCACTCTACTTGAATTTTCCGCCATCTTGGATTATATTCGCCATTTCGTTTCCAAAACAAAACGTCAAGAAGGAGGGGAGGGAAAGGACTAACAAAAATGCAAAAATTTGATATTATATTTTAAGTTTTGACTTTTGAGCAGTTTAAACCCAAGGAAAATTAAACTGGTTTAAAAAATATCTTGGAGTAGACTCTTAAATGTGAAATAATATAAAAGGAAATTATTTAAACACCTTTGATTTTATTCGGAACGGAAGCTAACAAGTTCTCCCCTCCCTCCCTCCCCTAGTAAGAAAATTAAACAACCGTTACAGGTACTCGTGTTTCTTCATGATTGATGATTATGCAGTCTGCAGACATTTTCTGGAGCTCCTAAATTATTTTAAAAACGTGCCACAAACTCGAGATTTTTTGCTTTAAACAAGTATAGAAGAAACTCTTGAATACGTGGTATATTTCGCGAGGTTTAGCCAAACCTATCGCTTTAAAAGCGAACTTTATTCGGCCGTTTGCCGTAGCAACACTGGCGTACTGATACAGTCAACATGTCTTCCCAAAGTCGCTCAACAGTTCGTTATCTGACCGACTTTGACAAGTCTGTGCTGCTCAACAACTTCGATAAACGAGGCTGGATTTCCTGCGATCCCGAAGACGATTGGAATTTGTACTGGGCAAGCGTTCACACAGTTCGTAGTATTTTCAATGTGGAAACTGGCTTTCGACTCAATGATGATCAAATTGTCAACCACTATCCTAACCACTACGAGCTGACACGTAAAGATATGATGGTGAAGAACATCAAACGATACAGGAAAACGTTGGAGAAAGAAGGCAGCTTGGTAGCCGAGAAGGATGAAAATGGGAGACATATTTATTTGGATTTTATACCAATAACCTTCCTCCTTCCAGTCGACTATAACTTATTCGTTGAAGAATTTCGAAAAAACCCTTCCAGTACATGGATTATGAAACCAGCAGCTCGCTCCCAAGGCTCTGGGATATTTCTAATCAATCGGTTATCCCAGCTTAAGAAATGGTCTCGTGATGGTCGATCTGGTGTTGCGACGCATTCACTCTCAAGGGATACCTACGTGATATCTCGCTACATTGAGAACCCACTTTTGATTGGAGGAAAGAAGTTTGATCTGCGTATCTATGTGTTGGTTACATCCTACCGTCCTTTGAAATGCTACTTATATAAGTTGGGATTTTGTCGTTTTTGTACGGTCAAGTACAATGCAAATGTCAACGAGCTCGACAATATGTTTGTTCATTTGACCAATGTCAGTATCCAGAAGCACGGTGAAGAATATAACCCAACTCACGGTGGCAAATGGACTGTTGAGAACTTTAGGCGTTATCTCGAGGGTACCCGTGGCAATGAGAAGGCAGGGAAATTATTTGATGATATTCATTGGTTAATAGTTCATTCACTCCGAGCAGTTCAAAATGTCATGAACAGTGATCGACATTGTTTTGAATGTTACGGCTATGATGTGATTATTGATGATAATTTAAAGCCATGGTTGATTGAGGTTAATGCATCACCATCCATGACAGCCACTACCACGTCGGACCGTGTGATGAAATATAACCTGATCAATGACATTGTGAATATTGTCATGCCAAATGGTGACATACCGGATATTAGATGGAATAAAGTCCCTCCTAGCGAGATGTATGGCAACTTTGAGCTCCTTTATGACGAGGAGTTGGCTACACAGGAAGGTGTTGATGGCCGAGATCTGAAGTCAAAAGGATCTGGGACCAATATTGGCAAGCAAGGTAAAGAAAGCAGACAAAGACCTACCACTTGGAGATGATTGATGTGTCATATGGACCACACTATTAAATGTGAGTAATTATAATGTAATTAGTTATTATTAGCAGCAGTATTATTGTTTTCATTATCATCATTGATCAGATTATCATTGATCATCATCATTGACCATCATTGATCATCATGAATCATCATTGATCATCATCATGAATCATCATTGACCATCATTGATCATCATGAATCATCATTGATCATTATCATTGATCATCATCATTATCATTGATCACCATTGATCATCATGATCATTGATCATCGTGATCATTGATCATCGTCATCACTGATCATCATCATCATCAATGGTTATCATCATCATTTATCACTATCATTGATCATTATCATCATTGATCATCATCATCATTGATCATCATCATCATTAATCACTATCATCATCATCATTGATCATTGATTATTTTCATCATTGATCATTATCATCATCATTGATCATTATCATTGATCATCATCACTAATCATTATCATTGATCATCTTGACCATTTATCATCATCATTGATCATTATTATTGATCACCATTATCATCACTAATCATCATAATCATCATCATTGATTATCATCATCATTGATCATAATCATTGTTCATCATTGCCATCATTATTAGCTCCACCACTATCATCATCATCACTATCATCATCATGATCATCATGATCATGATCATCATCATTATCATCATCATCATCATCATTATCATCATCATCGTCATCATCAATCATCATCATCATCATCATTATCATCATCATTGCCATCATCATCATCATTATCATCATCATGATCATCATCATCATGATCATGATGATCATCATCATGATCATCATCACCATCATCACCATCATCCTCTGAAGAACAGTTCAGATATAACTGATACGGTTATCCAGTATAAATTTAGTTTAGTTTTAAATTGTAGGATATATTTGCCTAAAACTGATATCAAAATTTTCTTGAAAATTGGGGCTCTCTACATTACAGTAAAAACCCACTAACAAGAACCTACATTTTACTAAATCAGGTTTTTATATTCTTATATATTCTTATATAAATAAATTCTTAATTTCAGCCTGAGGTTCTTAATAGTGGTAGGTTCTTGTTAGCGGGTTTTTACTGTATCCATTATCCATTATCCAATATGAGTATATTAAGTCAACAAGATTAACATTTAGCTGTCCATCAATTCACATGTTTTACAAATTCTATGATTTAATTACCCCCAAATTGCTAGCATAATACCTAGAGAAGAGTTTCACAAACCAATAATGCAGAGCTAATCTCTTATTTACCAAGAGACTGCACAAGCTTAGTAAAAACATCATTGGGTTTAGTTTGATTTTAAATCAGTACATGGACAAGCTACATCACCATTGACAACCATCAAGTTTTACATTGATTTTAATGTTTGCGTTTACACAACGGACTACATGACAACACAGTCGAGGGGAAACTAGCAACGTACTTTGTATTGCTTGGGAATTTTTGTACATTCTGATGGCTGATTTCAAGGCAAGAAAAATAACCAAGAAAGTAAGATTTAATGAGAAGGTCGAGGTGTTTTTAATTCCGAGTAAAAACGAAGGAGAAAGAGAGCTGGAGAGTGACTGGATTCGATTCTCACAAGTAAAGCCACTGTTAAGTAAATCAACGGATCTGAAGAATCCTTGTTCTTGTAATCTGGAATCTTTTCATGAAAATAATACCGCAAGACATCACCAAAAACTAAAGGATTCAATCGACTTCTATTTGCGAAGAACGGACAAGACTAGCTGTGATTTAGCGAACACTAAACCATCTTGGTCGTGTACGGCTAGGGTTGAAACGCCCAGAGATGGTCGTTTTGGGTCCTACAGACGTCAGTTTGGTCCCAAGACACCTTTCAGACGCGAGGGAACCTTTGCAAGCAAGCACAGTCCCAAATTCAACAAGTCAGTCGCCAATCTCTCTCCGCTATGTCGAGGCGTGTTTTTGGGAAGTCGCGCTCACGATCAGTTTTCGGAAATTTTAGCGATTTACGGAAACAACCCTAGGCTGACGACAGCAAGGTCAGGATTCTCGGAACCAAACTTCGTACCAGGAGCAGTGAATAGAACTAACGTTAAAACAAGGGGTTCCTCTGTTGAGCTTTTTCCTTATTTCAAGCGCTCTACTCCGCTTTTACGTTCCGTACAAACTGCTTGTTCTGTGGGTCCTCATCAAAGAGATCTTAAAGGAGAGAATGTCTCGTGGAAATGGCTGTATCTATGATAACATAATATACGAATTTTGAGAAGTGTTTCCGAAGTTGATTGAAAACTCGCTGTTGAACTTTTTTCCTATTTTAAACTTTCTAGTTTCTATTCTGTGACTCGGTACACGATTCATCATTTATCCACAGTTATGTACAGCATGTTTAAAGGAGACATTTTTCGCTAATGTGCTTTAGATTCCGAATAACGGAATATAATAAATTATAATAAATAATATTATTGTATTAAATTCTCTCTTAGTTTCAAAATTTTATTGAAGTCTCTCCTGAATAGAAGAACTGTGAGTAGCTTCGCTATACTTAAGGAAGTCGTTCGAGGGGCTCCGTTCTATGAAGACTGTTGTCTAGATACTGAAGAAACTAGTCTGTTAAGTGTTTCGAAATGTCAAATAGCCTAAGTACTATCATTCGACCTTCAACTCCTAACTTGACCTGTAACTCAGTTGGTAGAGCATCGGACTAGTAAACCTAAGGTCACGGGTTCGAATCCCAGCCGGGCCAAGTGGAGTTTTCTCTACTTGTCCAGTATGGTTCGTCACTCGGAGTAACACCTAATATCATTATTCTTCACCCGAGTTTAGTGTCCCACAATAATCATCCGAAATGTCATGTACAGGCAACGGTAAACACGGTAAACACGGTATGAAGATTGTTGTCTAGATATTGAAGAAACTAGTCTGTTTCAAAATATCAAATAGCCTAAAGTACAATCATTCGAGCTTCAGCTCCTAACTTGACCTGTAGCTCAGTTGGTAGAGCATCGGACTAGTAAACCAAAGGTCGCGGTTTTGAATCCCAGCCGGGCCAAGTAGAGTTTTCTTTGCTTGTCCGGTATGGTTCGTCACTCGGAGTAACACCTAATATCATTATTCTTCACCCGAGTTTAGTGTCCCACAATAATCATTCGGCGAAATGTCTCGCTAGTTTAGTGCTCAGAGCATCGATGCGTTGATTCGTAGACCTTGGGTTCGATTCCCAGTTGGGACAGCCCTATTTTTTTATATCATTATTTATATTTGTGTTAAATTCTCCCTTCGTTTAAAACTTTAAGTTTCTGCTACAAGACTTCTCGCGACATAAACTTGTAGTTATAATCAACGTTAAAGCTCGCTAATACTGTCTGACGTGAGCTATAGAGATTGGGATATCCCGTTGACAATGAAAGAGTTAGATCGTAACCCGTTGTTTATTTAAAAAATAAAAGCAACACCAAACATGTCGTCTGCAATTATGGAGTTACACATAACACGACGGAAGTTAAAAGAAAAAAATATACGATGAACACGACAGCAAAAAGAGTGAAAAGGTGATAAACTGCTGAGATTAGTTTTAATAACGAAATACTGACGTTTCAAGTGGAGCTCTTCATCAGAGTAAACTGTGATGGAAACACCGCTGGCGATACGCATACGTGGGCTCAATTATCGTATTTTTAAAAAGAGCGGGAAACTTAATGGTGTTTTAGATAAGGTCGACATTTTTTCAGCTTGCTTTTGAAATCCGAAACGTATAATTGAAATGAACATTCCAAACTTACGTTGCAATGTTCAAAACTACATTGCGAGGTAGATACAAATTTAAGTCGGCAATTTGTTTTCCAAGTATATATTATTCTTCATTTCCATCAAACACTATACAACAAATAATCTTCTACTCCGTGATTTCGCCAAAGGAATTCAATTCAAAGCTTATTAAATTCGAACTTCACAATGAACTTCCGTACCTAGTTCCCAACCTTCGAACAAATGTTGACAAACGAATTTCAAAAGCAAGCTGAAACTGACTATAGTATTGTGAACTATTTCGAGTTATTTCTTCTGTTGTTTTCATCCTCATTTTTTTAAAAACAGCAATAAATACTCGAGTCTTACTACCATTTGCGATCAACCGTTAGGCGTGAGAGTTAAAACGCGTTTGTTTACGTTTCAAACGTGCAAGTTTAACTGGAAAATTTTGACGTTTTAACAATAGCTTGATGAATCACACGCCATTTTTTGACAGGTTGATTGATTGGGGTATTGTTGAAACGTAAAATTTTGCAGTTAAACGTGCACGTTTGAAACGTAAACAAACGCGTTTTAACTCTCACGCCTAACGGTTGATCGCAAATGGTAGTATTCAGTCTTCTCTCTCCGATTGTTCTTACCACAGCTCAATCTCGTCCCCAGAGCCCACGTTCCCCTTACCAAGCGGGCGGGAAACGAGAGACTCTGACGCCATCACAGGATTCTTGTTATCCGGAAGAAGAGTTATATTGAGTTCACTAATCACTGTGTTCATCAGCCAATGAAATATCGATGTGAAACGGATTATCCCAGAGTCTCTCGTTTCCCGCCAGCTGGGTAAGGGGAACGTGGGCTCTGGGAACGAGATTGGCCACAGCTGGAAACTCACGCATGCGTAAACGTTTGTTGCGGGGTTTACGGGACAACTGCTTCTTTAACACACGACCAAATTGTTTTTTGTACGTTATTAGTGTTTTCAGCTTGAATTGGTAAAGTTTTTTCGTATGTTTTTGCTGTACAAGCTGTCGTAGTACTATCATCAGTGAAATAAAAGTAGTGACAATGTGTGCTGCGTAGGCAGTGTTGATACTATTATCAATTGTTGTTTTTCCTCAAGTTCCTCCTTTTACTCCCACTCTAGTCACTTCAGTATATTCAACCTTCCATTTACACTCTTCACTTGTTGTCCACCCCCTCAGTATATGTTTTCTGATCGGTTGTAAAAATAGTGGATGATTTAACATTTTCGCATGGCATTAACTATTAATTTGGCTATGTCTCGTGAATTTGATTGACCACTTTCAACTCGGCGCCACCTAAACGAATTGCCTATTATTGATGCATGTTTTAACCCTTTCACAATCTCGTTCCCAGAGCCCACGTTCCCCACCCGGGAAACGAGAGACTCTGGGATAATCCGTTTCAAATCGTTACGTTATTGGCTGAATAGTGATCATGAATTGGTCTGAAGTGACCGGAAGTAGAATTAATAAAACCAAGACTCCAGTGAAGACGTTGCCGCGATCGATATCTTCGCCGTATGTGTGTAGATGCTGTAATTCGAGCTTCGCCAGCACAACCCCATTGACTTGTTTGGGGAAAAGTCAAACAAGGAGAACATATTATCCAGATTCCGCTCGGATATTTACGCATGCGTACCTCAACCGGAATAACAAGAATCCTGTGATTTGAAACGGATTATCCCAGAGTCTCTCGTTTCCCGGGTGGGGAACGAAGATGTCTGAGACGTTAGACAGGGTAAAACAATAAAGGGGTCGTTTTTGGCCAGCTCAGGCAGGAATGGGGTAATCATTCACTTGTTAACTCATTGCTGCCTAGGATGTCTGAGGGTTCTCTCTTTGACGAGTAAAATCGTCTGGTGTTAGACAGTAAAGTAAATAAGGACTAAGGAGACCGTTTTTGGCTAGCTCAGGCAGGAATGGGTTAATCACTTGTTAACTCATTGCTGGCCTAGGATGTCTGAGGGTTCTCTCTTTGATGAGTAAAATCGTCTGATGTTAGACAGAGTAAAACAATAAATGGGTCGTTTTTGACCAGCTCAGGAAGGAATGGGTTAATCACTTGTTAACTCATTGCTGCCTAGGATGTCTGAGGGTTCTCCCCTTGACGAGAAAAATCGTCTGGTGTTAGACAGAGTAAAACAATAAAGAGATAAAGACGTCAATATATACGTCTTCCGAAATCAAAGCCGATTAATCGGAAATAAAAAAATGGCACCATGGTATTTTTTTAAAGTATTCCATTTTTTTGTTTTTAGATTTTGTATTTAAAGTCATGCAACATGGCCGTATGGATTTATGTTGACGAACGGTAACTAATATTTTCATCATTCTTTTCCAAAACTTTGAATTATCATTGTGACCATTCAGGCATTTTGACACAAGATTATAACAATTTATTATGAAGCGCCTGTTTCCTTTTCTACAATTGCCCACGTCAGAAGAGAATAAAAGGTCACTTAAGCCGCTTGGCATTTAAATATTAAACCTCGTGAAGTCCAATATCGTATAATAATCGATAGAACAATTAAACTAGCAATTAAATATATTAATTGTATTCGATGACCAGACTTTTTGCATACGCGGCGAATAAATCGAAGATAAATTGATTTGTGATTATCCTCGTAAGTGACGCGGTGATAATAACGTCTATTGCTTAGAGCTCGTTTAAAGGTCGTCAAAAGTGTGGCGTTGGGAGTGTCAGCAGTGTGTCAGAGACGTAACATAAAAACACTTAGGGGTGGTATACTGGGGCTATAGTGTGTCAACTTAAATCCTTCTGAAGAGAGTGTGTGTCGTGGGTAAAGTCGCGGGTCGTTAAAATGTTCTAAAATGTTTTTTCTCGAAGTAAATTAAAATAAGTTATATATAATGAAATATAATAACCATAAATTTATTACCTGTTTGAAGTAAACATGACCCTGGTGATAGATATTTAAAAAACTAAATAATATAACTAAATAAGATAACTAAAAAATTACGCAACTTTCAGTGCTTCAGGAAGCCTGTAACCTAGAAGTTTTTACATTCTACATCAAGAAGCTATAGTCCAGCTAAAAAATAAGTTTAAGATGTGACAATGCCAATTTGCCGTCTCTGTCTCGTATTTCGCGAAGTAACTTTTTTCAAGTTAGCGATAAATTTAATTTGTCATTGCCAACAGGAGTAATTTAAGTTATTGTTTTGCCGTGATACCGTTCTTCTAATCGCGTTCTCATATTTAGTATCTCCCCGTATATATCTCCCCAGAGTTTCAGATATTTGATTTCATTAAGACAATTAAAGCTTTTTTCTCAGAAAATAATGCTTAACCGAGTCCTTCTTATTAGAGTGTAAAAAAGTAGAGTGTTGTGTAGGCAGTGTTTTAGATAGAGCAAAGTGAAAAGATGGTGAACTGCTGAGAATAGTTTTGATAATGAAATACTGACGTTTCAAGCAGAGCCCTTCATCAGAGTAAAAACTAGAGTTCTGTGTAGGCAGTGTTTTAGATAGAGCAAAGTGAAAAGATGGTAAACTGCTGAGATTAGTTTTGATAACGAAATACTGACGTTTCAAGCAGAGCCCTTCATCAGAGTAAAAAAGTAGAGTGCTGTGTAGGCAGTGTTTTAGATAGAGCAAAGTGAAAAGATGGTAAACTGACGAGATTAGTTTTAATAACGAAATACTGACGTTTTACTGAGAATAGTTTTGATAACGAAATACTGACGTTTCAAGCAGAGTCCTTCATCAGAGTAAAAAGTAGAGTGTTGTGTAGGCAGTGTTTTAGATAGAGCAAAGTGAAAATTAGATGGTAAACGGCTGAGAATAGTTTTAATAACGAAATACGGACGTTTCAAGCAGAGTCCTTCATCAGAGTAAAAAGTAGAGTGCTGCGTAGGCAGTGTTTTGGATTAAAGCGAAAAGGTGCTAAACTGTCGGGATTTTTTGGAACGAGTTCATTCTTGTCTGTATAATACATTTAAGGAGTATAATACATCATAAGGTATCAAGTTCCAAGTAAATAAGTAACTCTAGATCTAAACAGTAAATTGAATAAAAAATGCACTGATAGGATATATGTTTGCCTAATTATAGTTCCCTGAAGTGTTGAGTTAATTTTGGACATAAAATGTTTTCTTATTATGAACATTTTAGGACCAACCTTCACAAAAAATCCTTAGAACATGTGGTTTAATGCTAAATAGCCTTGCCCAGGATATCGTGCTCATTAACTTTCATAAGCGTTTCTTCACGCGAGTCACACCTTTTTCCTGCCCAAAAGGCAAGTCTTTATTATTCTATTCTGACTATAACGCTATTTTATCCACCTTTGGGGAAGCCTTCGGGCAGAAATGAATTAACCCATTCCTGTTTGAGCCGACCAAAAACATCCCCTTTAGTTTTTACTCGGTCTAACACCAGACATCCCAGGCAGCAATGAGTTAACAAGTCACGTATAATCCTAGCCAAGAACGGTTTCTTTATTGTTTTACTATGTCCAAGGCCAGATGATTTTACTCATCAAATGGAGAACCTTCAGACATCCTAGACAGCAATTGGTTAACAAATGATTAACCCATTCCTGCCTGAGCTGGTCAAAAAGGCCCCTTTATTGTTTTACTCTGTCTAACGCCAGACGATTTTACTCGTCCAAGTGAGAAGTCTCGGACACTGGACAGCAATGGTTTAAAAATGATCTGTCATACGCTTTGCTATCCGAATTGGTCGTGAATATTTTTTTCTGTTTAATACCAGACGGTTTTATTCACCTTTGGGGGAACCTTCAGAAGTTTCAGACAGGGCCAACGTAGGCATGAGTTAACACATATTTTGTTAACGTATATAATTAATATTTTATCTAAATGGGATGTGATTCGCTCTGTTGAAGGACGTTCACTCAAAACATCAGTATCCTTTTTATCTTATCTTTTTTGGCAACACTCCGGTTCAACGTTTGGATTAAGTTAATAAAAATAAATGTATTTTGAGTTATGACTTGTTTTGTCTGATCTTATCTTATCGAGTTGTTGTTCAGAATTCACAACTCAATAAGATTAGACAAGACAACATCATAAATGATATTTCGACTTTTATGTCAGTCCAGGTGATTTTGCAATAACATATACCATTTATCTAGTAAACCTTTCGTTATTTGAGCGAGTCGTGGTCTTTATTTAAACACCGAAAACCTTGTCATTATTTACAAATGTAATGCTTTTCCTAAGCTATTAAGGTTAAGTCGCTAAGTGTTGGGGAAAAGACAAAGTAAAAATAAGACTAACTTATAAAAATACATACAATAAGGTTAGAGTATAATGTATTTCTAAAACTACATAAAGAATTAAATTTACGAGTATTTGGCAGAATATTACTCCAGGCAAAACTGCTCCTTTATATTCAAGAGCTGTTATTGAGAAAATTTGTGCTAGGTAGAAGAATACTAAAATTTAATCCCACAGCCACGCGTGCTATAATTGTGTATATTATTTATTCGAGACTATTATTTATTTATATTTTATTCACAGTGTAGATACAATACAATACAATAAACGTGTACGATAATAAACTTACTGAAAATCGAATCTACGTTTTCAAACATCTTTCCGAGGTCCGATTATAAGCGTGTCCCACTGTCCCCCAGAAATAAGGCCATAGAGACTTATTAATTTCAATCTACAGACACGGTGTTTCGCTGTACAACAGCTTCAGTGTAGCTTGGAACAATCTGAATGAATTTCACCAATTACTTATACACATGCGATCGTCGGTGACAACAGCATGTGGGAAAGCATCGGTGAAATACATTCAGATAGCGTGAAGTGCGCATGGGCCCAGAGTGCTCAAACTTCCACAAGGGTAGTGAGCGTTGCATTATCGCTAATAGGTACCCACGGCAACTTCACAGAGTGCTCAACAACACCGAAGTGAAGGAGCATACATAGTTCAATCTACAGACACGGTGTTTCGCTGTACAACAGCTCATCAGTGTAGCTTGGAACAATCTGAATGAATTTCACCAATTACTTATACACATCGATCGTCGGTGACAACAGCATGTGGGAAAGCATCGGTGAAATACATTCAGATAGCGTGAAGTGCGCATGGGCCCAGAGTGCTCAAACTTCCACAAGGGTAGTGAGCGTTGCATTATCGCTAATAGGTACCCACGGCAACTTCACAGGTATATATATATATATATATCACATATATATATATATATATATATATATATATAGCAAGTAAATATACCAAGTAAATACAATGTTAGTAGTAGATTGAAGAGTGCTCGATACCTATATAAATAGGCAGAGCGGATTCAGTTATGTGTGTATATATATATATATATATTCAAACAAACAAAGTGTTGTTCGCGAAATGTCGAAAAGTGCTCAATACCGTAAAGATAGAGCGAATATACTATAAGTGGGCTTACCTGAAATGTTGATGGTCGCTACTGTCAGTTTCACGCGAAACTGTAGCGACCATCAACATTTGAGGTAAGCCCACTTATAGTATATATATATATATATATTATAGCTATTAATGACCTACAGCGAAACCTGTAAATTATCGGTATCATATTTTATGTAGCTTAATAATCAGTATTTTAATGGTTAGGACGTCTAATCGGTCATTCGAAGGTTTACAGGTTCGGTCTTGTCTTGGGCTCAGAAACATTTTCTAAGCATTACAGATTGACGAACGACAACCAAACGCCTGTAGAAAGAGTAACAATCGAAATATAGTAAGGTTAGATATACTGCCGGAACAGAGAACGTAGGAATCTAACGTTTCGAGCGATGGCCCTTCGTCAGAACTTTTTTTTTGTCACGTTTCTCTCTGACGCTTTCGCTCGAAACGTTAGATTCCTACGTTCTCTGTTTCGGCAGTGTATCTAACCTTACTATATTTCGACTCTTTCTACACTGCCTACGCAGCACGCTACTTTTATTTCACTGTTGAAAGAGTATATCTCTCAAAAACACCCTACCAACGAAATTCTCTCTAAAATACAAACCAAAACACAGCTGTTTAATAATCTTAAATTCTGACACGTCCTTGATTCAAATCTCAATGTCACTTCAAAGATTTTGACGATTTTCGACATTTCAACAATGCCCAACGTCACGACAAGCCACCCTCCCCACCCTGGGGGTTCAGTTTTGTCTCATTAGTTACGTCTCTCAATTTTATGTAAACAGCATTCTTCTTTTGATAAATCATTCGTATTCGCCTTTACGTTGATCGCGGTGGCGTATAATTTGGGTACGAGTAACTTCCTTTTGTAAGCTGGCCAAACTTTGTTATTGCTGTTTGCGGTGTGATATCCGGCACCTCATATAGTCCTCTATTTATTCTTCCTAGTATATCACATCATCTGTAGGGTCCGAGAACCCAAAACATTCTCCATTCACGTGTGGTTTATCGCACTTGTCGACGATAGCAACGACTTTGCGGATTGAGATTTCAGCTATTACTCTGTGGTCTGTGGTACTTTCGTTCTTAATATATGAACTACTCCACATCTGTTCTTTTGGATCATGAATGCGACGGTGTTCCACCAAGCTGTAGCTGATGGCGACGCGACTAGAGTAAAGTTCCTAATCAACATCGGACAGCAAGCTCGAGTGAACCAAATCAACAAACAAGGCTATACGGCCTTACAGCAAAGTTGTAAGGATGGTCGCATCGATGTCGTCAACGTCTTACTGAACCACGGCGCGAACACGAACTCGACCGGTCGAAAGGATCGAACGGCGTTACATTTGGCTGCAGCCGGTGGCTACGCCAACATCGTCGAACTTCTGATCGCTTCTTGTGCCGACCTCAGCGTTCAAGATAAGGAAGGAAAACGGCCAGTAGACGTCGCGAAAACCGACGAAATCGCAAAACTCTTGTCTACAGCTGAAGCTGAGAAAAAAGCTAAAAGCTCCGAGGCGAATAAGAAGTCTAATTCATCAGAAGATTGGAGTCAGAGTTTTAAAAGTTTACCGGCAGGCTCGCGTAATTCGTTGGTGTCGAATTCGTCGTCGGATTCTGGTGTATTCACGGAGGATTTTACGAGCTCTCGTAATCTCGAGTCGAGGTTGGCGGGTATGAATACGAGAAACGGTGTTGGGTTGGGGAATCGTGGTTGCGATAGCCGAGCAATGGGTGTTTTAAACGAAGGCGAAGAGGTTCATAATCGAAGCTGGTTCAATGCTCAAACAAGCGTAAAACCTCAACCGAAATTACGTCGAAGTATGTCAGAGAGATTACCTGTGCGTCAGAGGAAGCGTTCGACTGGTGGGCATCGCGATATTTCGGACGAACTCGCAGCTCTGAATCTATCGCGTGCTAACTCACGGCGACGACACACTACAGCAGCGGATATATCTACGAGTCAGTATTACTACGACTTGGAGAGAGAACCGAAGGACGGTTACGATACTACGAATGGGTACACTGCCATCGATTCGCCTAACGATGATTTAGGTTATTGTGAGCTCGAATATGGGTCCGTCTCAATACGGAAATGCTCAGGCAGATCGGTAACGAGAAACCAAGGCGATACCAAGGTGTGTTACGTGGAGGACGAAGGATGGCACGAAGAGGTGGAAGAAGAAGAGGAGGATCTTGTAGCAGACCGACAGCCGATTATTCAAGGCAGACCTAGAGACGGGGATCGAAGAGGGTGCGACGAGATGGACGCTTATCGCAGATCTAAATCAAGAAACATGAGAACTGCTCGGAGACGCACTGTTGATGTTTGTGAAGGTTCACATGAGAGAGATAGGCATCTCGCTGCGCCTGGTAAGAGTCAGGAGTACTCGAACAGTGATCGACTGTGGAGCGGTGAACGAAATCGTAGCCAAAGACCGAGTACCCCTATGGCTAGAGCGAGTGGGCCTATCGCTTACGAGATTGAGACCTATTTGGATAATAACAGAAATGACACTCTCATGCGAAACTCGTCTGCCTGTTCGGACACGGCCATCGGAAAATACTATCAGAGGAGACAGCAGATGAGTGATTTAAACGAGGTCCATTATGAACGTGATTTCGATTACAACGACGGGTACTGTGATTCAAGAAACGGCTATCGTAATAATAATAATCTTCCTGGTTACGAAGAGACCTTGAGACGGTTTGCAAACGAACGTGCAAACGAACGTGCAAACGAGCGTGCAAGGCACCCTGCTTCGCGACAAATCTCACAAGTTTAAATAAGCTAATCTCTTGTCACTCTGCACGCAGGCTATTGTCACTCTCGTCTTGACAAATGACGGTTCTGAATACTTTATAAGTACTTTCCTTTCCCTTGAACTCTAATAAGTGAGGAAATTTTTCGTTGTTTAAATTAAGACATATATATCTCTGTATCATACATTCGTATATAACTGCTTTAAGATAATTACTGCCTAAAAAACAAATAGCATAATTATTTAAATCGAAATATAGTAAGGTTTGAGTACTGCTGAAATTATTGAACGTTTCGAGGGAAGGCCCTTCGTCAGAGAGAAACGTAAAGAGTGTAAACACTTTTCACGTTTCTCTCTGATGAAGGGCCTTCGCTCGAAACGTCAGAAACTACGTTGAATAATTTCGGCAGTACTCAAACCTTACTTTATTTCGATTTGTATTTCAACACTGCCTACGCAGCACACTACTTTTATTTCACGTTTTGTCTAATTATATAGTTTGCATGGTGTGTAAATATATGATCGAAAACACGACCTGAATACTCTGTCTATTATTAGTAATCTCCACAGTCAGTCTTTCCTTCCTTATTATCCCAGATTAAACCGAGGTGTTTATTTCGTTTTGGCTACAGTCAATCAGTCATGCAGTGAACTCCTAATAAGATTACTGTTCGACAAGAAAGTGAATATAATAGTCCTTTCTCTGATCTATGCGTCTTCTCTTGACAATAAAGTCAGTGTACATTACAATACCTCTGAGGTCAGACACAAAATTAAATCTCCATGTCAATCATCATCGGACTATTTTATTTTATTTTATATCGGAACCGACTTCTCTCTTTTATTGAAACACCGTTCTATTTCGGAAACGATGTCTCCGCTGGTCTCCAACACGAAAAGTCGCCGAAATTTTTATGTTAGACTCGGAGATTCTTTGTGTTAGACTCCACGAGGTCTGAGATACAGACATCTCGTATAGCGTGAAGTTAATTTTTACAAGAACAATCGATGCATTGGCAATTCAAATATACAATAACAAGTCGAATGAAGTTCACGATATCGAAATATATACCCAGACACGAAAAAAACAAGACTATCTTTGCCAACTACTTGATATCCCATATTCCTTTTCCATTAACAATACATAGGCTTTGTACCAATATCTTACACAGAATACAGCCTCCTGAACATTACTACATATCTGTTCATGTAGGCGTATATGTATCAAAATATGGCGTGCTATTTCCCGTGTGCTAAAGTTAAACATCCCGTGCGACATGTGGTATGGATATACCAAATAGTGCGATTTCCTAAGCCGTTTCCCCACTGTAGTTAGTAGCTATAAATATCGATACATCTGCATGTACATAGTTAATATTAACCACTCTTTACGTTTCTCTCTGACCATACGGTCTTCGCTCGAATGTTTACAATTGAATTTGCATAAGGGCAGTTGGTAAGATAAATAAAGAGATCTTTCACTCTTTTTAAACCACGTTACCTTCCCTTATACCTTTGTCCCTATCTAATTTAACTGTTAGAATTTTAAAGAGAGGGGTTTAGACTATTAGAAATCATTCAGGGTTGGCAAGTATGGCCTAAAGTAGTGCGAAGAAATTGTTTATGGAAATATATTATAGGTAAATAAAAGTAGCTCTCTGCGTAGGCAGTGTAGAAACAACAATCGAAATATATAGTAAGGTTAAATATACTGCCGAAACAGAGAACGTAGGAATCTAACGTTTCGAGCGAAGGCCCTTCGTCAGAGAGAACGTTCACTCGAAACGTTAGAAACTACGTTCAATATTTTTGCCAGTACTCAAACCTCACTATATTTCGATTTGTATTTCAACACTGCCTACCCAGCACACTACTTTTACTTTAATCTTTACTATGATCTGTACAAGCGTGTTCCGATGTGCTTGGTAGAACAGATCAATAAATTATCTTAGGACCCCACAGTTTTTAAGTGTCTTCATTCAAGATGCGGTTTAAAAGACACGCCCTGTACGGTCTATCCCCGGAACCTCCAAAGTCTATGAGAATCTTTACAACAGAAGAAAAACTACTCAGAAACGTCGGTTGTTTCATTGGCTAGAAGACAAGAATTTTTCAATCCTTTTTACGCTCGTTTGGGGTGTACATTTGGGGTTTTTTAAGGTTAGGGATAAAATTGATTTTCGGTTCTGATTGGAGGTCGAAATCTTAACAAAACAACGTTGAATGTAGCTGTGTTGTAGTCTATGTCTATTGTTTTTCCTCTAGCCGAGAAATCACTCGAAACTTCTGTATACTATGAGATTGGTAGTTCTTGACTTAGATTTTTCTTCGACTTCAGTAAAATCCGCCAAATAGCAGTGACATATACATATACTAGCTATCGCGAAGTTGCTGTATGCTTTGTTTTCATGTGGTATACAGCTTGATTAAATTAGAATCTAAAGAAACCCAACTGAGACAGAGAACTCCAAGTAAATTCTTGGCTTTAGCTAGCTGGATGGTTCTAGTGGAATCAGCGTTATTGCCTGATATTGCCTAGTTTGGTAGAGCGACGAAACATTGGCCTCGTATAATTACATTATTCCCACGAACGTAAAGACGGTCGTCCCGTCGTCTTGTCGGCGTCCGTCCATATCGCCATATGAATACATCATCCGTGTGAACGAGCTGTACAATAAAGTAAACACGAGCCAAAATACCTATAATATACGAGATATAGTAAGGTTAGATATACTGCCGAAACAGAGAACGTAGGAGTCTAACGTTTCGAGTGAATGTTCTCTCTGACGAAAGGCCTTCCCTCGAAACGTTAGACTCCTACGTTCTCTGTTTTGGCAGTATATATATCTAACCTTACTATATTTCGATTGTTGTTTCAACACTGCCTACGCAGCGCGCTACTTTTATTTACCTATAATATATTTCCATAATCAATTTCTTCGCACTACTTAAGGCCATACTTGCCAACCCTGAATGATTTATAATAGTCTAAACCCCCCCTCTTTAAAATTCTAACAGTTAAATTAGATAGGGACAAAGGTATAAGGGAACGGTTACATGATTTAAAAACGGTGAAAGATCTCTTTATTTATCTTACCAACTGCCCTTATGCAAATCAATTGTAAACATACATTAATGTCAAGGACAGGCTACGGGCTGTTCATACATATGAAACAAACTAGCCCGGTTACCGCGAGCTCATTTTTAAGTCTCAAAAAGCTTTCAAACAGAATTAAAATACCATGTGTGCTATACGCGGCTTACAAAAAAACAAAGCCAATTTTGTTTTGTAATGTCATTTTGCATTTCTCAAAAGTCGTCGTAAGATTTTCCTGACAAATAAAGGGCTATAGCCCGTCTCATGTAAGGGTTTGGCATTGTTGTCGGCTTTGTACAATGTTCAGAAACTGCATGAAAGGGGACAACCATATTAAGTTCTTTAAACTACTCCAGAACTTCAGACACAGCGGAAATGGTCTAACCGCTTAGGACAATAGATAATGCAGCGTTCTTTGCGACCATTTCCTGATGCTCCTCCAAAGGACAGTTCGCTCATTGTTCAGAGTACCAATGAAACAAACCAGAGAAGTTTATTTGAATTTCTTCACAACAACAACAATGAACTCACCGTTTGATCCTTGCTACTGTAAATTGGCGCCATCAAACTCTTGTGTATTTTAGAACAAAGTGAAAACGTGCTAAACTGCTTCGTTTACTTCAGTTTTAATAACGAAATACTGATGTTTCGGGCGAAGCCTTTCATCACATTTTGCTTTAATTAATTAAATGGAAGGCTCTGCTCGAAACGTCAGTATTTCGTTACTACAAATCTCGGCAGTTTAAAAGCCTGAATGGGGGTTTTTCCTGTCCCCGACCGCCCAGGACTGCTACGACAAGTGTATAAACTTAACGTCCCAGTCAGTCGCCGATCTGATCGGAAGCATCGCAAGAATCGGAATCATTTCTATTTGGAAAATGCATCCCAGACGGTCGCCGACGATCTGGGATTCTTGTCACTAGTTGGGACGATTGGGGCAGGAAAAATGCCCGATTCTTACAAGTCACGACAAGTGTGAACATGGCTGTCGGAAGATTCGCCGAGAATCGGGGATAGAACTGTTCCAGATTCTAACGGCAAGTGAGAACTATAGGCTTTAATACCACCTTTTCACTTTGCTCTATTCAAAACACTGCCCACGCAGCACTCTACTTTTTACATACACTTGTCTCAGTATTTTGCTCTGGCTATCCTTAATACACGATTTTATTCTTCCCAAGGAGATTCCCCCGACTTGAACGGATTTAAGAGTTAATAACGAACCACGACTCGGTTTTCCCCAGATATAAAAGTTTTGATAAGAGTTTAGTTGAAAATTTGTTTTATTCTAATGTTTATTTTCATAATTTTAATTCCCGATCCTATTTTCCCTCGTAAACTGTTGTTTGCTTTCATTTGTAAATAATACTATGGCCGACTAATGAATTCACCATGACAACACGCCGAGTGCAGACAATAATTAGACAATTACTGTTGTTTTACCCTGTGTAATTTACCATGTGTTTTGTGTTGATCTGCCAAACCTCCGTGTTCTAATTATCCTGTTGTTGTTTGTTCGTGTTTCAGGCGCACTTCGTGCTCTATAGGTCGTCGAATTGTTAGGAGCTGCATGTCATATAGCATGCATGCGGTGAAATAACTAGCTTAGGATTAAGTGGTGTTACGTAAACGTGTGAAAAGCTCAGGCTTATTAGATTCACGCGAGTTTCTATGCAGCCTTATATAGAAAATCTATGTAGCCTGTAGTTTAGTCACTGAACTATAGTCTATACTGCAAGCCCAGGCAGGAACGAGGCATAAAATACATCTGAATGAGGTGGGTACTAGCGAAAAGTTCAATATATAGAGTGCGCACAAAACTAATCCACCCCACACCCCCTTAGTAATTCTTTGTAATCTATAATACGAGGTCGCGTAGCAACAGCAAGCGCCTGAGTACGAGGCTCCATCTTTGTTCTTGTATACGAATAAACGATTGTCACCTTGACGTATGTGATCTAACGACAAGCATGTGAAATGCGTTTTGCAACATGCACTAACGAATCAGAAACAAGAATAGTGCCAGGTGGAAACAATCCCATATGCCAGAATGATAGTCGTGTTCAATCATGAGACCAATATCTTTTCACTTTGCTCTATCTACCAAAACACTGCCTACGTCGCAGTACTCTACTTGTTTACACCCCAAAGACAGTCTGTTTGTTTACAGACGACCACATATACTGTAATATTCGTTTTTCTATGCCAAAACACCGCCCAAGCAGTACTCTTTTACACTTTTAGATATAAAACCGGCAAACACTCGAAGTTGGGCAACTGCAAAAGATTGGTAAACTGCCGAGATTAGTTTTAATAACGAAATACTGACGTTTCCAGCAGAGTCCTTCATCAGAGTAAAAAGTAGAGTGCTGTGCATGTAGGCAGTGTTTTAGAGAGAGCAAAGTGAAAAGATGGTAAACTGCCGAGATTAGTTTTAATAACGAAATACTGACTTTTCCAGCAGAGTCCTTCATCAGAGTAAAAAGTAGAGTGCTGTGCATGTAGGCAGTGTTTTAGAGAGAGCAAAGTGAAAAGATGGTAAACTGCCGAGATTAGTTTTAATAACGAAATACTGACGTTTCAAGCAGAGTCCTTCATCAGAGTAAAAAGTAGAGTGCTGTGTAGGCAGTGTTTTAGAGAGAGCAAAGTGAAAAGATGGTAAACTGCCGAGATTAGTTTTGATAACGAAATACTGACGTTTCAAGCAGAGTCCTTCATCAGAGTAAAAACTAGAGTGTTGTGTAGGCAGTGTTTTAGATAAAGCAAAGTGAAAAGATGGTAAACTGCTGAGATTAGTGTTCATAACGAAATACTGATGTTTCGAGCAGAGCCCCACATTTTACTCTGATGAAGGGCTCTGCTTGAAACGTCAGTATTTCGTTATATGAAAACTATTGTCGGCAGTTCACCATCTTTTTACTCAGTGCTCTGCTTCCTAAACTGCCGAGATTTTAGCACTGAAATACTCGGAAGTTTCGAGTGGAGCTTTTCATGCATATCAGAGTAAAACGTGATATTTCTAGTTCTTTCAAGAGCTTAGCTGCTTGTGAACCAGTATCGAGAGAGGCTATTAACTTAAATTGCACTCTTCTATATACCTCCCCGAAGTACTCGATGCTATATAACTTAATTGAATGTGGTGAATACTTGTATAGGTAATGATGCGATGAAGAACTTCGAGTGTCTGCTTATGCATGATTGCACTGTTACAGCAAAATTCCGTCTCTTCGCAGCAGTCATGCAGCAGTAGTCTACTACCGAAATATAGTAAGGTTAGATATACTGCCGAAACAGAGAACGTAGGAGTCTAATGTTTCTCTCTGACGAAGGGCCTTCGCTCGAAACGTTAGACTCCTAACGTTCTCTGTTTCGGCAGTATATCTAACCTTACTATATTTCGATTGTTGTTTCTACACTGCCTACGCAGCACGCTACTTTTATTTCACTATTTGTAGTAGTCTACTACTGTCAGCTTTGCATTCAGTATATATACTCTTTTGTTTAGTCAATACTCTGTAGCAGCTGCATGGCAAATCTTACCCTAAGGCAAAACTGGAATTAGCCAGAGAGTTTAATTTATGAGCGTTGCGAAAGCCAATATTCCGGATATTTTGAGGAAGTTATGAATTCTTCCGGTACCTGCCGTCAAAATTAATAATTCAGAAAAGGTTACATTGCACTCAGACGCTGTTGTGACGGCCTGAAAACCTGTCTCGAATTTTTTAAAGTTATAAAACTGATCTAGGGTAAGGGTAGGGATAGAGTTGAAATTGGGGTTAAGATTTGATTCTTGGGTTCTGGATTATAGCTAAACTGTTCTTAAAATATGACGTCATGACATCAACGCGTATACGGAGGTGTGTATATGGACGAGGGCCACCTCTCTTGGTAGAGCTAGCCTAGTATAGTCTAAGACAGCTGGAATTTACCTCGTGTTTACATGAGCCTAGTAAGAGGGCTGGCTTGCACCTCGCGTTGGCTTGTTTACAGACATGTGGAGCTTTCCCACGAAGCCCAAAATCATGTTTTGGTCTGTTTTCGCAAACACGATTTGAATTTATAACAAACACATGAACAAACGCAACTTGTAACATAAAAAGTTGACCAAAAAATATCAGTAAAGGCAAACTTTACCGTGTCATACTGAGCTTCGATTTGTAAGCCTTCCTAAGAGGGTCAGCCCTCTTGAGTGCGTTTACATGGGAAATTTCCAGTCCTCCTATAGGCGAGATCTCGGGTTGTCAATAGCAAGATTTCGCCTAGGAGGGCTGGCGCTCTTGTCATGTAAACGCAAACAAATTTTTACAAGGAATTACGCTGAGATGCGCCGGGGATCTCGGCAAAGAGAGGGCCAGCCCTACCAAGAGGGTATGTGATTTTACAGATTTGTCACTTTCGTTCTGCATGCTAGCTCGGACATGAGAATTGAGTGTACTAAATGTTCATAATTCGAGTCATTTTACTCAAAAAAAAATTTCCCAATAAAATGGTTGAAAAACATTTACACTCCATTCTCATATGCGAGCATCGATTTTTTTTAAATAAGATTTCGCTTAGTTTTCCAGACTCGTAGTCCTACAATAAACGTTACATAATTAAACAAATATTCGGCACTGGTTAAACGAGAACAATCTACATTACAAAGGCACGCCACTTCAAGCCAGTTATGCGGTTTGATAATAAAAAAACAACACAGCATGTGAGTTTCAAATTATAATTTTAATAACGACGTAATTGCTTTCGTCTTATCGTAATGTCTCGCGTAAGGCACCAGCTGACATTGTCGAACAACTCATCGCTAAATTTAGACTGAATGTGATTTTTCAAATTCAAATAACGAATTTGAAGTTGTCATAGCAGAATTGTAACTCTTTTCTGTCCGAATTTGTCTTTAGTATTCTATTTTATTCCGGCTAAGGTGGCTGCCTTTGTGGAAACCCTTGGACAGGAACGAGTTAGAGGGCTGGTCTTCCTAGGAGGGCTGGGAGTTTTCTATATAAACGACGCCCAAAAGAGGTGCATGTGGCCCTCGTGGAAGTTTGCTATCTAAACGACGGTCAAGAGGGTTGACTCTCCTATAGGAGGGCTGAAACGAATTATTGTACGAATGCGTGAGCATGAAGGCAGAGTTGGAAAAAAGCTGCGGGTATGCGGGTACCACCCGGAGGAAGGTTTACTTTAGTGAGGAAGGTTTAAAGTGAAAACACGTGAAACAACATCAAGCAAGGTGTCGAGAAGAAATGCGATTTGCAGCAAAACATTGGCTAACCAACAATTATGCAGCACTGGCAGTGGCAGCAGTTACATGTGTGAGATGATGTACGCTGATGTCTGCTGTGATGTCTGTATCTTCGCAGCAGTCGAGGGTAGTAATTAGCAGGCTATCAGTCAGCAGCGGTCAGTTATTAGTAGCTATTGTAGTATGCCAAAGCTTACCTATAGGAAAACCTAGAAAAACCAAGGTACTGTAAAAGTCGCGCAGTATTTATGAACGTTGCAAAACACAAAATTCTCGCTATATATTTTGAGGAAGGTTATCTAAACTTAAAAACCCATCCGGAGGAAGGTTGAATACTTGCCTTCCATATATAAGTCAAACGTCCGGTTTAACCTTTGCAATTCTTGAATCATTATTGTAAGCTGTGTAGCTATATAGAAAGCGGTATATCAGTGGGTTGCAATCAATCACCTGAGATTTAGAGGACAAAGACACAGCGGCCATGTCTGGTTGGTAGGTACAAAAGATCGAATATTATAATTCTTTTGTACCTACCAACCAACGTGCAACATTGGCCGCCATGACGTAACGTGCAACCCAGCAGTACACACGGTATATGTTTGAATGTTTCTATATAGGGGACTATACTGTTGGTTGTATATTAAATAATATGGCAAGCTATAAGCTAATATAAAGGTATAAGATATAAAGCTAAAAATTAAGAACTGTGCGGTGAAAAAATAATAATCAAAAAATGAAAAAAAAAACCACTTTTAAAATATACTTGTACGTGAGTGAACGTATAGACGGCTCAAAGTATCATCAAAATAATCTAAAGCTATTTTTCTCATTTTAATAACGTTTATCAGCATTTTCATAATTTAAACATAAGGACCAGATAACTTTGAGATACGAAACAATAAACACTAGTCAGTCAGTATACGTATTTATTATATGGCAGGATTACTTCCGGTAACATCACGCGCTGTGAAAATCACGCCCACAGGCATTATGAAAATTGTAAATGCCCTACGATTGGAAACAAACAAAAAATCCTAATAAGAAACTTTTATTGCCGAAAAACGGCGAAAATAGATGAAATAGATGACGATGAAAATTATAAAAGTAAATTCTAGTATCCAGACGAGAAAGAAACAGAAGAAAATAACGCTAGTTCGGTGTTTTGACGAAGTTAAAGGAAGCGAAGACCAAGAAATACATGATTGGTTTTGAAATAAAAAGTGCCATATAATAAACAACTTAATAGCCTCGACCGTTCGGTCTTTACGGTAAAATATTAAACCTCGGTCTTGAGCGTATTAACCTCGCTATCGCTCGGTTAATACAGCAAGACCTCGGTTTAATATTTTACCGTAAAGACCTCACTCTCGGTTATTAAGT
This sequence comes from Paragorgia papillata, assembly GCA_035771165.1. Classification (NCBI taxonomy): domain Eukaryota; kingdom Metazoa; phylum Cnidaria; class Anthozoa; order Scleralcyonacea; family Coralliidae; genus Paragorgia; species Paragorgia papillata. The sequence continues at coordinate 1,339,756 of JAWNZC010000102.1, read as the reverse complement.
TGTTAATAGTCAGTTGGTCAGTTTTAGCCTTCCAAATGTGTTAGCATTTATCTTCGAAGCAAAAGATGGTCTAATCTTCTAAGAGGCCGTTCATATGAGGCGGTTACCGGGCTGATTTTATGTCACGAAAATCTTATTACGACTATTTGAGAAATGCAAATTCACATAACGAAGCAAAATTGGGTTTGTTTTTTCTGTAGGTATAGCGCACGGAGTATTATAATTCCTTTTTGTAGTCAAAGGAAGATTTTCGTGACTTATAATCAGCCCCGTAACCGGGCCAGCCAGCCTCATATGAACAGCCCCTAAGTTGAATAAAATTGTTTAGTCAGAATGACGTTTTGAACGATTTATAACGTAAAAAGCATATAAATGGTATTCCGTTATGATTTTAATTAATCACCTGCAAGAATTAGACTTTACGAAACGTCTGCCGAGTTACATATCATATATTAAAACTTGACAATTACGTGTTTCCACTGCTGGTGTATAGTCTAGAAGATGTGTCGTATATACGTCAACAGTCAAAATAAAACATTTTAATGCTCATATATATCTTTATTCAAACTGTATGCACAACACACACACATAGCCAGAAGGCGGAAGCAGAACACGCTGTGAATATTAATAACTTACATCATTTTTAAAAATAATCTTCACTGAGTCACGTCCAATCCAAAAAATATATATATTAGAAGTTCAAATTTAAGTATCTAGGAGACATAGTTAACTTTTGTGATATTATTCTGCAAAAAGTGCGGGTATATATTTTATATTTAACATTAATTATTTAGCTTGTCGAATATGACAGCGATAAGGTATTAGAGTGAGAGGAAATGAATAATTACATAATATTAACGGAGTATGATGTGTGTGTACATACTTCATTAGATCACAAAATAAAAGGGTTTACTCATTTCTTAATTTAACACTGCACTCGTGATACGTGCATGCAGATGAATAAATCATATATATATATATAGCCACAAGGCAACGGAACATATTTGTGAATATATATTCATGAACATGCATCATTTTCAGAAATAACTTGAACCAAAGCTTGCGAAATAAGGGGGGGGGGGGCTAGGGGGGAGGGGCTATAGCCTTACCCCCTCTCCCCAAGATAGGGGCCCAAGCCCCTCAATACTGTAAAAATTGCCTTACATTTTCGGAGAGGGAGTCAAAATGCATAATTTATCATTCTATTTAGTGACTAGATTCCCCAATATAAAACAACTTTCACCGCCACTGATTTGCACTGTGGGCTCTAACTAGAAAAATAGGTACGCATTTGGGTACACGAATCTACAGACATTTCACGTGAAGAGCAAATAATGTCTAATCGGAATTAATTTGGTTGCTTCAACAATAGTGAATACTAATTATAATGAACAGAGACCAACAGCTTGATAATTATAGTCCATTCGTCTTTGTTTTTAGAGCCATGATAAATTTGAAATTGGAGGCCACATGTGGTAGGGATATCGTACGCTTATAACATATGGTGCACAGATTGTGTGAAATTGGACAAAATCATTTGTGACGTATGTATTAAAGTTATGATTACGTTATTTCACTTTGGGACCTCGAAGGTTAGGGAGAGCACTTATTCGGGGTGCGGGGGGGGGGGGGGGGGGGGGGGTGCGGGGGGGGGGGTGCGGGGGTGCTTATTTAATATTTTACTAAAACATCCGAGTAAGGCTTACAAAGAGAACTTTAATCACAATATAGGGGGCAATACTATAGCCCACTGCAATAAGGGGGCGATTGTTTTCAGAAATGCACGAGCTTTATGCCAATGGAGGGACGTGTACGCACTATCAAGCTCAATTACTCAGAAAAGATTTCTGAGACCCCAGACAGGGTTCGAACCTGCAACCTTCTAATGACCAGTTAGATGCTCTAACCATTGAGCCACTGAGGCTCAGCTGGAGAGATAAAGTTGCAAATTCATAGTCATATGTGCTCCTAAGTGGTAGCGTTTGCATATGAGATGTTGTTAAAGTGATATGTAATAGATACATACAAGGCGAGCTGCAAGCGAGCCGTAGTAAATCAGATACAGCTCGGGTGCGAATGTATCTTTCTTAAAATACAAATGCATCTAAGTAATCAAGTTCACCAACTATTTTGGGGATACGGTCTGTTTTAGCCGAGAAAATCGAAGCTAAAGTTTGTGTAAATCAGGACGATGCTGTATCCAATTTACAAGCACTGCTACGGTATTGATTTCTTTTGTGTTTTCGTCATGAATTATTAATGAGTATTTTAAGATAAGTTGTACGTATACATGTAGTGCATGTGGTACCTTTGCGAGCTTGGTGTAATGTAACAGACGTTTGGTGGACGTTCGTCAAGTTCAATTACTCAGAAAATGTTACTGTGCATGTTTTTAATGACCGGTTAGACGCTCTAACCATTGGGCCACTGAGGCTCAGATGGAGAGCTAAGGTTGCAAGTGCATACTCATGTGTGCTTCCTAAGTGGTAGCGTTTGCATATGAGATGTATTGTTGATATGATGTGTTATGAGTTCTACGTATACATGTATGACGTAAGTGAGGTCCAATCACTGACTTGTTACATGTAATGTAACAAACGTTTGGTAGACGTTCCTCAAACTCAATTACTCAGAAAATGTTACTGTGCATGTTTTTAATGACCGGTTAGACGCTCTATTAAACCATTGAGCTACTGAAGCTCGGATGAAGGAAAGCTAAGGTTGCCAATTCATATACCTAAGTCAGTGGTCTGTATAGAGTTTGCATATGAGATATGTAACGTGATATCATGGGTTGTACGTGTACACAGAGTGCACGTGGTACAATCGTAAGCTTGGTGTAATGGAACAAACGTTTGGTAGACGTTCATCAAGTTCAAATACTTAAAAATACCAAACGTCTGTAAGAAAAACTTTTAAAAAAACTTAAGTTGTCCCACAAGAGAACAATGCGCACGAAAGGGTTAATCGACAGTCAAATTGTGTTCAATCAGTGAATCAGCAGTGTTTATTTAACCTTTTACTGCGAGGCTAATTGCCGAACGTCTCTCTGAGAGAGACTGCCGAGTAGAAAGATAAAGTTGTCCCACTGCAACAACAATGCGGATTAAGGGTTCAACTTCTTGGCGTCTGAGAGTTTTCCCTTTGACAAGTAAAATCGTCTGGCATTAGCCACAGTAACGTACCAAATTCTACATGGTTAATGGTTTCAAAACCAACCATTCAATCATGGAAAGAGTTATTAAAATTATTGGCTGGTTCTAGAGCTCGTGAAGCTCGATCATTTATGGGTACGATTTTGGAATCATATTTCACCGTGATTCAGTGATTCAGAATTAAAACAAGAATGTAAATATTGACCAGTCGTTGACCCCATGTAAATTAATCGTCACACAATATCTATTTAAGACAATATTCAAATCGTTATCGTATTAAAACACGAGTATTTTGTGGGAGAAATATGTCAAGATTCAAAGATATTCTTGGATTGAAGCAATATGTTCAACATTATCTGCTGGTTTTCATTACGTTTTTGACAGAACAAAGTCACTTGTCCAATGAACTCGTTTAATAAAAGCCGAAAGCGTCGCCAGGTAACGACCACACACGCGTAAACAGCTCATTGTTTTGACTTAATGACTTTGTGGTTGAATGCATGAATTAATTAATCAGTGCTGGAACCTCACTCTATTAACTAGGCCGACAATTCATGATGATTTAGCACCCTTGTTCGCTGTATACAGAGAACTTGTACATGGACCGGAATGACAGAGAACGCCTCAAGTGAAACTACTCAAGCTCAACCGAAGATGGCTAATGACTACAGCTTGGATATCAATGCTTTAAGTTCAAAGAACAGGGAGAAATTAATACGAACGTTTTTACCAGATATTGAACGAGCTCAAGCTCGTCTAGGTTACCTTCATAAAGTGACTCCATTTAACTACAATCAAGAACATTTCAAGACGGTTGAAGTACGACGAAGGCCCGCCGTATACACTCGACCACTGTACGACTCAAAAGTGTTGATGAAATTGGGACTTAAAGCAGCGAATGAGATCGAACCGAGACCAATGTGGGCCATTAAGCCATTAATGCAGTCTGAGAAAAGTGTGATTAATCCCAGCGAGAAATATACTGTGTTTACGAGGTTCTATCCATGGCGGTATAGGGACGAGGGAAAGGATAATTATCAGTTTAAAAATGTCGGAAGAATTAGTGCGACAATGAGCGACAGGACCTTGCCGACATTTCAAATACATGGTGGTCGCGCAAGATCAGTGAGGACACGAAATGTTCGGACAAGTTGATGTACGAAGAGATTTTAGAAAAACATAGTCCTTAATTTGAAGTGATTAATTGACAATTATATAAATTGAAGACACTCGCGTCTCATAGTCATAGAGCCTTGTAGCAGTGTTGTTGGTTTCTTCTACTTCTACTCCTTCTCCTTAATTCTCCTCCTCCTCGCTCTCCTTTTCCTTCTCTTTTTCCTTTTCCTTTTCCTTCTCTTTCTCAATCTCTTTCTCATTCTCTTTCTCCTTCTATTTCTCTTTCTCCTTCTTTTCTCCTTCTTCTCCTTTTCTTTCTTCTTCTTCTCCTTCTCCTTCTCCTTCTCCTTCTCCTTCTCCTTCTCCTTCTCCTTCTCCTTCTCCTTCTCCTCCTCCTCCTCCTCCTCCTCCTCCTCCTCCTCCTTCTCCTTCTCCTTCTCCTTCTCCTTCTCCTTCTCCTTCTCCTTCTCCTTCTCCTTCTCCTTCTCCTTCTCCTTCTCCCCTTCTCCCCTTCTCCCCTTCTCCTTCTCCTTCTCCCCTTCTCCTTCTCCTTCTCCCTTCTCCTTCTCCTTCTCCCCTTCTTCTTCTCCTTCTCCTTCTCCTTCTCCTTCTCCTTCTCCTTCTCCTTCTCCTTCTCCTTCTCCTTCTCCTTCTCCTTCTCCTTCTCCTTCTCCTTCTCCTTCTCCTTCTCCTTCTCCTTCTCCTTCTCCTTCTCCTTCTCCTTCTCCTTCTCCTTCTCCTTCTCCTTCTCCTTCTCCTTCTCCTTCTCCTCCTCCTGCTCCTCCTCCTCCTCCTCCTTCTCCTCCTCCTCCTTCTCCTTCTCCTCCTTCTCCTTCTCCTCCTTCTCCTCCTTCTCCTCTTCCTTCTCCTTCTCTTTTACCTTTCCTTCTCCTTCTCCTTCTCCTTCTCCTCCTCCTTCTCCTTCTCCTTCTTCTTTTCCAACACGAGGTCTACAAGAACACATGAACAAAAATACGGGAACACAAAAGGCAGAACAATAGTTCTTTTGTTTCTTACTCTAATCGTTGTAAACTTGCTTTCAACGCACATGATTCACACGTAACATAAATCTTTCCTTTGAACTTACTGCCAACACTATTATCCCCCAATATAATACTCATACAGGCTCTTCCACACAATAACCTAAATAATATTTTGATTCATTCGCCTGAATTGCTGTGTTCTTCAACTTTCGTTTGATTGCATGCGTTTGCGTACAGTGATGCAATCATCTTTTACAAGGCATAAAATATTGTACAAAGCAATGTGTTAATATTGTTTGATTACGTTTAATGGCTTTAATTACTTCCGACTAATTGAAAAGAATCTGCATTATCAGACCTGTAGATAATAGCTGCTTGTCCCCGCATTCGAAAGCCTTAGGTTGTTAATCTTAAAATGCAGTCCCTGATAGGAAATTTTAGCCACTGCATGAGTTCAATCTCTGGAGTTCAATCAATCCTTTAAGATACAACTGAACTAAAGTGGGTTCATTACTGGACGCATCAACGTTCAGGCTAGTCGATGGATCAAGATTTCAACGAGATACAAGCCAAGATAGCGAAGAGGTTGATTCACAGTGACCGACACAGACGGCGAAAATCGATCGCCCCAGAGATTGTGACATGCAATAGCAGCAAGAACCATGATTTATCTCGTCTGAGATCCAGGAACGATGTTCTCTTCAAAGATTTAGAAAAACAATTGACAACTTTGAAACTAGAGCAACGAAGGCGACAGGGGGAAATGAAACGGTCACAGAACGTTCTGACAGGGTCGTATAGCTCTTTGGCGCTTTCTCACCTCAATAGAAAGTAAGTTGATCTATCATCTATTCATATCTAACAGTTTTCAGGGTATCTACAGTATGTAAAAAAAGTACTGTGTTGCGTAGGCAGTGTTTTGGATAGAGCAAAGTGAAAAGATGGTGAACTGCTGAGATTTTTAGTAACGAAATACTGACGTTTCGAGCTGAGCTCTTTGTGAGGGGAGCTTTGCCTTTTCCTTGTTCCCACGAAACGTCAGTATTTCGTACTAAAAATCTCAGCAGTTCACCATCTTTTCACTTTGCTACCATATTGTATATTCAGTTTAGATGCCCAGATGACGTCACGACGTGGTAAGTACAAAGAAGTGCCCCACGGAATGCATTGATGTTCTTACCACGTTGTTAAATCTCCTGTACATTTGTATAACTAACATTTGTGTAAACCTATATAACTCGATTAAATTCGACACACGAATTAAATTCGTATCGGCAATTAAATTCGTCTGAGTCAGACGGATAATGCATGTTCGAGTTACACACGACGAATTATCGTCGCGTCGAATTAAATGTTTCTCTTCCGTTATGTTTTCAAGAAGTCGTTTTCAGGCTCCACGAGTCCAAGTAAAAACAATTAAATTCGACTGAAATTCGACTTTTAAACTCGACTTCGCATTTATACGTCGCATTACCGACGAAGTTAATTCGAATTAAATTCGTCTGAATTAATTCGTCTATTCGTCTAAGGCTACGTGCACACGTATACGTTTTCCTAGCGTTTTCATATTGTTTCAGGTAATGAGACCATTGTTTTCGGCTCCCCTGAGGACCGAGAACAATACAAAAACGCTACGAAAACGCATACGTGTGGACATGGCGTAAGGCGCAGGCCTTAGTTGCAGGACACAAGCACAACGCGAACGTCACGGTGACCACCCAAGTACAATAGTATTTTTCAACCAAAACAAAGCTTTGAATAATTCGCAGTTCCAATAGTAATCCCAACACCGTCCTCGTTGCACATACAACGTCAACTGAAGCGTTTTCGCGTTTTCGAGACGACGTTGTGGCAAAGAACAGCAAACGTTGTTAGTTTACTTAGGCGTTAATCTATCACACGTCATGTTGTCGAAGCTATGGCTGCCTTTTAAAGGTCTTACAAAGTACATAAGGCATACAATATACGATGTCCTGATCCATGGTTTCTTTTAAATGCAGTAATTTAATTGCCATCGTCGTCCTAGCTTGCTTAACTCATTCCTGTCCGAGGGCTTCCCCAGAGATGAATAAAATCGTCTGGCGTTAGCCAGAATAAAATAATAAAGACCAATTCGGACAGGAAAGAGTTAAGGTACCTAATAATGAACGTGATGTTACGAGAAATTCTCGCTTCAATTACCATTTGTCACATACATGCAAACATTCAAATAATTGATATACTGATGTTGTGTTATAATTTTGCAGCAATGGATTGGGCGGCAGGACGCCGTGGTATGAACAAAATAAAAATAACCAATCACAAACCAAGAAAATGTCGCCGTCTCTAGCCAAACACATGAGTGTTATGCAAAACGATGTCTCGAATTGCGAAGATGATGTTAAAAAATGGCGCGAGAAAGTGGACAGACAAAGTCTGGAATCAAATACACAAATGATTAGCTCTTCAAGAAAGCTAGACAAGAAAGAAACTTTACAAATTCCTTCTTTGTGTTCAATAGAGGAAGAAACTCACAAACGTAGTCCGTTGGACGCTCTCGAGATTTTAATGAAAAAAGATTCTCGTGTCTCAAAAACAAACAGTCGACAACGTTTTAGGGAGTAAGAGGAACGAGTTTTAGTAAGAGTCTGTTTACATGAAACCGAGTTATCTCAGGGGTAGGGACAACTCAGGAGCTAGGGTCAAAGTTGGCCCAGTTTCACATGCATGATAAAACGATTTCATATGTTTGTTTGTTTGTTTGTTTGTTTGTTTGTTTGTTTGTTTGTTTGTTTGTTTGTTTGTTTGTTCGTTCGTTCGTTCGTTCGTTCGTTCGTTCGTTCGTTCGTTCGTTCGTTCGTCCGTCCGTCCATCCTCCCTTCCTTCCGTCCTCCCGTCCTTCCTTCCTTCCTTCCTTCCTTCCTTCCTTCCTTCCTTCCTTCCTTCCTTCCTTCCTTCCTTCCTTCCTTCCTTCCTTCCTTCCTTCCTTCCTTCCTTCCTTCCTTCCTTCCTTCCTTCCTTCCTTCCCTCCTTCCTTCCCTCCTTCCTTCCCTCCTCCCTCCCTCCCTCCCTCCCTCCCTCCCTCCCTCCCTCCCTCCCTCCCTCCCTCCCTCCCTCCCTCCCTCCCTCCCTCCCTCCCTCCCTCCCTCCCTCCCTCCCTCCCTCCCTCCCCCCCTGTACGCAACTACCGAATTATCCATTCCCCCCGAGATAACCCTAGCCTCGTGTGAACGCTTCACCCGAGTTTTCCCGGGTAACAATACAGCTACATTGATATACGCATGCGTAATTATATAAAAACTGACCCTACAAGCAGTTAACGATATCGGAAAGTATTTTTCTCCAAAGCGCTGATTTACTTTAATCGTTTAAGTACAATGTCAATGAACGTGAGATGAACAAAGTAAACTCTGCATTAAAGTAATTAATCATATAAATCGCTTCACAATCGTGTTTAGGAATTTGCATTACAACAACAAATATAGATCATTACTACAGTATGAAAGACTATGAAATGACTGATAAAGCATTTATATAGCTCCATTTTCGTACACAAGACTCAGAGATATATATTCCACGAAGGTTTTACTTGAAATGAAAGTTTAGAATTTCATTGGTTTCAGTGAAGATTGCATGTGGCATGTACAGATAATAATAAATAAAGGATTGCCGAGTGCTTAGCAATGCTAACAGTGTTGAAGTAAATCAGTCTTGATCTGCGTTAAATTTGATTTGCTCGGCTGAACTCGTGTGGAAGGCTTCGTTATTTAACCATGAGTAGAAAACGAAAAGACAACGGACTGCTACACTGGAGTAAAAATGGCGACATGATCTTAAAAAACAAAGTGAAAGAAGCAATTCTTCGAGAAAACACGTACGAAGAAAGGTCCTTAGACTCGACGTTAAATTACCTGGACAAGCACAAAATCCAAGAAGAAAGACATTTAATAAACAAACGACTTCAATTTGCCACAACCAGGCGAAAGTCTAAAGAGAAGAATGAACTACAGTTTCGCCGCCGAAGGAGCTTCTCCGATACAGCGCTACATAGCTTGACAACTGGAGCCGGTGGCGAGGAGGATGAAGGCGTTCAAGCGAAGCAATTTGATGCTAAACTGACCTGGAAAAAGGCTATAACTGCTGTTTACCTTACAGTGCAAAATAAATCCAGAAACAACCAAAAACAGCCTAAGAAAAGTGTTTTCCCGCCATTGAATAACGGAAGAGGAAAACAAAATACTTTAAGAGTGTCGCGGGGTCTCGGTAATGGCGATTTTGTTTTACCAACTATCAAACAGAATGACACAAGGAATTGTCTCGAAGACCCACGCTTTCAAAGACTTGAGCAAATTTTGTCGTCGCGTAGTGGCAGTGGAAAAAACTGCGACAAAAAAGGCGAAAGCCAGTGGGATACTAGCAAGGGGAGATACAGAAGTCATACGTATTATTTATAAACATGCACGCATGTCATTATAATTTTATAAATCTTTATATAATGTTTGGCGTGCTCTCCGACTCAAACGCGAGAGGCTCGCTAAAAAACTCTTGTTTAATTCCTTTCTTACTGAATTTTGGCTTTTTTCTGAAAATAAGAAAGTCTGCATGCCTTTTTAATTCATTTCCCCAGTTTTTCCATCAATAACCGCCTAGCTTTTACCGACTAACCTGACCCACTAGCATGTTCACTGCCTATAGGTTATACACTAACCTGACCCACTAGCGTGTTTACCACCAGGGTAGTGTATATATATAAGCTAGGCAGTAAACACACTAGTGAGTCAGGTTAGTGTATAAGCTAGCCATGTGTATATCAATTACGTTAATTATATTATTTGATAATATAGAAAATCGACTTAAGAAATGCTGCGGTTTGGCAAGTTTAAATTATTATAAAAATAAAGCGCTTTCTAAACACGTAAAAACAAAGTGAGCGTATATGTAGCAACGATTTCTATATTTTTATTATGACCCACACTGGGTAAGTAATTTAATTTATTATAAATCTATTTCGGTATCTCAGGCCTGCGCTAAACCGGTCGTACAATAAATTCCTCTCGGCAATTAAATTCGTCTGAGTCAGACGGATAATCGCGACGATAATCGTGTTCGAGTTACACACGACGAATTATCGTCGCGTCGAATTAAATGTTTCGGCGCCATGTTTGCAAGAAATCGTTTTCAGGCTCAACACGTCCAAGTAAAAACAAATAAATTCGTCTGAAATTCGACGTTTAAGTCGACGTCGAATTAAACTCGTCTATTATGCGACGTTTAGCGCAGGCCTCGGTTATATCAAAACTCGGTGACGTTGAAATTAGCCAAACGTATAATAATTAAGGCGTCTTGACGTCAACAGAAGTTATAGGACATCACAGTTTAGTACAGCATAACTATAAACTACCGTCCAATGTACACGAATGGATATGTTAATTCCAGGAAACTCAAAAAGTTACTTCTCAAGGACTCGGCATTTAAAACGAATTCAATTCCGTTTTTTCAATTAACACCATCATCAAACATGTATTTCTAGCATGTCTGTTGCCCATATCAACAATCCTCGCCGCGACTTAATGATTTTTCATAAAAGCATATATAGTCAAAACCGAAATGTCGGTAACCTTGTGAATGGATCCTTTTAATTTTTCAATTTGACCGTGGGATTATCTAATTTCGCTTGTTTGGATTGGGGTTATTAACTTATTGGTCGTCATTGGTGATACGTTATTGATTAAAATGTGGGCAAGTTAAAAGCAAAAGCTGTGTACATGCACGCAAGATACACCGTTGTTTGCCTTGTGAGTATAACTGGCTGAAAGACGTATACAGCGGAACGAAGAAGATAAGAATGAAGATTAGTGTCGCCTGTTTTTTGCTCGTTTCTTCTCTTTTCTTTGCTCAAGCCAAGAAAGAAACTATTGATGACTTCGTTAATGGAAACGGCTGGAAACTTGGTCATGTTAAGGTGAGAACATTTTATAATATTTTAAAAAACAATTAGTAACAGGTCCTCCTAATACCTAACGGCTAATGGTCCACACACATATACACGAAGGAACACACAACTCCATGTTGACAAACTTGTATTAACGTTACCCCAAACCCTATCCTAGGGTTTTTTTGGGGAAAGGATGTATTCCCGGGTCATTTCGGTAAAGCGTTCTCAATTCGTCAGAATTTATGCCACAAAATAAAATAGATATAGTATAGATAATGTAGTGTTTTACTATAGATCGTTTTCATGAGTCCGATAAAGATTCAGTTCACGCCAGCCTAATCTCAGGTCGCCTGCTAGACCGAACTGAAGCACTTTCACCTCTCAAACTCAATACGTTGTTCAGCTGTACTGGACGAATTCGGAACCGGTCTCGAATTTTTACGGTTCCGCCTGGTTACACGGAAGAAAAAGTCAGAACCGTTCTCGAATTAGTACGGTTCCACCTGTTTACACGGCGAAATAGGACGAATTCGAGACCGGTCTCGAATTCGTCCGGTACCGTGTAAACGTAGCCTCGATAAAAACCGAAATGCAAAATTCAGGCCGGTCCGAGTTGAAACCGGCCTCATGTAAACACCTCTCTCTTCCTCTCTCCTCCGCAGAGGTTAAATTTCGGAGATTGGAGGTTTCGGGGGTCGTCGGAGATGCTCGGAGGCGTCAGCTGGACATATCCGCCCGCACTCCTTTTGTCCAGCTGACGATTTCGACCACTGATCTCTATATAAACTAGCCTGGTCCCCTGGCCCAATCAAAGAATATGGGCCAGGTAACCACTAAAGACTTCTGCTTTCCTATTGGTTAGATTTTCGCGCGTTTTTAGCGGCTATGAGTAAAACTGCAATCGTCATAAGTGGATTTAGCCCTGATGACGCGAGAATGAGATTAATGGTTACCTGGCCCTTATTTCTTTTGAAATTGGGCCAGGGTACCAGGCTATATATAAACTGGATAGGCCATTCCCTATGGCCAGCAGTCAAACATTTCGTGCCAGTCGCCGCCATCTTACGTAGTGGAACACATGACGCATTGCGGCCTTAGAACTCGTTCCCAATCCCAAACTTGACTGGCATAAGCAATCTTGACGTCAGCACAGTCAGATTATGCGGGGGGGAATATTAAGTTCTCTGTGCCGGGGGAGTTGGAAAAGCCGTAAAGCAAACAACAGATGCCAGTTCGTTTAGTTTTCACTGTTTAACAACAAATACAGTCAAAAGATGGCAAGTATACAACACGAGATAGTGTTAAGGCATTAAGATTACTATAAAAGGTACAATTTAAGACTTGGAATTGAATTCTTCGTAGATTTTATAGTCTGTTTTTCAGTTTATATTATCGTGAACTTTCTTCGTTGTCCGCAGTGAAGAAAAACAACGAAATTTAAAGGTTTTACAGCTCAGTAACGGACCAAATACAAGAAATTAGCGTCTTAAACCTTATTAAGTACTTCTTGTGTCCTTACATTCGTTTAAATTTGCTTAAAATAACTTTTTTTGTCTGTTTTCATTCTACGAAAGCTTATGAACTTTAATGGCTGCCATCTTGGGTAGTGGTCACGTCATCATACAACTGGCACGCTAAATCCGGCCTCATGCCCCATCCAGTTTTATTGAGATCAGTGATTTCGACGCATCTCCGACGATCCCCGACATAGCCGATCTCCGAAAGAACCTCTGCGGAGCCGGAGAGTGTAAACACCCCCCTATTCTTCTCCTTATAATGTGTTTGATATTTGATTATTTAGAAGTACCTCAAAGCCAATGGTTACACGGATAAGAAAAATCCACAACCTGATGAAGTTAAGCGTGCTATAACAAAGTTCCGAATACTCTACAAGTTTGATGAGGACACTGACCCCAACAAACTTTACGAATTCATGGAAAAACCAAGATGTGGCAATAAAGACATAAAAAAAAAAGATTCCCGAAGGCAACGGCGCTACAATGTTTACCTAGCATGGGGTAAAAAGAATTTCAAATACGCCTTCGAGAGCTTTACTAATGATCTGTCTCAAGCTGACCAAAAACGTATCATTGCCGATGCATTTCAGCTTTGGAAAAAGGCTGTACGCGAATTGAGTTTCACTGAAACAACTACGTTGGCTGATGCGGACATTAAATTTTCGTAAGTGAGAATTGATTTATTTGATTGATTAAATGATTTGATTGATTTAATTGGTTGGTTGGTTGATTGATTGATTGATTGATTGATTGATTGATTGATTGATTGATTGATTGATTGATTGATTGATTGAACGAGCCAGCGAGCGAACGAACGAACGAACGATCGAACAGACGAGCGAACGAACGAACGAACGAACGAACGAACGAACGAACGAACGAACGAACGAACGCACGCACGCAAGAACGAACGAACGAACGAACGAACGAACGAACGAACGAACGAACGAACGAACGAACGAACGAACAAACAAACAGAAGTCAAGACGTTGTAAAAAAATATGTGACCATATGCATATATTAGCAATGAGTGATTACTTCACCTTTAATAAGCTCTAGATTTATGTTATATCTGTCGTTTCTTTATATATATATTGTTTAATACACGTTTCAATATGCTAATTGAAATACACAAATAAATATCTACAAAATACAAATTAATAAATGAAGGCTCATTGAGGCCACTGGCAATAGAGCAAGCTCCAATCAAGGCCAGTGGTCCAGCATTCGCTAATAACTCGCTGGCGGATGTTGCAGTCTTCCTCTAGTTAATTATACACTTCACTTTGTTTATTTTAATGCAAGGTTTGCAGCTGGAAGTCACGCTGGTTGTGAGTTCCCCTTCGATGGCAAGGGTTTAGCCATTGCGCACGCATACTTTCCAGAAGATGGCCGCATTCATTTTGACGAAGACGAGATTTTTACTGACCAACAACCTGCAGGAACCAATCTGTATTTTGCGGCAATTCATGAGATTGGCCATGTTTTGGGAGTGGATCACTCTTATAAAGAAAGCGCTGTGATGTATCCTGTTTATAAAGGATTTGATCCAAATCTTAAGCTTGATAATGACGACATCAATGCAATCAAGGCGCTATACGGTATTGTATCTACGTTCAATATATGTTTTGATAGCTAATGCTTTTTACCAATATCGGCGCCTTAATTTCTGTTTGTTTGTTTGTTTGTTTGTCTGTCTGTCTGTCTGTCTGTCTGTCTGTCTGTCTGTCTGTCTGTCTGTCTGTCTGTCTGTCTGTCTGTCTGTCTGTCTGTCTGTCCGTTTTATTTTATGAATATCGATCCTTCAAAATGTAATAATATTATATAGGTAATCGTATTGTATAGTTCCAATTTTAATGTTTTTAGCTAGTGTAGTTTTTAATGTAATTAATTATGTAATTTTTTCGTGTACTTAGTCATTTTTAGAGATCTCGGCTTTCATGTAAAGCAGTTTTTTATAACTGATGATTCCCCGAGAAGAAATAAAGATTCATCATCATCATCATCTGTCTGTCTGTCTGTCTGTCTGTCTGTCTGTCTGTCTGTCTGTCTGTTTGTTTGTTTGTTTGTTTGTTTGTTTGTTTGTTTGTCCGTCTGTCTGTCTGTCTGGCTGTCTGGCTGTCTGTTTATTTGTTTGTTTGTTTGTTTGTTTGTTTGTTTGTTTGTTTGTTTGTTTGTTTGTTTGTCTGTCTGTCTGTTGGTCGGTTTGTTTGTTTGTCCGTCTGTCTGTCTGTCTGTCTGTCGGTCTGTTTATTTGTTTGTTTGTTTGTCTGTTGGTCGGTTTGTTTGTTTGTTTGTTTGTTTGTTTGTTTGTTTGTTTATTTGTTTGTCTGTCTGTCTGTCGGTTTGTTTGTTTGTTTGTTTGTCTGTCTGTCTGTCTGTCTGTCTGTCTGTCTGTCGGTCTGTTTATTTGTTTGTTTGTCTGTTGGTCGGTTTGTTTGTTTGTTTGTTTGTTTGTTTGTTTATTTGTTTGTCTGTCTGTCTGTCTGTCTGTCTGTCTGTCGGTTTGTTTGTTTGTTTGTTTGTTTGTTTGTCTGTCTGTCTGTCTGTCTGTCTGTCTGTCTGTCTGTCTGTCTGTCTGTCTGTCTGTCTGTCTGCCTCCTGCCTGTCTCTTTCTCGTCTCTCATGTAAACCAAATGTAATTTTTATGAAATTCCGAGTATAAATAAAACTATATCCCTCTCTCTCTCTTCCTGTCCTTTGTTCTTCGTAATTTTCCCATTATTTTTTATCCATTGATACTCTTTCTATTTTCTTTTCACTTTTTCTTTTCTTTTCCTTCATAACCAGATCCAAACTCGAACCCAGGTACGTAGAAGAAATTTATTTCTTAGCTTTTTTCTCTCTTAACACTATTTTGTTTATCTTCTTTCTCATAAAACTAAATACAAATCCTTCTTTCTTGGCAGCCGAATGTGTTGACAACGACGCGTCTCTTTGTGCAGCTTATAAAAGTGCGGGATATTGCACTGAATTTCCAGACGTCATGCAGCAAGTGTGTTCAGCGTCTTGTAACTTGTGTTAAAGATTAAAATGTTTTAGTAATCTCACAGTCTCTGTGCGTGATTTTGTTTCATTTTTTATTCATCAACATCATCATCAGCCTTCTCAACCCTGAATTCTCTTTAGTATTTTTCTCTGGCTAGGTCCAGGCCTCAAAGTGTTAAAATCTATCTGTTTAACACTTTGAAGCCTGAAGACGAGTCTTTAGTATTTTATTCCGGCTAACGCCAGACGATTCTATTCAGTATAGAGAGAGGTCCAGGCCTCAAAGTGTTAAAATCTATCTGTTTAACACTTTGAAGCCTGAAGACGAGTCTTTAGTATTTTATTCTGGCTAACGCCAGACGATTTTATTCAGCACAGGGAGAGGTCCAGGCCTCAAAGTGTTAAAACCTATCTCTTTAACACTTTGAAGCCTGAAGACGAGTCTTTAGTATTTTATTCCGGCTAACGCCAGACGATTTTATTCAGTATAGAGAGAGGTCCAGGCCTCAAAGTGTTAAAATCTATCTGTTTAACACTTTGAAGCCTGACGACGAGTCTTTAGTATTTTATTCTGGCTAACGCCAGACGATTTTATTCAGTATAGAGAGAGGTCCAGGCCTCAAAGTGTTAAAATCTATCTGTTTAACACTTTGAAGCCTGACGACGAGTCTTTAGTATTTCATTCTGGCTAACGCCAGACGACTGATTTTTCTCATCATTGGTAGGTCGCTAGGATTAAAAAGGTTAACGTACAAGGAGAAGCACGGGTGGCGTGTGCTGTTAGGGCGCTGCCTCTCACCAAAAAGTTAAGCCCGGTTAGACGGGGTTAGTACTTGGATGGGTGACCGCTTGGGAATGACCCCGTTGTCGAGCTTGGAACTCATGTGAGTAGAGTTGTAGTTGATCTCTCCTGTGCTTCGAGGGTTTTTCGCCGAGTTCTCCAGTTTTCCTCCCTCCGTAAAATCAACACCTAGATTTTAGCTGTGATCCGTGGTCTGAACTGTGTCGTATGGCGGTTGCCTGGAGCACATTTGATATGCCGTCGACACGCCGGCCACGTTGATCTACGTCCTTTGCAATTCAGCCACTTGCTGCGAGTAAGGATGATTAGCCCACAGTCCTTTATCCTTTATAGCGTTAAAATAACCATGCATGACGAGAAACGGCAAAACACAAGGTGATGGGCTGCTGTTTGCCGGAGCTCTCGAGCGCGAAACTATCTTCGCGAAAAGCGGAAAACGCAGGAAATGGTGTTGCTATAGACTCTAAATTTTGAAATTTTCTGACAGAGCATGTTCCTTCATCTCTCTAGAAGGTACTCTAGCTAGTTCTTTCGTACGTACACAGCTTCAAACTCGAACGCTAAAGTAAAGTAAAGCGACTATATTTATTGATGGTAACTTATGACAGTATTTTGATGCATATATTAAACCCATGATAGCCTTCACCCTTTGATGGAGCTAGTTAGGGAGTGTTTACATGTGACTGGTCTTGAAACTATATATAGCTTGGTTTCGCTGTTACTTCAAGATTTGTGTCAATTGCCTTACAGCTCGTGACCGCCGGAGAATCATTATTTTATGTGGATTTGACACCAGTCTCATTTACAACAACGTATTGAGTTTGAGAGGTGACAGTGCTTCAGTTCGGTCTAGCAGGTGACCGGAGATTAGGCCGGCGTGAACTTAATCTCAGGCCGGACTCATGAAAACGATCGATAGTAAAAACACTACAACTGACCCGTAATCAGTCCGGCCTCGTGTAAGCACCCCCTTATGAGACTTACTTGCACGGGGAGACTATGCATGGTGTTGATTTTCTGGAAGGAGGCAAACCGGAGAACCCGGTGAAAATCCCTCGAGGCACAGGAGAGAACTAACAACTCTACTCACGCGAAGCTAAGTTAGTCCGAATATTAACCTCTATTTAACTGGACTTAACTTCAGTGGTGAGAGGAAAACTGGAAAACCCAGTGAAAAACCCTCCAGGCACAGGAGAGAACCAACAACTCTAGTCACATGAAGCTAAGCTATGTGGTCACCCAGGCCATCCAAGTACTAACCCCTATTCAACAGCATGGGCTTAACTTCAGCCATGAGAGGAAAACTGTAGAACCCAGAACCCTCGAGGCACAAGAGAGAACCAACAACTCTAGTCACATGAAGCTAAGCTATGTGGTCACTCGGCCCATCCAAGTACCAACCCCTATTCAACAGCATGGGCTTAACTTCAGCCATGAGAGGAAAACTGTAGAACCCAGAACCCTCGAGGCACAAGAGAGAACCAACAACTCTACTCACATGAAGCTAAGGTTGTCACCCATCCAATTACTAACCCCAATCAACCTGGCTTAACTTTAGCAGTGAAAGATGGCACGCTAACAGCTTGTCACACCCATTCCTCCATACGCCCTTGCATTTGGACCCTAACACTTCTATCTGCTTTGTTCGTCCTATTATTGATTTAAAAATGCTGGACAAATAAAAACATGAAAATTATAATGAAAATGCATGTGCCTCCATCTGAAAAAATATGTATCTTACCAATATGGCTGCTCATTGTTATATGTATACACAAAATTTATAGAAAGATAACTAAAAGGTTATTTGAATGAACGTACAGATGAAGAATATGAAACAGCCTATTGTGTTTTAATAAAAGAAGTACAACATTATACTTATTAGATGTACTTCGAGTTTAATTTTTCTATGTATTCTGTCTTTTTCTGCTAAGATTAATCCATCTTAACATTTTTGATTTACAGTTTGCACAAGTATAGTTGGGTTTGTTTCTTTTTTTCTTGGGGGGGTGGGGGGGGGGGGGGGGGGGTAGGGGTATTATTTTTATAAGTTTCATTTCTTTTGAATATTTGCATGGTGACAAATTGTAATAAAAGCACGAACTTGTGTTACCAAAAATTCGTACTTCAAAGCTGATAAGATTTGCCAGATTTTAAGTATTACATATATAACTGGACAATAATTTACACAAAACATATACAAGATGATGGTAGGGGAACCACAACGGCTTTTAGCCAATTAAACTAGTGTTACACGATGCGATTTTTCTTGCAACTTGCAACAAATCGCCGGAATGTTGCAGGTTGCAAAAAAAAATCGCACTGTGTAACACCCCGTAGCAACTTGCGATTTTGTTATTTTTGCCGTGTTGCAAGTTGCAAGAAAAGTTGGATGGGTTCTACTTTTTGCTGCAAGTTGCTGATCGTGTAACACCCTTAATTCCTGCAACTTGCGAGTTTTTTTTCCATGGGTAAATTTGTTGCAAGTTGCAAGAAAAATCGCTAGTAGTTATATATATACATTATAAAAGGGAAGATCACTGCACAGAATATTAGGAGAGCTTAAGCAAGCTATAGGACGACGGTGGCATTCTAAAGTTAGTATCTAGCAGAAACCACGAATCCATTTACGTAGCATTGAATAATTAAAGTATGTTTTTCGACACCCTAAAACTTTAGAGTTCTAAAAGAATTTTGTCACATAGTTTGAAGTCAAACCAAACTGACATGTTTTGCCGTTTCATGAGCCGTTACATTGTCCTAAACACGTGAAAATGATCTGAATAACGTTGTATGTAGAACGGAGACTATAAACTAAACTAAACTATAAACTAATCTTATTTATACTGGATAGCTGTATCAGTTAATAGCTCTCTGTTCTCCCTAGAGGTCCAGTAAGGGCCATCCCTCATTGGCCCAGTGTTTCTACAGGAGGAAACCGGAGTACCCGGAGGAAACCTGCGATGTTTGGTAGAGTCAAACTGGAAGCACTCTTCTCACATGTGGCCAAGGTGAAATTTCAATCAGATAACTGCTGAGAGCAAGAATTGAACCCGAGTCGCAGAGGTGAAAGGCACGTGAGCTAACCACTGTGCCACCAACAAAACATTAGGATTACTCATGGGACTAAAAATTAATCATTTTCTTTGTTGTGTGAAGAAAATTATATTGTATTAAAGACGTTCTCCTTGACGTTCGCGTTGTATTTGCTTATATAATATTTAGCTCCCTATTATCTAAACAGACGCCGTGTTATACGCTGGACAAATAAAAGCACAAAAACATACAAATCACAATGAAAATGTGTGGTTCCATCTGAAACAATATGTATCTTACATTAATATGGCCGCCCGCCTATTGTTGAATTGTTGAACTATATGAATTTGCAATCCGCATAGCTGTTCATCCGAGCTTCAGTATAGCTCAATGATTAGAGCGTCTAACTGGTCATTAGAAGGTTGAACGTTTGATCCCTGTCTGGGGCTCAGAAACATTTTCTGAGTATTTGAGCTTGATGAACGGCTACATTAAAACGTCTGTTACATTACACCAAGCTCACAGGAGGAAACTAGAGAAAACTAAACTAACTTTACTTATATACTGGATAACCCTATCAGTCATATATAAACTGTTCTCTCTAGAGGTCCAGTAAGAACCATCCCTCATTGATCCAGTGTTACTACAGGAGGAAACCAGAGTAAACTAAACTAACTTTATTTATACTGGATAACCCTATCAGTCATATCTAAACCCTCCCTAGAGGTCCAGTAAGAACCATCCCTCATTGATCCAGTGTTATCATCAAACGTGGATCGCAAAGGTGAAAAGCATGCACATGCACCAACTAATGTGCTTCCATCACTTTTTTTAGCATTGTTTTTACAAACGATTTTGAACGAAATTGTGCAGTTTTTGAAATTTCAATTCGTATTAATTTATTTTTTTTGGGGGGGGGGGGGGGGGGGGGCTCAGCTTACTTGATATTTTTTTTAAACTTATGACATCTTAGTCATGTTTTGCAGTCTTGCAGAAATTTACGTATTTAATGTGAATGTTGATCTCCCCAAGATTAAATAGGTGTAAATATAAAAATATGGGGTACCACTTAATGTAGGAATCTTTTGAATTAACGTACTAACCATGCACCAGAAAAAATGACTTTCAAACGAACTTAAAAATATCTCTGAAAGATTTCTCAAACAAGACGTTTGGGTCAGGCCATCACTTGGGCTACGTACATACGTACTGTACTGGTTCGTACTGGCAAGGCGGCAAGTCATGTTCACCTGTTTGAAGTTTGCATCACATTCACCCTTCGATTCGAAAAACTTTAACTATTCTACTACACACCTAAAAACGCACAGTCTGATCAGCTCTAATATCAGATCTGTTCAGAGAAATGTAGCGACCCTTGATACAGCCTGACAGCTACAGAATGTACCAGCGCTGATGTATAAACATTTAGTTAGCATTTCTAACAGACTGCGACAGCTCCGTAGACAACATGCCTGTTCAGTCTGTTATATCAAACTGATACAGCACTGACCGTGTCAGGCTGATACAGTTTGACAGAATCTGTTCTGAACAGTCTGTTGTAGCTGCACGTATGATACAGATATGATATCGTAGGTGTATCATAACTGATACTGCAACAGGCTGTATCAGGGGTCGCTACATTTTCCTGAACAGATCTGACATCATTCTGTATCAGGTCTGACACAGAGTGTGCGTTTTTGAGTTCGTATGTGCTACTCTATGTAAGTGACGAACCATACTGGGCTATGAAGTAAATTTAATTCATAAGTGTCTGCATTCAGCAGCACCAAAATATTTGTCAAATTCATTTAAAAAACAAAGTAAACATCACGGCTACAATACACGAAATAAGGATTTTTTAACATTACCTAGAGTTAAACGCAACTTCGGAAAAAAACACTTTTAGATTTAGTGGTGCAAAACTTTTTAACGATTTACCACCTGAATTAAGATCAATTAAATCTTTTAATGTTTTTACTGCTTTAACAAAGAATTTTTTTCGTATAAAATAATGTATTAATTATACATAGCGTAGTTATAGCTTGATAATCTGATTTTTAAAATATTTTCCGTAAAACTCTTGTATATATATATATAGACTTATATATACTTATATTATTCTGTAATTTTAGTTTTAAATTGTAATTTGAAGATACAGGGCCCTCATTGATATCAGCCATAGAGCTGAAGGAGTTACCCTGTATAAATAAAGTTTACCTTACCTTACCTTAAAATGCATGGAAATTGCCTCCAACTCACTCTGTCCAAATAACCAACATTGGTGTTTGAACATCAGGACATCTGGTTCTAATCGCCTTAACAAAAAAATAATTAAGCAGTACCAGCTCTGTCTATAAGAGAAATGGCGGTTTAACCAGATGTTTAAATAATGACAGAACGCTTTTCAGACTCCCTACGATATAAAAGCGAGGCCCTACACTGGTAATTTCTATAACTAGCATTCATCCACTTGGTGTAATCATGTTAAAACTTATTTGTCTGGTCGTTTTCCTTGCAGCTTTCTGCTCCGCAGAAGAAGCGTCTGAAGGAGGTAAGAGATACGTTGTGTATACTACTGGAATAATGATATTAGGTGCTATACTCCAAGTGACCATATATACTGTGTGTGTAGAGAAAAACTATACTTGACCACGGCTGGGATTCGAACCCACGACCTTCGGTTCATACTAGTCCGACGCTATATGGTCAAGTTGAGTTCGCTGTCCTACAATGATTATTAGGGACCTTACGATCAGAGTTGGAAAAAGTATTCAACCTTCCTCCGGATGGGTTTTTAAGTTTAGATAACCTTCCTCAAAATATATAGCGAGAATTTTGTGTTTTGCAACGTTCATAAATACTGCGTGACTTTTACAGTACCTTGGTTTTCTAGGTTTTCCTAGGTAAGCTTTGGCATACTACAATAGCTATACTAATAACTGACCGCTGCTGACTGATAGCCTGCCAACTACCCTCGACTGCTGCGAAGATACAGGCATCACAGCAGGCATCAGCGTACATGTCTCACACATGTAACTGCTGCCACTGCCAGTGCTGCATAATTGTTGGTTAGCCAATGTTTTGCTGCAAATCGCATTTCTTCTCGACACCTTGCTTGATCAATTGTATAACTTTCTCAGATTACCGAATGTGTTGTTTCACGTGTTTTCACTTTAAACCTTCCTCACTAAAGTAAACCTTCCTCCGGGTGGTACCCGCATACTCGCAGCTTTTTTCCAACTCTGCTTACGATGCTAGGACGACGGCGCCGGTTAAAAAGCAACATAAATTTTATCATTAAAAAAGTCGCGGCTATAACCGACTACTATATTTGAAGTAGTTTAATGACTTCCCAAACACCCCAGTATTGCTAAAATGATTGTAGTGTCCGTATTGAAGTCAATTTCAAGCAACAGTTCTCATCTTAAAAAGCAACATAAATTTTATCATTAAAAAAGTCACGGCTATAACTGACTACTATATTTGAAGTAGTTTAATGACTTCTAAAACGCCCCAGTATTGCTAAATTGATTGTAGTGTCCGTATTGAAGTCAATCTCAAGCAACAGTTCTCATCGTTTAGCCGTTGACGTCGTGCTGAAGACGTGAAAATGCTCTAAGTGGCGTTGTATAAACAACGAGGACGGTGTTGAAATTACTCTAGGGATTGAAAATTACTCCTCTAGTTGCTTCGCAACTAGAATTTTTTGTTTAAAAGACGTCGTCGTTGAAGGGACTTTAAGGGGGCGATTACATGGACCGGGCTGGCCCGGTTAACCAGGCTAGTCAGCTTTATATATAAAACGCATGTTGTTTTAACATTTCGATTACATGGCAAGCGGGCTAGCCCGGTTATAACCGGGATGAAAATGTCCATGTAATCGTTTTCATCACGCCAAACCGGGCTGAAAAACTGTTGAACTCGCTTCGATACGCGTTCGTTTGCTTGACTGTGTGAATAAATAGTGCTGAAAGGAACTGAAATAGAACATCAACGTTGTTTGTGTGTTTCGTGATCAAAGTGAAGATTTAATAAATTAATTAGTCTTCGTGAAGACGCTTTCCTGGGTTAATTAGCTAAGACTTTAACAATCTTTTTATTAACGATGGGTTTACAAAATAAATAATAGACTAATTAGTGTAAAACTGAAGTAAAACTAACGTAACTTTGCCCTTATTTACTTGATAATTGCGAATTTCGGCCTGAAATCATCCCGGCTTACCGGGCTAGCCCGCTCCATGTAATCGTTTCGTAAACTCACACAGGTTAACCGGGCCAGCCCAGTCCATGTAATCGCCCCCTAAGAGGCTAGGACGACGACGGCGGTTAAATAAATTTTACAATTTAAAGAAGTCTCGTTTAATTTTCCAATTATATTTGATATTTGAAGTTAGTTTAATGACTTCCAAAACGCCCCAGTATTGCTAAAATGGTTGTAGTGTCAGTATTGAAGTCAATCTTAAGCGACAGTTCTCATCTTTTGGTGAGTCAGTTGACGTCGTCCTGCCGACGTGAAAATGTTCGAAGTGCATGGCGTTGTATAAAAAACGAGGACGGTGTTGAGATTACTCTGGAGACTGAAAATTATTCATTCTCTTTGTTTTGCGAAAATAATTATTTCGTTTAAAGGACCGCGTCGTCGTTGAGGTTGACGTCGTAGATCGTAAAGTCCCTATTAATCCTAATACTGGAAGGCTATTTGCGTAAGGCTATTTACTGGAAGGTAATTTGCCTGACGAAGGGCCTTCGCTCGAAACGTTAGATTCCTACGTTCTCTGTTTCGGCAGTATATCTAACCTAAGTTACTATATTTCGATTGTTGTTTCTACACTGCCTACGCAGCACGCTACTTTTATTTCACTATTTGGATTATTTGCGTAACACGCGCTCAAAACTGATTTCTACTGGTTGTATTCATTAAACCACGAATTATTGCTTATACTACTAAAATTCAATCCAATTAATTTCTTTCTAACTTGTTTTAGAATTCAATGGGGAGCTATTTGAGGGTGACATCATTTTGCCACCTTCTCTGTCGAGAGCTGGACGAAGGACAAACCGATGGCCTGGCGGAGTCTTTTACTACAAACTTACACGTGGAATCAGTAAGAGCAACACCTTTGTCAAACGTTTTGCGCCTGCGCGAGCTCCCAACGGGAAAAAGAGCGGGAAACTATTGTTATTTTTGTGGGGCAAAATTACTTGCACTTGATTGGTTCCTTGATCAGCAGTACTTGCATGTGATTGGTCGCTATGTTACTTAGCAACAGTGAACCTCAGAGGACGGCCTTTTTTTCAACAAATCTGCAAGGTTTCAATTCGGTCTGAAAATTCTTTTTTGTTTACTTTGAACTAACTTAAACTATTGAAGGAGTGTAAAGTATTCGTGGAAGTGAATACACTAGAAAATTTACGAACTTTTGCCTGTGTTTACAACAAGAAAGCAACAAGCACCGCGATAGAGCGAGGAAAATTGGAAGGATGCCGAGCATCGACCGTACTTCGACATTTTCTGGACATAACATAGCTTTTGAATAATTTTGCCCGCTATATTATTAACACATAATCACACGAGTTCTCGTAAAATTAAGGCTTAATTAAACCTTAATTTTTCTCGGCCCCGTGTGATTACCTATACTAATTCGACGAGCCTGCCACACAATTCTTGCAAATTTTAAGAAAACCACTGAAATTTTAAGGTTTATACTTTATGCTGTATAGCTGCATTATTAATAATATGGAAGACGGGACGGGACGTTAAGCGGAATCGCATCGCTATTATATATTTTCCCTTTGTTTATCTTATTTCGTTTATATGAAGAATGTGTTTTCCGGGTTCTCGGTTTCTTCAACCGAATTCGCGCACATGCTGACAAATTTCAGAAAATGTCACAAAAACTAAAATACGAATGATTCAAGAACTTTCATGCACTTTTTTATAAATTAAAGAACTTTCAAACACTTTTTTATAGATGAAAGGATTTTCAGGGACTTTCAAGTTTTGTACGAGCCCTGATAGTGTTATGTTTTTTTATTCTACAGCTTCTCAGTCAAGAGCTATGAATGCAATTAGAGCGGCTATCGCTGAATGGGAAAGAAAGACCTGTATCACATTCAAGGAAAGAAGCAATGAACGTGCTTATGTCGAGTTTGTGACGGGAAGAGGAGGGTATGTGTTTTATTAATTCAGGTAATCCAAGATGGCGGCTCAACCGGGCAAAAGCTCAAGTGACCACAATGGAACAAGCTATTTAGCGCGAGTATATTTGTGCAAGCTACTGCTTCGAATGAATAGAAATAGACAATACGTCATAGAATAAAGCATTTTCGAGAGTTTTAACCGATAATGACAGCCTTTAAACAGCTCTAACGACGAAATGTCCTTATCCACTCGATCGACCTATCCAAAATTCGCACGTTTAAAACAAGATTTCTCGACTATTTGTCAATCATACTGTCTAATGATTAGGATTACCTTGAATGGCTCGAAGTTGTTTCGATGCGTAATTTGTTGCGAAAGACAGAAAAGTGACTTTTTCTGTTCTGGTCACTTGACAGTAGTTTCCATCAACCACACTGACATGTTTTCCCCTGTTTGGGTTAGCTGTAAAGTTCAGTATTAGGGGTATGATAAATTTTAGGATTCAGACCCCGTTTACACGATGCCGGTACAATTTGAAAACGGAAGAAAATCATGCCGTTTAGGACTTGCGTTTACACGATACCGGCACAAAAATGACATGAAAACGGCACAAAATGAAGACGGGTTCCTTGACGGCATGAAATGAAAACGCAACACTAATTACCGGTATCGTGTAAACGCCCATGCCGTGACAGTTTGATGAAGGTAATCACGATATATACGACAACAGTACTCGGGTCAGCAGTATTCACAAAGTCTTCTCAATTCTCATTGGAAGAGAATAGTCACATGCTAATCCGTCATTATATTATACCGGCACCGTGTAAACGCAAGACTTTTTGGCCTGTATTTACACACCGGCGTGATTTTGTTCCGTTTTCAAATTGTACCGGCATCGTGTAAACGGGGTCTAAGAGTATGGTTTAATAGTTTTACGTAGATCAACGTGGCCGTGTTGAGGCATATCAAAGGCGCTCCAGGCAGCCACCGCACGACACAGTTCAGACCACGGATCACAGCTAAGATGTTAGGTGTTGATTTTATGGAGGGAGGAAAACCGGAGAACCCGGCGAAAAACCCTCGAAGCACAGGAGAGATCAACTATACAACTCTACTCACATGAGTTCCAAGCTCGACAACGGGCGCGCAGCCTTTTCGTGCTTTTTTACCTTGTATCAAACTGACATTTTCTTTGGCCGAACTTGAGGCGAACATCGAGTTTGTTGGCAGAGCCCATTTTCCCCCGAAGGCGAAGCCTCAAGCCTGTGTAGGTCGGAAAGGGGCTCTGACTCGCAGGGGGGGGCTAGCCCGTCTCGTGTGAACAGCCTTTTAGTGGTTTGTTTGTTTTACCTTGTCAGCATCAAAATGACGTTTTCTATGGCCGATGTACTCGATCGATCTGCTTATATCTATTTTTTTATTTATTTTCGAAATCAAGATGTTGGTCCAACGGTATCGGGAGAAACGGAAACCAGATGCAGACCATTAATCTGGATTCCGGATGTTGGGGAGTAGGGACTGTGGTACACGAAATAGGTAAGCTAGCCTGGTTAGCGCGATGGCTCGTTTTGTACAAAGATCGATCATAGACCAAGGATCAACCCAACCTCGTACCCAGGGCATTTTTCCTCCACGTTGGGAGGTCGGCGAAAATGGCCCTGGCATCGGCTGGTCGATTCTATAATCTGATTGGCTAGTTTAAAAACTTGTCATATTGAAAATATGTTCCCCCAGGGGGACAAACTTCCTAGGCAACTTGTCCCCTTCTTCGGAAGTTTGACCCCCCTCAAGAACACACTTTACTTTTATCCATAGTTAATAGAAAATAGACATGGTTTGGAAACCCGGCAAACTTCAAAGCGGTTAACAATCAAGCTATGATTCATGTTGAAAGGTACATGAAGGTGCCAAATCCTTTGTTTTAGGTTTATTAATATTTAAACAGTACGGTTGAGTGATTGAACCTAAACGTTGCTATTGGATGATTGCTTCATTATACAGAAAACACAATATGTTCAGTAACTGTGAAAGTGCAAAAATTTCCATAAACCTGAACAAAAACATAAAACAATGACTTTTGTTGAGCTTCCAAACCATGTTTATTTTCTATTAACTATGTTTTATCTTATAATATGTACGCCACGCTCAGAAACCGAGGAGCTACTTCTGAAAGTTTCTAAGACTTTCTGTCAGTATTTAGAACTGGAATATAATAGAGTAGAAAGTTGAGGTTATCATTGGGAGTGAAGCATAATAAAGAAGATTGATTTTGCTTTGGTATGCCTTTAATAATGCATACTGTACTAATTAAAGTGCTTATGAAACGAAAATTAAATTTGTCTTATTTGAAAGTACTTTTAAAATGACAAAGTAACATCTTTTGCAGTTTTTTGTTTCCTTGCTTTGTTTTTAAGATATCGCAGTTTGTTCGATAAGCGAAACTAACCAGTGACGTCACAACGTGCATAATGACTTACCGGGAAAGGTTATATATCTTTGCTATTATCAGACGGAATCACTTCGAAGCAATTGTATGTGTGTGTTTTTCCCTTACAACAACAAAAATATACATTTTCAACTGATTCCGTTTAGTAATAGGAAAGATATATAACCTTTCCCAGTAAGTCATTATACACGTTGTGATGTCACTGGTTAGTTGACATATCAAACAAACTGAAATATCTTATTTTCTTCGCCACACAAAACTGCAAAATTGCGCAATACCTCCCATATACGGAGCCTACACTTCGAGTGTTCGGTCACTTCGAAAATTCATCGACAGTCATGTTCCTTAGTTCCTATTCTGTGGAACTTTGTATCAAGCACATCACTGATCAACCATATACGCAATTTACTTGGAAAACCTACTAACAATTTTGTCAAAGGCAAAGCTAGCCGAAGCTGTTGCATCCAAGTGGGATATACAGTATATTTTTCTCATGGCTAAACAGGTCTTTACATTCTATAAATATTTAATACCGCCGGTACAGAGATGAGGATCAAAACGCTAACATTCTGGATCTTTGTATCGGCACTATATACACTTTCTCATGCTTTTGGTCGAGCAATTGCGATGTTCATAGGTTTTCCACATGGCTTCAGCATTAATACTAACAGTTGTTCAATGATCTGTCTAGAGACCTCTGCACTTTCCAGTAGCTTGAGTGAACACCTGACCCAGGTGTCTTGTCTTATATAACGTACGCCGTACGCTCAGAAACCGAGAAACAAAGTATTATTTATAAATATAAATATATTTATAGTACGGTATGCATTATTAAGCGCCTTCTGAGCGCTTTTTCAATATAGCCCATTCGTTTTGTTAGAAAATACTATGTAATTATAAGCCTCTCCTAATCAAGCAAAAATATTGTTTCTTTGAGGTCATGCTCTTGGTTTTTGGCATGAACAATCAAGACCCGACAGAGATGAATATATCACAATTCTCTGGGACAACATTAAGAGTGGTGAGCGTTTAACATGCGTTTAACAAGACATTCAGCACAATAATTCTGTCTGTTCTTTCATCTGACCGTCGATCCATCCGACTGTATGTCTATTCGTTCGTCTGTTCGTCTATCGATCCGTCAATCCGTTTGTTCGTCTGTCTGTCTGTTTTGTCTGTCTGTCTGTCTGTCTGTCTGTCTGTTCTGTCTGGCTGCCTGTCTGTCTGTCTGTCTGTCTGTCAGTCAGTCCGTCAGTCTCTCTGTCTGTCTGTCTGTCTGTCTGTCTGTCTGTCTGTCTGTCTGTCTGTCTGTCTGTCTGTCTGTCTGTCAGTCAGTCAGTCAGTCTGTCTGTCTGTCTGTCTATCCGACCGTTTGTCCGTTTGTCCGTTTGTTTGTTTGTTTGTTTATTTGTTTGTTTGTTTGTTTGTTTGTTTGTCTGTCTTCCCTCCATTCGTTGGATTGTCCATTCGTTTGTATGTTTTTCCGTCTGTCTGTTCGTTCGTCTGTCCGTCTATCTGTTTGTCTTTCTGTCTCTCTGCTTTCTGCCTGTCCATCCGTCTATCTGTTTGTCTCTTTGTCTGTTCGTTCACCTCTTCTTTTTTTTGCCCATTCCCTTTATCTATGTTTGTTTGTTTGTTCACCGTCTATTTTTTTTCAGGCTGTTGTTTGTCATGTCTGTCATTCATTTCTAAAGATGACTGTTTTTCCCTCATTACCTAGGAATGGCCAGTCAGTTCAAAAAGGTTAGCCACACCGATGTTGACTCCAAAGGTTCTCCCTACGACTACGCCAGTGTCATGCATTATCCAAAATGGGCATTCCAGAAATCTAGAGGACTGGACACTATCCGACCTAAACAGGCTGGCGTTGTAAGTAATTTCTACAATACGAGCGGCCGAATCAGAAACCAAAAATCAAAAGTTTCAATTTATGACCTTCTCGTTAAAGGGGAACTACAGTTCGAAGTATCATCCGCCATATTGTTTCAATACCTTGTTTTTAAGGTGATATAATACGAGCAACATTTTTCTTCAACTTGCAACGCAACGTTGTTGCGTTGCAAGTTGAAAAGTGTTGTTGCACGTATTACCACCCACCTTAAACATTGTCACGCAACAATGATTTTGTTGCAAGTTGAAAAAAATTTGTTGAAAAAAGTAGACTCCAGTTCTACTTGCTGCAACATGCTGTTTCAACTTGTAACAAAATCATTGTTGCGTGACAATGTTTAAAGTGGGTGGTCATGCACCAGTCAATATAAACCCCCGCACCCCCCCCGGCCGGGACATAGCGGGGCATTTGACTTGCACACAGGTCAAATATCGTCTATGCCCCGCATCCCAGGGCAGTTTCTTTATTCTAATAGCATAAAAAGCCCCGGTCAAATGCCCCCGCCCTTTAAAACACAACACAACATTTAAAACAACATTTTAATGAAAACTGTTTTAGCTTTTCATGAAAGGGCTCTGGGGACGAGAATGGAGACAGTCCGGAAATTTCCATACCAGTCTTTTCTCCGTCAGGGTAAAATGCCCCGGTCCTGTCCCCTGCTGATTGTTTGTATACAGTACAAAAGCAGTAAAATACCCCGGTATGCGCGGACGTTTTCCCTATCAAATCACAGGAAATTCCCCGGTAATGCCCCGCTATGTCCCGGCCGGGGGGTTGCGGGGGTTTATATTGACTGGTGCATAATACGTGCAACAACGCTTTTCAACTTGCAACGCAACAATGTTGCCGCAATTTGTTGCTCGTATTACTTCACCTTTAGTAACTTTAAATTTAAGTTAGTGACGTTGGAAACAGCTGGGTGAATGTTGTGAAATTATACTTTCTTCGAAGCAGATGGTTTTTCGTGCTTTTGAATTTGGTTGAAATTTGGACGCGAAATTAATAAAAATCTGACCACAAGATTCTCCGTGTGTAAAAAATGCTTGATTGCGCTCATTGCCTTATTTTATGCAATGTGACGATAATGCGTGTTCGAGTGGTATTCGAATTTGGCGCCATGTTTTCAAGGAATCATTTTCAGGCTCCATGCGTCCAAGTTCGACTGAACTCGACGTCGCATTTGCGTCGCATTACCGACGAAGTTAATTCGAATTAAATTCGTCTATTGTGCGACGTTTAGCGCAGCCCTAAGCCTTGAGTGAGCTAGCCTGGTTAGCGGGATGGCTCGTTTTCGTTTTAAACATCTCTAATAACCCACTGGTAGAGGTATATATTCAGTCTCTGAGTGCCCTCTTGCCTTCCTTAGACCTGCGCTAAACGGCGCACAATAGACGAATTTAATTCGAATTAACTTCGTCGCTAATGCGAGGTAAATGCGACGTCGAGTTAAACGTCGAATTTCAGTCGAATTTAATTGTTTTTACTTGGACGCATGGAGCCTGAAAACGATTCCTTGAAAACATGGCGCCGAATTGTCGCAGACAGAAGAGAAACTTTTAATTCGACGCGACGATAATTCATCGTGTAACTCAAACCCGCATTATCCGTCTGACTCAGACGAATTTAATTACCGAGACGAATTTAATTCGTGTGTCGAATTTAATCGAGTTATACGTCGCAGTTTCGTCGAATAAAATTCAAACAATTAAATTCGTCTGAATTAAATACGTCAATTGTGCGACGTTTAGCGCAGGCCTTATACTTTACCGACAAGGCTTTAAAAGTTTGTTCTTTGTCTTATTCACATACGTAGTCGATTGGTCAGAGGAATGAATTGAGTGGCGAGGACGCCAAACAGATGAACATGATGTACAGCCGTGAATGCAAAGGGGGCGGACAAGGTAGGAATTTTTCTACAAAATTTAAAAACAATGACTTAGAAACGAGACGAAATAAACATGTTGCCATCATGTACAAAGTACATCATGGAATGTGCCCTTCTTTGACAGACATGTTTACAAAGAGTTCCCAAAGTACTACATACGGTTTAAGGAGTGCCACTCTAAATAACTATTTCATGCCACGTCCAAATCGTGAATATATAAAAAAGAGCTTCAGCTACAGTGGAGCGAAATTGTCGAATCAATTGCCCAGTTCAGTAAAAGATTCTCCCTCTTTTGCTATCTTTTAAAGCTGCTCTTAACGGATGCTTCTGAGTGCATACCAGATTGATTTCCAATATCAATAGTTTGTTCTTATAGTACATTTCCCCCTTATTATCTTAAATAACTTCATATATATATATATATATATATGTATGTAAACAATTACTAAATGTATATTATAATTTATGTAAATAGATTAGTTTTACAGCTTATTTCACGACTACTTGAAAGATTTTTATTATTTTATTTATTACGCTTCAGATCAACTGAGGCCACCTGGTTATAAACCCAGGTACTTTTCCTTAGGCCCAACACCAACCCTAACTTAGGACACAGTCAATTAAAGTGCTTATGCAGCAAAAAATAAGTTTCGGAGAGACTCCCTTATTTAAAAAAAACTTTTGAAGTTATAAAGATTGACGTTTGCAGCTCTTCCATATCTCACTTCGTTCTTGAGATAGATTCGCGTGATATGTAAATAACATCACCTTTTTTTTTACTAAACTGAATCAAACATTGGAAATTTTCCTTGGGGTATTGTCTGATTAGTACATCTGTAATGTGTGGTTTCGTGTAGTTAAACCAATCCAAAGATATGACTGATTTTCCGTTTTCTCCCACATACAACGTGTGACGTCATTGCTCAAATTGCACAGCCAATAACTCAAAAATGGGATAAAATTTGAAAGGCATGTAAAAGCCATTTTTCATTATCTTAGATGTTCTTCAAATACAATCTTAAAAAACTGAAATAAAATTTCGTTTCATATAGGCACTTTAACTCCTTGACTACCAGGGGTCTTCCCTTGACGAGTAAAATCGTCTTGTGTTAGCCAGAGTGAAATACTAAACGTGCGTCTACATGCGTGCTTACGAGTCAAAGGGTTAAGAAACTTTATGGTACTTGTAATTTTAGGGACTCGTCCTCCCATTACTCAAAAACCAACATCAGGAGGTACGTATAAGTTAAAAAACTAACAACTTAATAACCGAGAGTGAGGTCTTTACGGTAAAGTATTAAACCGAGGTCTTGCTGTATTGATCGAGCGATAGCGAGGTTAATACGTTCAAGACCGAGGTTTGATATTTTACCGTAAAGACCGAACGGTCGAGGTTATTAAGTAGTTTATTATATGGCACTTTTTATTACAAAATCAATCTTGTATTTCTTGGTCTTCGCTTCCTTTAACTTCGTCAAAACACAGGACTAGCGTTATTTTCTGTCGTTTCTTTCTCGTCTGGATATTAAAATTTACTTTTATAATGTTCATTGTCATTTATTTTATTTATTTTTGTCGTTTTGCAGCAATAACTTTCTTATTAGGATTTTTTGTTTGTTTCCAATCGCAGGGCATTACTGTAACAATTTTCGTAATGTCCGCGATAAATCTCGCGATAAATTACGGATAAATCTCGCCACGTCAGCAACCAATCACAGCGCGTGATTTTACCGGAAGTAATTCGTTCCATATAATAATAACAACAAGACGCCCGGTTCGGGCGTTCACTCAGGGCTAATCTCCTCAGGAGCAAAGAACTTACACTAATCTCCTCAGGAGCAAAGAACTTACAACATGCCTCACGGCCTCACTCAGTCACACGGCTAACAACTCACCGGAAGTATGAATAGTAGCGGAAGTAAAAAGTGCAAAAATGCAAAATCGCGACACCCCAAAAAACAAGCCAAAACCTTAGGACTCAGACTTGGCCTACCATAGGTAGCCCGAGTGAGTAATTAATATTCGTATTTCTTTAGGTTCTTGTGTCGATAAGAATGATAATTGCCAATCCTGGGAGCATCTTTGTCGTGATTCTAGATACGATAAATTTATGACAGAGAACTGCCCCAAGACATGCAATCGTTGCAGCGGTGGTGGTGGAGGTATGGCCTAGTGATTAAGGGTAATTAATGGAACAGAGAATGAAACTCGACCGAGCGTCGACTTGGACATTACAAAAATTATTCCTAACATATGTTGACTCTTTGCCTACCGTATCGTAACACCAGACTATTTTACTCTGTCTAACACCAGACTATTTCACTCTGTCTAACACCAGACTATTTTACTCTTTCTAACACCAGACTATTTTACTCTGTCTAACACCAGACTATTTTACTCTGTCTAACACCAGACTATTTTACTCTGTCTAACACCAGACTATTTTACTGTCTAACACCAGACTATTTTACTCTGTCTAACACCAGACTATTTTACTCTGTCTAACACCAGACTATTTTACTCTGTCTAACACCAGACTATTTTACTGTGTCTAACACCAGACTATTTTACTCTGTCTAACACCAGACTATTTTACTCTGTCTAACACCAGACTATATATTTTACTCTGTCTAACGCCAGACTACTTTACTCTGTCTAACACCAGACTATTTTACTGTGTCTAACACCAGACTATTTTACTCCGTCTAACGCCAGACTATTTTACTGTGTCTAACACCAGACTATTTTACTGTGTCTAACACCAGACTATTTTACTCTGTCTAACACCAGACTATTTTACTCTGTCTAACACCAGACTATTTTACTCTGTCTAACACCAGACTATTTTACTCTGTCTAACACCAGACTATATATTTTACTCTGTCTAACGCCAGACTACTTTACTCTGTCTAACACCAGACTATTTTACTGTGTCTAACACCAGACTATTTTACTCCGTCTAACGCCAGACTATTTTACTGTCTAACACCAGACTATTTTACTCTGTCTAACACCAGACTATATATTTTACTGTGTCTAACACCAGACTATTTTACTCCGTCTAACACCAGACTATTTTACTGTGTCTAACACCAGACTATTTAATTTACTCTGTCTAACACCAGACGATTTTACTCTGTCCAACACCAGACTATTTTACTCTGTCTAACACCAGACGATTTTCCTCTGTCTAACACCAGACGATTTTACTCTGTCTAACACCAGACTATTTTACTCTGTCTAACACCAGACTATTTTACTCTGTCTAACACCAGACTATTTTACTCTGTCTAACACCAGACGATTTTACTGTGTCTAACACCAGACTATTTTACTCTGTCTAACACCAGACGATTTTACTCTCTCTAACATGCACCAGACGATTTTACTCTGTCTAACTCCAGACTATTTTACTCTGTCTAACACCAGACTATTTTACTCTAACATGCACCAGACGATTTTACTTGTTAATTAAAGAACCATCGGTAGTGAAGGAGTTAACGCGGGCGGCTTCTTCTGGTACACCATACACGATTAAAATGCCCATGAAACGAAAATTAAGTTTGTCTTATTTGAAAGAATATTTAAAATGACAAAGTAACATCTTTTGCAGGTTTTGGTTTCCTTGCTTCGTTGTTGAGATATTTCATTTCGTTAGATATGCAAATTAAACATGTTGACGTCACACGTGCATAATGATTTATCAGAGAAGCTTATATATCTTTGCTATTATCAAACCAAAGTTAATTCGAAGGAAGCTTGTGGTTGTGTTTCTCCCACAACACCAAACATGTCGAATTTAAAGTGATTATTTTTGATAATAGCAAAGATATATAACCTTCTCCGATAACTCATTATGCACATGTTACGTCAAGATGTTTAATTTGCATATCAAACAAACTAAAATATTTCAACAATGAAGAAGGGAAACGAAAAGAAACATTACTTTCTGACGAAGGTTATAACGAAAAAGTGTAGGGAACCACATTACGATTACTTTTTTATTTTCTCAATAGGTAATTGTGCAGACAAGGACCAACGTTGCTCAGGATGGAGAGATTATTGTGGAAATAATGCTTTCGTGAAAAATAATTGCAAGAAGACTTGTAATCTTTGCTAAGATGAAGAACCTAGTAAGTGAACCAATATAATGTTGAGGGGCAATCACTTATAGAAAAGTGATTTGGAAATTTGGTTTGATCAAAACATCATTTTATTCTTTCCTTCCTTCCTTCCTTCCTTCTTTCCTTCCTTCTTTCTTTCTTTCCTTCTTTGCTTCCTTCCTTCCTTCCTTCCTTCCTTCCCTTCCTTCCTTCCTTCCTTCCTTCCTTCCTTCCTTCCTTCCTTCCTTCCTTCCTTCCTCCATTTGCTTCTACCTTCCTTCCTTGTTCCATCCTTCCTTTCTTCCTTCTTTTTTCCCTTCCTTTCTTCCTTCCTTCCTTCTTCTTTCCTTCCTTCTTTCCTTCCTTCCTTCCTTCCTTCCTTCCTTCCTTCCTTCCTTCCTTCCTTCTTTCCTTCCTTCCTTCCTTCCTTCCTTCCTTCCTTCCTTCCTTCCTTCCTTCCTTCTCTATTTTCTTCCTTCCTCCTTTTCCTTCTACCTTTGTTCTTTCCTTCTTTCCCTCCTACTTTCCTTTCTTCTTTTTCTCCTTTAATTCCTACTTTCTTCCTTTCTTCTTTCCTTCTTTCTTTTCCTCTGTCCTTTCTTTCTTCCTACGTCTTTCCTTCCCTTCGAACTTCCCCCCTCAATCTATCTTCTCCTCCCCCTCTTTCCTCCCTTTTCCTTCCCTTTTTTCTTTCTTTTATATTTCTTTCTTTTTCTTTCATATAGTTTCAAAGTGCAAACACATTTACTCTATGTCTATGTGATCGCGAGGAAACTCAGCTAAAAGAACTTTATCTGTATTGAAATAGAAATAAAAAGAGCATTGAAAACGTATAATTGTGCTTATTATTATTTCCTCGGCCGTTAGAGATTTGAATCATTGTTCTCAAATTCATTAATAATTCATAAGGAAAATTCAAAAGAAATGAATGTTTAATCAGGTGTTTGTAAATACTGTTAAAACATTGATTAATAAAACATCAATGTTTTATCAAAGGTATTAGACACTAGCGGCTCAAATTCAAAATGTTTTTTCTGAGTTAAAATGATCTTATCTAACGTTTTTTACAACTTTTAAAGGGCATATGACTCGAAAATTAAGTTTGTCTTATTGAAAAGAACATTTAAAATGATAAAATAACATCTTTTCCAGTTTTTGGTTTCCTTGCTTCGTTTTTGAGATATTCCAGTTTGTTTCATATGCAAATAACACAACTTTCTACGTCACACGTGCATAATGAGTATTATGTGTTACCGAGGGAAGGTTACATATCTTTGCTATTGTGAAACGAAATCACTTGGAATTCTACATGTTTGGTGTTGTGGGTAGAAACACGCACAAGCTTCCTTTGAGTTAAGCCCATGTTTTCATAATAGCAAAGATATGTAACCATTTCTGATAACTCATTATGCACGTGTGACGTAAAAAGTTGTGTCATTTGCATATCAAACAAGCTGGAATATCTCAAAAACGAAGCAAGGAAACCAAAAACTGCAAAATATGTTATTTTATCATTTTAAATGTTCTTTTCAATAAGACAAACTTAATTTTCGAGTCATATGCCCTCGATATATACAAAGTATTCATCATGTGCACTTAGAATTTGATAAGTAAGTTAAAATATTCGCGTCCGATCTTTATGGGCATCTACAATGGCTTTTAATAATAAGCCTTTCTATCCTCGTTTTTGTGTCTGCAATTCAAAATAACGAGGTAACGAAGCCAAGAATGCTCATTGAGATGCACATAAAAGAATATTTAAAATGGTGGCCAATTATGAAAGTGGTTTATTCTTGGTTTTCATTTGACGTCACGGCGGCCATATTGTTGCACCAAAACAATGAAATGGCGGCCATATTGGTTTACAATCTTTATCCTATGGGAATTTAACTTAACCGCTCTAAAGGTTAAAGGCGTAGGAAAAGGTTATTTTTGAACAGTCTTTGCGTTGAATAATACCCGAATCCGTGACTTAGGCTATGTGCACACGGTAACGTTTCCAAGCGTTTTCGTATTGTTTACTGTTCTCAAGGGAATCGAGAACAATCAAAGCTCATTTTGAAACAATACGAAAAAGCGCTCGGAAACGTTACTTTGTGTACATAGTCTAAAGCCATGTTTACACTGCAAGCCTTAGCCTGGCCTTGGCCTAACTTTGGCCTACTTTTTGACAGTGTAAACACGTCCTGGGCTGGCCTAGGCCAGGCTTATGCCATTGTAAACACGGCTTAAAGGTATTTACCTCAAAAGAATATGGTCTGATAAGTTTTTATTGATTATGCTTTTATCTCTGTTTTTAAGGCCATGTCCACACGTATGCGTTTTTATAGCGTTTTATATTGTTCTCGGTCCTCAGGGGAGCAGAAAACAATGGTCTCATTACCTGAAACAATATGAAAACCCTAGGAAAACGTATACGTGTGGTGGGGTCTTTAAGAAGGTCATAATTAATTCACGGAAAATTACCCTTGGGACCAACATGCGTTGTCAAACGCTTTGTTCATCTGCCATCGAGGTCGTTTGTTCATTTGATTTTTAATGCAAATTTCGAGAGTGCTAGGCTATTACCTATAATATATTCCTAAACGATCATTGGCGAAGGAGGGCAAAGATGAAACGTTAACTTGTTTACAACTATTATAACACTTTACGCTTTGGGTGAACTGATGTTCGTTAGTTGGTTTGTCTTGCTATTTGAATACGAAGAAGAATCGAAAGAGTGGACGGAAATCAGTGGAAGGGAAAGATGTTCTTTGTATATTCTTACAGGTTAGTTAAAACTTAAATATTTCCTGTCCGAATCGGTCTTTAGTATTTTATTCTAAATCAGACGATTTTATTCACCTCTGGAGAAGCTGTCAGACAGGAATGAGTTATAAACTATCTCTCTAACTCTTTCCTGTTCGAATTGGTCTTTAGTATTTTATTCTGGCTAAACGAAGAAGAATCGATCGAAAGAGTGGAAATCAGTGCAAGGGAAAGATGTTCTTTGTATATTCTTACAGGTTAGTTAAAACTTAAATCTTTCCTGTCCGAATCGGTCTTTAGTATTTTATTCTGGCTAACGCCAGACGATTTTGTTCGCCTCTGGGGAAGCCCTCGCGGCGTACAACGATTTGTGAAAGATGTGTCGCAACGCTATTGCGAGCCAGGTTTCAAGACAGATGTATAAACACCGCCTCGCTTTAATGAATTTGTGGTCATTTTGCAATGCAATGCAAAGCGACACAGCTTCATTAGGGTGTCATTACACGTTGCAATCTGTCTTGAAACCTGTCTCGCACAGGTCTCAGGAAAAATTGCATCGTGTAACATAGCGGCTACTGACCTAGCCTGAGAAAACAGCCTCCTACTGACAGTGCGAGAAGACGAACGGATGTGCGCATGATTCGTTTAAATGCAAGTCTGAAAAGTGTCGTGGAACTGAACGCACTGATTTGTTCGTTATTTCCATTTAACCAGCTAACCCCTTTACTTTCTGACCGATTTTGGCCATTTTTTTCAACTTTTGAAATATAATCAAAAAACGACACTAGACGACTTTCAGGATGTTGCGCGCGCATCATTTTTCAAAAAAAACTGGCAAGCTCCACTCAAAGTAAACACACTGTTTAAAATCAACAAAGTATAGATGCAGTTTCTGGATGTTTCACACTGTTATTCTGCTGTTGTTGGCTGCTTAGCAAGTCTGTTTGCCATTGCTTACTTTGTCGGGGGGGGGGGGGGCTGTAAAGAGCCCGCCAATTTCTTTGCAAAATTATGCGTGCACAATAACCCTGAAATTCGCCTATTTAGCTTAAATGAATTGAAGCCTTTTTGTTGCTTCTATAACAACAAGAAGGCTTTATATCTGCTAAATTATCGTGTTTTTTTACCATATTTCAAAAGTTGAAAAAATGGACAAAATCGATCAAAAAGTAAAGGGGTTAAAAAACGATAATTTAACTAAAATAAAGCCTTTTTGTTGCTTCTGAACAACAAGAAGGCTTCATTTGAAGGCCCAGTGTAAGATCAGCTTTGCTAAACTGGTAAATTTTTGTAAATGTTTATGTAAACCTTCTCTAAATAAAGTTTATTATTATTATTATTATTATTATTTGTGCTAAATCTTCATATTTTAGCACACATTTTTATTTCCAAAGTTGAAAAAGTGGCCAAAATTTGCCAAAATGTAAAGGCTAACACATTTACTTTTTGACCGATTTTGGTCACTTTTGAAACTTTTGAGTTAGGGTCAAAAACGGTTAAATAAAGTCGTTTTAAACCTTCTGTGAAAAGGAGAAGGCTGTATTTTGGCTAAAAAAAA
The DNA here is from genome assembly GCA_035771165.1 of Paragorgia papillata. Classification (NCBI taxonomy): domain Eukaryota; kingdom Metazoa; phylum Cnidaria; class Anthozoa; order Scleralcyonacea; family Coralliidae; genus Paragorgia; species Paragorgia papillata. The sequence continues at coordinate 1,299,475 of JAWNZC010000102.1, read as the reverse complement.
TTTTTTTGATTTTTTGAAAAAAGTCCGGAAAAAAAAAAGTAAAGGGGTGTTAGCCTTTACTTTTTGACCGATTTTGGTCACTTTTGAAACTTTTGAGTTAGGGTCAAAAACGGTTAAATAAAGTCGTTTTAAACCTTCTGTGAAAAGGAGAAGGCTGTATTTTGGCTAAAAATATTTTTTTGGATTTTTTTAAAAAAGTCCGGAAAAAAAAAAGTAAAGGGGTTAGCCTTTACTTTTTGACCGATTTTGGTCACTTTTGAAACTTTTGAGTTAGGGTCAAAAACGGTTAAATAAAGTCGTTTTAAACCTTCTGTGAAAAGGAGAAGGCTGTATTTTGGCTAAAAAAAATTTTTTTGATTTTTTGAAAAAAGTCCGGAAAAAAAAAAGTAAAGGGGTTAGCCTTTACTATTTGACCGATTTTGGTCACTTTTGAAACTTTTGAGTTAGGGTCAAAAACGGTTAAATAAAGTCGTTTTAAACCTTCTGTGAAAAGGAGAAGGCTGTATTTTGGATAAAAAATTTTTTTTGGATTTTTTGAAAAAAGTCCGGAAAAAAAAATGTAAAGGGGTTAGCCTTAACTTTTTGACCGATTTTGGTAACTTTTGAAACTTTTGAGTTAGGGTCAAAAACGGTTAAAAAAAGTCGTTTTAAACCTTCTGTGAAAAGGAGAAGGCTGTATTTTGGCTAAAAAAAATTTTTTTTGATTTTTTGAAAAACCCTAACCCTAACCCTAACTAACTGACCGATTTTGGTCACTTTTGAAACATTTGAGTTAGGGTCAAAAACGGTTAAATAAAGTCGTTTTAAACCTTCTCTGAAAAGGAGAAGGCTGTATTTTGGCTAAAAATATTTTTTTGGATTTTTTTAAAAAAACTCCGGAAAAAAAAAGTAAAGGGGTTAGCCTTTACTTTTTGACCGATTTTGGTAACTTTTGAAACTTTTGAGTTAGGGTCAAAAACGGTTAAAAAAAGTCGTTTTAAACCTTCTGTGAAAAGGAGAAGGCTGTATTTTGGCTAAAAAAATTTTTTTTGATTTTTTGAAAAAAGTCCGGAAAAAAAAATGTAAAGGGGTTAGCCTTAACTTTTTGACCGATTTTGGTCACTTTTGAAACTTTTGAGTTAGGGTCACTGTATTTTGGCTAAAAAAAATTTTTTTGATTTTTTCAAAAAAGTCTGGAAAAAAAAAGTAAAGGGGTTAGCCTTTACTTTTTGACCGATTTTGGTCACTTTTGAAACTTTTGAGTTAGGGTCAAAAACGGTTAAATAAAGTCGTTCTAAACATTCTCGCAAAATGAGAAGGCTGTATTTTGGCTAAAAAAATTTTTTTTGATTTTTTCAAAAAAGTCTGGAAAAAAAAAGTAAAGGGGTTAGCCTTTACTTTTTGACCGATTTTGGTCACTTTTCAAACTTTTGAGTTAGGGTGAAAAACGGTTAAATAAAGTCGTTTTAAACGTTCTCTAAAAAGGAGAAGGCTGTATTTTGGCTAAAAATATTTTTTTTGATTTTTTGAAAAAAGTCCGGAAAAAAAAAAGTAAAGGGGTTAGCCTTTACTTTTTGACCGATTTTGGTCACTTTTGAAACTTTTGAGTTAGGGTCAAAAACGGTTAAATAAAGTCGTTTTAAACCTTCTGTGAAAAGGAGAAGGCTGTATTTTGGCTAAAAATATTTTTGTGGATTTTTTGAAAAAAGTCCGGAAAAAAGAAAGTAAACGGGTTAGCCTTCACTTTTTGACCGATTTTGGTAACTTTTGAAACTTTTGAGTTAGGGTCAACAACGGTTAAAAAAAGTCGTTTTAAACCTTCTGTGAAAAGGAGAAGGCTGTATTTTGGCTAAAAATATTTTTTTTGATTTTTTGAAAAAAGTCGGGAAAAAAAAAAGTAAAGGGGTTAGCCTTTACTATTTGACCGATTTTGGTCACTTTTGAAACTTTTGAGTTAGGGTCAAAAACCGTTAAATAAAGTCGTTTTAAACCTTCTGTGAAAAGGAGAAGGCTGTATTTTGGATAAAAAATTTTTTTTGCATTTTTTGAAAAAAGTCCGGAAAAAAAAATGTAAAGGGGTTAGCCTTAACTTTTTGACCGATTTTGGTAACTTTTGAAACTTTTGAGTTAGGGTCAAAAACGGTTAAAAAAAGTCGTTTTAAACCTTCTGTGAAAAGGAGAAGGCTGTATTTTGGCTAAAAAAAAATTTTTTTGATTTTTTGAAAAACCCTAACCCTAACCCTAACTAACTGACCGATTTTGGTCACTTTTGAAACATTTGAGTTAGGGTCAAAAACGGTTAAATAAAGTCGTTTTAAACCTTCTCTGAAAAGGAGAAGGCTGTATTTTGGCTAAAAATATTTTTTTGGATTTTTTTAAAAAACTCCGGAAAAAAAAAAGTAAAGGGGTTAGCCTTTACTTTTTGACCGATTTTGGTAACTTTTGAAACTTTTGAGTTAGGGTCAAAAACGGTTAAAAAAAGTCGTTTTAAACCTTCTGTGAAAAGGAGAAGGCTGTATTTTGGCTAAAAAAAATTTTTTTGATTTTTTGAAAAAAGTCCGGAAAAAAAAATGTAAAGGGGTTAGCCTTAACTTTTTGACCGATTTTGGTCACTTTTGAAACTTTTGAGTTAGGGTCACTGTATTTTGGCTAAAAAAATTTTTTTTGATTTTTTCAAAAAAGTTTGGAAAAAAAAAGTAAAGGGGTTAGCCTTTACTTTTTGACCGATTTTGGTCACTTTTGAAACTTTTGAGTTAGGGTCAAAAACGGTTAAATAAAGTCGTTCTAAACATTCTCGCAAAATGAGAAGGCTGTATTTTGGCTAAAAAAAATTTTTTTGATTTTTTCAAAAAAGTCTGGAAAAAAAAAGTAAAGGGGTTAGCCTTTACTTTTTGACCGATTTTGGTCACTTTTGAAACTTTTGAGTTAGGGTGAAAAACGGTTAAATAAAGTCGTTTTAAACGTTCTCTAAAAAGGAGAAGGCTGTATTTTGGCTAAAAATATTTTTTTTGATTTTTTGAAAAAAGTCCGGAAAAAAAAAAGTAAAGGGGTTAGCCTTTACTTTTTGACCGATTTTGGTCACTTTTGAAACTTTTGAGTTAGGGTCAAAAACGGTTAAATAAAGTCGTTTTAAACCTTCTGTGAAAAGGAGAAGGCTGTATTTTGGCTAAAAATATTTTTGTGGATTTTTTGAAAAAAGTCCGGAAAAAAAAAAGTAAACGGGTTAGCCTTCACTTTTTGACCGATTTTGGTAACTTTTGAAACTTTTGAGTTAGGGTCAACAACGGTTAAAAAAAGTCGTTTTAAACCTTCTGTGAAAAGGAGAAGGCTGTATTTTGGCTAAAAAAAATTTTTTTGATTTTTTGAAAAAAGTCCGGGAAAAAAAATGTAAAGGGGTTAGCCCAACCTCGTCCCCAGGGCCATTTGTAGGGGCTGGGCCAAGATGGCGGCCAAAAACAAAATGGCGGGAACAAATGGCCCTGGTGGAGGCTAGCTCAAAATGCGCAGTATATTGCGCATTTTGATAACTAGAACTCAGTCCTTTACACAGTGATTATACCTAATTACACCTAATTATTGCATTGTTTGAAATATAATTTCCCGTGCCGTGGGCAGGAACAACCGACAAGGTCAAAATACAATTTTTAAAAAAAAATACAAAATCAAACCGTCTGATTTACGCCATAAGCTCTTGACCAATCAGAGGCCGAGATAGCCTAGCCTCCACCAGGGCCATTTGTTCCCGCCATCTTGGCCCAGTTCCCTACAAATGGCCCTGGGTACGAGGTTGGGGGTTAGCCTTTACTTTTTGACCGATTTTGGTCACTTTTGAAACTTTTGAGTTAAGGTCAAAAACGGTTAAATAAAGTCGTTTTAAACCTTCTGTGAAAAGGAGAAGGCTGTATTTTGGCTAAAAATATTTTTTTGGATTTTTTGAAAAAAGTCCGGAAAAAAAAGAGTAAAGGGGTTAGCCTTTACTTTTTGACCGATTTTGGTCACTTTTGAAACTTTTGAGTTAGGGTCAAAAACGGTTAAATAAAGTCGTTTTAAACCTTCTGTGAAAAGGAGAAGGCTGTATTTTGGCTAAAAAAATTTTTTTGGATTTTTTCAAAAAAGTCCGGAAAAAAAAAAGTAAAGGGGTTAGTCTTTACTTTTTGACCGATTTTGGTCACTTTTGAAACTTTTGAGTTAGGGTCAAAAACGGTTAAATAAAGTCGTTTTAAACCTTCTGTGAAAAGGAGAAGGCTGTATTTTGGCTAAAAAAAATTTTTTGGATTTTTTCCAAAAAGTCCGGAAAAAAAAAAGTAAAGGGGTTAGCCTTTACTTTTTAACCGATTTTGGTAACTTTTGAAACTTTTGAGTTAGGGTCAAAAACGGTTAAAAAAAGTCGTTTTAAACCTTCTGTGAAAAGGAGAAGGCTGTATTTTGGTTAAAAAAAAATTTTTTTGATTTTTTGAAAAAAGTCCGGAAAAAAAAATGTAAAGGGGTTAGCCTTAACTTTTTTACCGATTTTGGTCACTTTTGAAACTTTTGAGTTAGGGTCACTGTATTTTGGCTAAAAAAAATTTTTTTGATTTTTTCAAAAAAGTCTGGAAAAAAAAAGTAAAGGGGTTAGCCTTTACTTTTTGACCGATTTTGGTCACTTTTGAAACTTTTGAGTTAGGGTCAGAAACGGTTAAATAAAGTCGTTTTAAACCTTCTGTGAAAAGGAGAAGGCTGTATTTTGGCTAAAAATATTTTTTTGGATTTTTTTAAAAAAGTCCGGAAAAAAAAAAGTAAACGGGTTAGCCTTTACTTTTTGACCGATTTTGGTAACTTTTGAAACTTTTGAGTTAGGGTCAAAAACGGTTAAAAAAAGTCGTTTTAAACCTTCTGTGAAAAGGAGAAGGCTGTATTTTGGCTAAAAAAAATTTTTTTGATTTTTTGAAAAAAGTCCGGAATAAAAAAAGTAAAGGGGTTAGTCTTTACTTTTTGACCGATTTTGGTCACTTTTGAAACTTTTGAATTAGGGTCAAAAACGGTTAAATAAAGTCGTTTTAAACCTTCTGTGAAAAGGAGAAGGCTGTATTTTGGCTAAAAAAATTTTTTTGGATTTTTTGAAAAAAGTCCGGGAAAAAAAAAGTAAAGGGGTTAACCTTTACTTTTTGACCGATTTTGGTCACTTTTGAAACTTTTGAGTTAGGGTCAAAAACGGTTAAATAAAGTCGTTTTAAACCTTCTGTGAAAAGGAGAAGGCTGTATTTTGGCTAAAAATATTTTTTTTGATTTTTTGAAAAAAGTCCGGAATAAAAAAAGTAAAGGGGTTAGTCTTTACCTTTTGACCGATTTTGGTCACTTTTGAAACTTTTGAGTTAGGGTCAAAAACGGTTAAATAAAGTCGTTTTAAACCTTCTGTGAAAAGGAGAAGGCTGTATTTTGGCTAAAAATATTTTTTTTGATTTTTTGAAAAAAGTCCGGAACAAAAAAAAGTAAAGGGGTTAGCCTTTACTTTTTGACCGATTTTGGTCACTTTTGAAACTTTTGAGTTAGGGTCAAAAACGGATAAATAAAGTCGTTTTAAACCTTCTGTGAAAAGGAGAAGGCTGTATTTTGGCTAAAAATATTTTTTTGGATTTTTTGAAAAAAGTCCGGAAAAAAAAAAGTAAAGGGGTTAGCCTTTACTTTTTGACCGATTTTTGCCATTTTTTCAACCTTTAAAATTAAGTCAATATCTCATTAACAATTGAATGGATTGTTCTAATTTTTTCAGTGGTTATTCCATAGCTGGTGTGCTATACAATGAACTAGAATAAAGTTATTTGGACAAATAGTTTTTGTCCATTTGAGCGATTTTGGAAAAAAAATCCGGGGGAAAAAATTAAAGGGGTTAGCCTCTACATTTTGACCGATTTTGGTCACTTTTGAAACTTTTGAGTTAGGGTCAAAAATGGTTAAATAAAGTCGTTTTAAACCTTCTGTGAAAAGGAGAAGGCTGTATTTTGGCTAAAAATATTTTTTTGGATTTTTTGAAAAAAGTCCGGAAAAAAAAAAGTAAACTTTACTTTTTGACCGATTTTTGCCATTTTTTCAACCTTCAAAATTAAGTCAATATCTCATTAACAATTGAATGGATTGTTCTAATTTTTTCAGTGGTTATTCCATAGCTGGTGCGCTATACAATGAACTAGAATAAAGTTATTTGGACAAATAGTTTTTGTCCATTTGAGCGATTTTGGAAAAAAAATCCGGGGGAAAAAAGTAAAGGGGTTAGCCTTTACATTTTGACCGATTTTGGTCACTTTTGAAACTTTTGAGTTAGGGTCAAAAATGGTTAAATAAAGTCGTTTTAAACCTTCTGTGAAAAGGAGAAGGCTGTATTTTGGCTAAAAATATTTTTTTGGATTTTTTGAAAAAAGTCCGGAAAAAAAAAAGTAAAGGGGTTAGCCTTTACTTTTTGACCGATTTTTGCCATTTTTTCAACCTTCAAAATTAAGTCAATATCTCATTAACTATTGAATGGATTGTTCTAATTTTTTCAGTGGTTATTCCATTGCTGGTGCGCAATACAATGAACCAGAATAAAGTTATTTGGACAAATAGTTTTTGTCCATTTGAGCGATTTTGGAAAAAAAATCCGGGGGAAAAAAGTAAAGGGGTTAGCCTTTACATTTTGACCGATTTTGGTCACTTTTGAAACTTTTGAGTTAGGGTCAAAAACGGTTAAATAAAGTCGTTTTAAACCTTCTGTGAAAAGGAGAAGGCTGTATTTTGGCTAAAAATATTTTTTTTGATTTTTTGAAAAAAGTCCGGAAAAAAAAAGTAAAGGGGTTAGCCTTTACTTTTTGACCGATTTTGGTCACTTTTGAAACTTTTGAGTTAGGGTCAAAAACGGTTAAATAAAGTCGTTTTAAACCTTCTGTGAAAAGGAGAAGGCTGTATTTTGGCTAAAAAAAATTTTTTGGATTTTTTCAAAAAAGACCGGAAAAAAAAAAGTAAAGGGGTTAGCCTTTACTTTTTGACCGATTTTGGTCACTTTTGAAACTTTTGAGTTAGGGTCAAAAACGGTTAAATAAAGTCGTTTTAAACCTTCTGTGAAAAGGAGAAGGCTGTATTTTGGCTAAAAAAATTTTTTTGGATTTTTTCAAAAAAGTCCGGAAAAAAAAAGTAAAGGGGTTACTTAGCCTTTACTTTTTGACCGATTTTGGTCACTTTTGAAACTTTTGAGTTAGGGTCAAAAACGGTTAAATAAAGTCGTTTTAAACCTTCTGTGAAAAGGAGAAGGCTGTATTTTGGCTAAAAAAAATTTTTTGGATTTTTTCAAAAAAGTCCGGAAAAAAAAAAGTAAAGGGGTTAGCCTTTACTTTTTGACCGATTTTGGTAACTTTTGAAACTTTTGAGTTAGGGTCAAAAACGGTTAAATAAAGTCGTTTTAAACCTTCTGTGAAAAGGAGAAGGCGGTATTTTGGCTAAAAATATTTTTTTTGATTTTTTTAAAAAAGTCCGGAAAAAAAAAAGTAAACGGGTTAGCCTTTACTTTTTGACCGATTTTGGTAACTTTTGAAACTTTTGAGTTAGGGTCAAAAAACGGTTAAAAAAAAGTCGTTTTAAAACCTTCTTGTGAAAAGGAGAAGGCTGTATTTTGGCCTAAAAAATTTTTTTTTGATTTTTTTGAAAAAAGTCCGGAAAAAAAAATGTAAAGGGGTTGAGCCTTAACTTTTTTACCGATTTTGGTCACTTTTGAAACTTTTGAGTTAGGGTCACTGTATTTTGGCTAAAAAAAATTTTTTTGATTTTTTTAAAAAAGTCCGGAAAAAAAAAAGTAAACGGGTTAGCCTTTACTTTTTGACCGATTTTGGTAACTTTTGAAACTTTTGAGTTAGGGTCAAAAACGGTTAAAAAAAAGTCGTTTTAAACCTTCTGTGAAAAGGAGGAAGGCTTGTATTTTGGCTAAAAAAAATTTTTTTGATTTTTTTGAAAAAAGTCCGGAAAAAAAAATGTAAAGGGGTTAGCCTTAACTTTTTTACCGATTTTGGTCACTTTTGAAACTTTTGAGTTAGGGTCACTGTATTTTGGCTAAAAAAAATTTTTTTGATTTTTTCAAAAAAGTCTGGAAAAAAAAAGTAAAGGGGTTAGCCTTTACTTTTTGACCGATTTTGGCCACTTTTGAAACTTTTGAGTTAGGGTCAAAAACGGTTAAATAAAGTCGTTTTAAACCTTCTGTGAAAAGGAGAAGGCTGTATTTTGGCTAAAAAAAATTTTTTTGATTTTTTGAAAAAAGTCCGGAAAAAAAAATGTAAAGGGGTTAGCCTTAACTTTTTTACCGATTTTGGTCACTTTTGAAACTTTTGAGTTAGGGTCACTGTATTTTGGCTAAAAAAAATTTTTTTGATTTTTTTAAAAAAGTCCGGAAAAAAAAAAGTAAACGGGTTAGCCTTTACTTTTTGACCGATTTTGGCAACTTTTGAAACTTTTGAGTTAGGGTCAAAAACGGTTAAAAAAAGTCGTTTTAAACCTTCTGTGAAAAGGAGAAGGCTGTATTTTGGCTAAAAAAAATTTTTTTGATTTTTTGAAAAAAGTCCGGAAAAAAAAAGTAAAGGGGTTAGCTTTTACTTTTTGACCGATTTTGGTCACTTTTGAAACTTTTGAGTTAGGGTCAAAAACGGTTAAATAAAGTCGTTTTAAACCTTCTGTGAAAAGGAGAAGGCTGTATTTTGGGTAAAAAAATTTTTTTGGATTTTTTCAAAAAAAGTCCGGAAAAAAAAAAGTAAACGGGTTTAGCCTTTACTTTTTGACCGATTTTGGTAACTTTTTGAAACTTTTGAGTTAGGTCAAAAACGGTTAAAAAAAAGTCGTTTTAAAACCTTCTGTGAAAAGGAGAAGGCTGTATTTTGGCAAAAAAAAAATTTTTTTTGATTTTTTGAAAAAAGTCCGGAATAAAAAAAGTAAAGGGGTTAGTCTTTACTTTTTGACCGATTTTGGTCACTTTTGAAACTTTTGAATTAGGGTCAAAAACGGTTAAATAAAGTCGTTTTTAAAACCTTCTGTGAAAAGGAGAAGGCTGTATTTTTGGTCTAAAAATATTTTTTTTTGGATTTTTTGAAAAAAGTCCGGGAAAAAAAAAGTAAAGGGGTTAACCTTTACTTTTTGACCGATTTTGGTCACTTTTGAAACTTTTGAGTTAGGGTCAAAAACGGTTAAATAAAGTCGTTTTAAACCTTCTGTGAAAAGGAGAAGGCTGTATTTTGGCTAAAAATATTTTTTTTTGATTTTTTTGAAAAAAGTCCGGAATAAAAAAAAGTAAAGGGGTTAGTCTTTACCTTTTGACCGATTTTGGTCACTTTTGAAACTTTTGAGTTAGGGTCAAAAACGGTTAAATAAAGTCGTTTTAAAACCTTCTGTGAAAAGGAGAAGGCTGTATTTTGGCTATAAAATATTTTTTTTGATTTTTTGAAAAAATGTCCGGAACAAAAAAAAGTAAAGGGGTTAGCCTTTACTTTTTGACCGATTTTGGTCACTTTTGTAAACTTTTGAGTTAGGGTCAAAAAACGGATAAAATAAAGTCGTTTTAAACCTTCTGTGAAAAAGGAGGATAGGCTGTATTTTGGCTAAAAATATTTTTTTGGATTTTTTGAAAAAAGTCCGGAAAAAAAAAAGTAAAGGGGTTAGCCTTTTGACCGATTTTTGCCATTTTTTCAACCTTTAAAATTAAGTCAATATCTCATTAACAATTGAATGGATTGTTCTAATTTTTTCAGTGGTTATTCCATAGCTGGTGTGCTATACAATGAACTAGAATAAAGTTATTTGGACAAATAGTTTTTGTCCATTTGAGCGATTTTGGAAAAAAAATCCGGGGGAAAAAATTAAAGGGGTTAGCCTTTACATTTTGACCGATTTTGGTCACTTTTGAAACTTTTGAGGTTAGGGTCAAAAATGGTTTAAATAAAGTCGTTTTAAAACCTTCTGTGAAAAGGAGAAGGCTGTATTTTGGCTTAAAAATATTTTTTTTGGATTTTTTGAAAAAAGTCCGGAAAAAAAAAAGTAAACTTTACTTTTTGACCGATTTTTTTGCCATTTTTTTCAACCTTCAAAAATTAAGTCAATAATCTCATTAACAATTGAATGGATTGTTCTAATTTTTTTCAGTGGTTATTCCATAGCTGGTGCGCTATACAATGAACTAGAATAAAGTTATTTGGACAAATAGTTTTTGTCCCATTTGAGCGATTTTGGAAAAAAAATCCGGGGGAAAAAAGTAAAGGGGTTAGCCTTTACATTTTGAGCCGATTTTGGTCACTTTTGAAACTTTTGAGTTAGGGTCAAAAATGGTTAAATAAAGTCGTTTTAAACCTTCTGTGAAAAGGAGAAGGCTGTATTTTGGCTAAAAATATTTTTTTGGATTTTTTGAAAAAAGTCCGGAAAAAAAAAAAGTAAAGGGGTTAGCCTTTACTTTTTGACCGATTTTTGCCATTTTTTCAACCTTCAAAATTAAGTCAATATCTCATTAACAATTGATATGGATTGTTCTAATTTTTTCAGTGGTTATTCCATAGCTGGTGCGCCTATACAATGAACTAGAATAAAGTTATTTGGACAAATAGTTTTTGTCCATTTGAGCGATTTTGGAAAAAAAATCCGGGGGGAAAAAAGTAAAGGGGTTAGCCTTTACATTTTGACCGATTTTGGTCACTTTTGAAACTTTTGAGTTAGGGTCAAAAATCGGTTAAATAAAGTCGTTTTAAACCTTCTGTGAAAAGGAGAAGGCTGTATTTTGGCTAAAAATATTTTTTTTGGATTTTTTGAAAAAAAGTCCGGAAAAAAAAAAGTAAAGGGGTTAGCCTTTACTTTTTGACCGATTTTTGCCATTTTTTCAACCTTCAAAATTAAGTCAATATCTCATTAACAATTGAATGGATTGTTCTAATTTTTTCAGTGGTTATTCCATTGCTGGTGCGCAATACAATGTAACTAGAATAAAGTTATTTGGACAAATAGTTTTTTGTCCATTTGAGCGATTTGGGAAAAAAAATCCGGGGGAAAAAAGTAAAGGGGTTGAGCCTTTACATTTTGACCGATTTTGGTCACCTTTTGAAACTTTTGAGTTAGGGTCAAAAACGGTTAAATAAAGTCGTTTTAAACCTTCTGTGAAAAGGAGAAGGCTGTATTTTGGCTAATAAATATTTTTTTTGGATTTTTTGAAAAAAGTCCGGGAAAAAAAAGTAAAGGGGTTAGCCTTTACTTTTTGACCGATTTTTGCCCATTTTTTCAAACCTTTAAAATTAAGTCATTAACAATTGAATGGATTGTTCTAATTTTTTCAGTGGTTATTCCATAGCTGGTGTGCTATACAATGAACTAGAATAAAGTTATTTGGGACAAATAGTTTTTTGTCCATTTGAGCGATTTTGGAAAAAAAAATCCGGGGGAAAAAATTAAAGGGGTTAGCCTTTACATTTTGACCGATTTTGGTCACTTTTGAAAACTTTTGAGTTAGGGTCAAAAAATGGTTAAATAAAGTCGTTTTTAAACCTTCTGTGAAAAAGGAGAAGGCTGTATTTTGGCTTAAAAATATTTTTTTTGGATTTTTTGAAAAAAGTCCGGAAAAAAAAAAGTTAAACTTTACTTTTTGACCGATTTTTGCCATTTTTTCAACCTTCAAAATTAAGTCAATATCTCATTAACAATTGAATGGATTGTTCTAATTTTTTTCAGTGGTTATTCCATAGCTGGTGCGCTATACAATGAAATATTTGAACTAGAATAAAGTTATTTGGACAAAAAATAGTTTTTGTCCATTTGAGCGATTTTGGAAAAAAAAATCCGGGGGAAAAAAAGTAAAGGGGTTAGCCTTTATTTTGACCGATTTTGGTCACTTTTGAAACTTTTGAGTTAGGGTCAAAAATGGTTAAATAAAGTCGTTTTAAACCTTCTGTGAAAAGGAGAAGGCTGTATTTTGGCTAAAAATATTTTTTTGGATTTTTTGAAAAAAGTCCGGAAAAAAAAAAGTAAAGGGGTTAGCCTTTACTTTTTGACCGATTTTTGCCATTTTTTCAACCTTCAAAATTAAGTCAATATCTCATTAACAATTGAATGGATTGTTCTAATTTTTTCAGTGGTTATTCCATAGCTGGTGCGCTATACAATGAACTAGAATAAAGTTATTTGGACAAATAGTTTTTGTCCATTTGAGCGATTTTGGAAAAAAAATCCGGGGGGAAAAAGTAAAGGGGTTAGCCTTTACATTTTGACCGATTTTGGTCACTTTTGAAACTTTTGAGTTAGGGTCAAAAACGGTTAAATAAAGTCGTTTTAAACCTTCTGTCAAAAGGAGAAGGCTGTATTTTGGCTAAAAATATTTTTTTGGATTTTTTGAAAAAAGTCCGGAAAAAAAAAAAGTAAAGGGGTTAGCCTTTACTTTTTGACCGATTTTTGCCATTTTTTCAACCTTCAAAATTAAGTCAATATCTCATTAACAATTGAATGGATTGTTCTAATTTTTTCAGTGGTTATTCCATTGCTGGTGCGCTATACAATGAACTAGAATAAAGTTATTTGGACAAATAGTTTTTGTCCATTTGAGCGATTTTGAAAAAAAATCGGGGGGAAAAAAGTAAAGGGGTTAGCCTTTACATTTTGACCGATTTTGGTCACTTTTGAAACTTTTGAGTTAGGGTCAAAAACGGTTAAATAAAGTCGTTTTAAACCTTCTGTGAAAAGGAGAAGGCTGTATTTTGGCTAAAAATATTTTTTTGGATTTTTTGAAAAAAGTCCGGAAAAAAAAAAGTAAAGGGGTTAGCCTTTACTTTTTGACCGATTTTTGCCATTTTTTCAACCTTTAAAATTAAGTCAATATCTCATTAACAATTGAATGGATTGTTCTAATTTTTTCAGTGGTTATTCCATAGCTGGTGTACTATACAATGAACTAGAATAAAGTTATTTGGACAAATAGTTTTTGTCCATTTGAGCGATTTTGGAAAAAAAATCCAGGGGAAAAAAGTAAAGGGGTTAGCCTTTACATTTTGACCGATTTTGGTAACTTTTGAAACTTTTGAGTTAGGGTCAAAAACGGTTAAATAAAGTCGTTTTAAACCTTCTGTGAAAAGGAGAAGGCTGTATTTTGGCTAAAAATATTTTTTTGGATTTTTTGAAAAAAGTCCGGATAAAAAAAAGTAAAGGGGTTAGCCTTTACTTTTTGACCGATTTTTGCCATTTTTTCAACCTTTAAAATTAAGTCAATATCTCATTAACAATTGAATGGATTGTTCTAATTTTTTCAGTGGTTATTCCATAGCTCGTGTGCTATACAATGAACTAGAATAAAGTTATTTGGACAAATAGTTTTTGTCCATTTGAGCGATTTTGGAAAAAAAATCCAGGGGAAAAAAGTAAAGGGGTTAGCCTTTACATTTTGACCGATTTTGGTCACTTTTGAAACTTTTGAGTTAGGGTCAAAAAACGGATAAATAAATAAAGTCGTTTTAAACCTTCTGTGAAAAGGAGAAGGCTGTATTTTGGCTAAAAATATTTTTTTGGATTTTTTGAAAAAAGTCCGGAAAAAAAAAAGTAAAGGGGTTAGCCTTTACTTTTTGACCGATTTTTGCCATTTTTTTCAACCTTTAAAATTAAGTCAATATCTCATTAACAATTGAATGGATTGTTCTAATTTTTTCAGTGGTTATTCCATAGCTGGCGTACTATACAATGAACTAGAATAAAGTTATTTGGACAAATAGTTTTTGTCCATTTGAGCGATTTTGGAAAAAAAATCCAGGGGGAAAAAAGTAAAGGGGTTAGCCTTTACATTTTGACCGATTTTGGTAACTTTTGAAACTTTTGAGTTAGGGTCAAAAAAACGGTTAAATAAAGTCGTTTTAAACCTTCTGTGAAAAGGAGAAGGCTGTATTTTGGCTAAAAATATTTTTTTGGATTTTTTGAAAAAAGTCCGGATAAAAAAAAGTAAAGGGGTTAGCCTTTACTTTTTGACCGATTTTTGCCATTTTTTCAACCTTTAAAATTAAGTCAATATCTCATTAACAATTGAATGGATTGTTCTAATTTTTTCAGTGGTTATTCCATAGCTCGTGTGCTATACAACGAACTAGAATAAAGTTATTTGGACAAATAGTTTTTGTCCATTTGAGCGATTTTGGAAAAAAAATCCAGGGGAAAAAAGTAAAGGGGTTAGCCTTTACATTTTGACCGATTTTGGTAACTTTTGAAACTTTTGAGTTAGGGTCAAAAACGGTTAAATAAAGTCGTTTTAAACCTTCTGTGAAAAGGAGAAGGCTGTATTTTGGCTAAAAATATTTTTTTGGATTTTTTGAAAAAAGTCCGGATAAAAAAAAGTAAAGGGGTTAGCCTTTACTTTTTGACCGATTTTTGCCATTTTTTCAACCTTTAAAATTAAGTCAATATCTCATTAACAATTGAATGGATTGTTCTAATTTTTTCAGTGGTTATTCCATAGCTCGTGTGCTATACAATGAACTAGAATAAAGTTATTTGGACAAATAGTTTTTGTCCATTTGAGCGATTTTGGAAAAAAAATCCAGGGGAAAAAAGTAAAGGGGTTAGCCTTTACATTTTGACCGATTTTGGTCACTTTTGAAACTTTTGAGTTAGGGTCAAAAACGGATAAATAAAGTCGTTTTAAACCTTCTGTGAAAAGGAGAAGGCTGTATTTTGGCTAAAAATATTTTTTTGGATTTTTTGAAAAAAGTCCGGAAAAAAAAAAGTAAAGGGGTTAGCCTTTACTTTTTGACCGATTTTTGCCATTTTTTCAACCTTTAAAATTAAGTCAATATCTCATTAACAATTGAATGGATTGTTCTAATTTTTTCAGTGGTTATTCCATAGCTGGTGTACTATACAATGAACTAGAATAAAGTTATTTGGACAAATAGTTTTTGTCCATTTGAGCGATTTTGGAAAAAAAATCCAGGGGAAAAAAGTAAAGGGGTTAGCCTTTACATTTTGACCGATTTTGGTAACTTTTGAAACTTTTGAGTTAGGGTCAAAAACGGTTAAATAAAGTCGTTTTAAACCTTCTGTGAAAAGGAGAAGGCTGTATTTTGGCTAAAAATATTTTTTTGGATTTTTTGAAAAAAGTCCGGATAAAAAAAAGTAAAGGGGTTAGCCTTTACTTTTTGACCGATTTTTGCCATTTTTTCAACCTTTAAAATTAAGTCAATATCTCATTAAACAATTGAATGGATTGTTCTAATTTTTTCAGTGGTTATTCCATAGCTCGTGTGCTATACAACGAACTAGAATAAAGTTATTTGGACAAATAGTTTTTGTCCATTTGAGCGATTTTGGAAAAAAAAAATCCAGGGGAAAAAAGTAAAGGGGTTAGCCTTTACATTTTGACCGATTTTGGTAACTTTTGAAAACTTTTGAGTTAGGGTCAAAAACGGTTAAATAAAGTCGTTTTAAACCTTCTGTGAAAAGGAGAAGGCTGTATTTTGGCTAAAAATATTTTTTTTGGATTTTTTGAAAAAAAGTCCGGATAAAAAAAAGTAAAGGGGTTAGCCTTTACTTTTTGACCGATTTTTGCCATTTTTTCAACCTTTAAAATTAAGTCAATATCTCATTAACAATTGAATGGATTGTTCTAATTTTTTCAGTGGTTATTCCATAGCTCGTG
This sequence comes from Paragorgia papillata, assembly GCA_035771165.1. Lineage (NCBI taxonomy): Eukaryota > Metazoa > Cnidaria > Anthozoa > Scleralcyonacea > Coralliidae > Paragorgia > Paragorgia papillata. The sequence goes on along the minus strand of JAWNZC010000102.1, from coordinate 1,283,868 downwards.
TGCTATACAATGAACTAGAATAAAGTTATTTGGACAAATAGTTTTTGTCCATTTGAGCGATTTTGGAAAAAAAATCCAGGGGAAAAAAGTAAAGGGGTTAGCCTTTACATTTTGACACGATTTTGGTCACTTTTGAAACTTTTGAGTTAGGGTCAAAAACGGATAAATAAAGTCGTTTTAAACCTTCTGTGAAAAGGAGAAGGCTGTATTTTGGCTAAAAATATTTTTTTGGATTTTTTGAAAAAAAGTCCGGAAAAAAAAAAAGTAAAGGGGTTAGCCTTTACTTTTTGACCGATTTTTTGCCATTTTTTCAACCTTTAAAATTAAGTCAATATCTCATTAACAATTGAATGGATTGTTCTAATTTTTTCAGTGGTTATTCCATAGCTGGTTGTACTATACAATGAACTAGAATAAAGTTATTTGGACAAATAGTTTTTGTCCATTTGAGCGATTTTGGAAAAAAAAATCCAGGGGAAAAAAGTAAAGGGGTTAGCCTTTACATTTTGACCGATTTTGGTAACTTTTGAAACTTTTGAGTTAGGGTTCAAAAACGGTTAAATAAAGTCGTTTTAAACCTTCTGTGAAAAGGAGAAGGCTGTATTTTGGCTAAAAATATTTTTTTGGATTTTTTGAAAAAAGTCCGGATAAAAAAAAGTAAAGGGGTTAGCCTTTACTTTTTGACCGATTTTTGCCATTTTTTCAACCTTTAAAAATTAAGTCAATATCTCATTAACAATTGAATGGATTGTTCTAATTTTTTCAGTGGTTATTCCATAGCTCGTGTGCTATACAATGAACTAGAATAAAGTTATTTGGACAAATAGTTTTTGTCCATTTGAGCGATTTTGGAAAAAAAATCCAGGGGAAAAAAAAAAGTAAAGGGGTTTAGCCTTTACATTTTGACCGATTTTGGTCACTTTTGAAACTTTTGAGTTAGGGTCAAAAACGGATAAATAAAGTCGTTTTAAACCTTCTGTGAAAAGGAGAAGGCTGTATTTTGGCTAAAAATATTTTTTTTGGATTTTTTGAAAAAAGTCCGGAAAAAAAAAAAGTAAAGGGGTTAGCCTTTACTTTTTGACCGATTTTTGCCATTTTTTCAACCTTTAAAATTAAGTCAATATCTCATTAACAATTGAATGGATTGTTCTAATTTTTTCAGTGGTTATTCCATAGCTGGTGTGCTATACAATGAACTAGAATAAAGTTATTTGGACAAATAGTTTTTGTCCATTTGAGCGATTTTGGAAAAAAAATCCGAGGGGAAAAAAGTAAAGGGTTAGCCTTTACATTTTGACCGATTTTGGTCACTTTTGAAAACTTTTGAGTTAGGGTCAAAAACGGTTAAACAAGTCGTTTTAAACCTTCTGTGAAAAGGAGAAGGCTGTATTTTGGCTAAAAATATTTTTTTGGATTTTTTGAAAAAAAGTCCGGAAAAAAAAAAAGTAAAGGGGTTAGCCTTTACTTTTTTGACCGATTTTTGCCATTTTTTCAACCTTCAAAATTAAGTCAATATCTCATTAACAATTGAATGGATTGTTCTGATTTTTTTCAGTGGTTATTCCATAGCTGGTGTGCTATACAATGAACTAGAATAAAGTTATTTGGACAAATAGTTTTTGTCCATTTGAGCGATTTTGGAAAAAAAATCGGGGAATTTTTTCCCCGGATTTTTTTTCCAAAATCGCTCAAATGGACAAAAACTATTTGTCCAAAGGGGTTAGCCTTTACATTTTGACCGATTTTGGTCACTTTCGAAACTTTTGAGTTAGGGTCAAAAACGGTTAAATAAAGTCGTTTTAAACCTTCTGTGAAAAGGAGAAGGCTGTATTTTTGGCTAAAAATATTTTTTTGGATTTTTTGAAAAAAGTCCGGAAAAAAAAAAAGTAAAGGGGTTAGCCTTTACTTTTTGACCGATTTTTGCCATTTTTTCAACCTTTAAAATTAAGTCAATATCTCATTAACAATTGAATGGATTGTTCTGATTTTTTCAGTGGTTATTCCATAGCTGGTGTGCTATACAAATGAACTAGAATAAAGTTATTTGGACAAATAGTTTTTGTCCATTTGAGCGATTTTGGGAAAAAAAATCGGGGGAAAAAAGTAAAGGGAGCCTTTACATTTTGACCGATTTTGGTCACTTTCGAAACTTTTGGAGTTAGGGTCAAAAACGGTTAAATAAAGTCGTTTTAAACCTTCTGTGAAAAGGAGAAGGCTGTATTTTGGCTAAAAATATTTTTTTGGATTTTTTGAAAAAAGTCCGGAAAAAAAAAAGTAAAGGGGTTAGCCTTTACTTTTTGACCGATTTTTGCCATTTTTTCAACCTTTAAAATTAAGTCAATATCTCATTAACAATTGAATGGATTGTTCTGATTTTTTCAGTGGTTATTCCATAGCTGGTGTGCTATACAATGAACTAGAATAAAGTTATTTGGACAAATAGTTTTTGTCCATTTGAGCGATTTTGGAAAAAAAATCCGGGGAAAAAAAGTAAAGGGGTTAGCCTTTACATTTTGACCGATTTTGGTCACTTTCGAAACTTTTGAGTTAGGGTCAAAAACGGTTAAACAAAGTCGTTTTAAACCTTCTGTGAAAAGGAGAAGGCTGTATTTTGGCTAAAAATATTTTTTTGGATTTTTTGAAAAAAGTCCGGAAAAAAAAAAGTAAAGGGGTTAGCCTTTACTTTTTGACCGATTTTTGCCATTTTTTCAACCTTCAAAATTAAGTCAATATCTCATTAACAATTGAATGGATTGTTCTGATTTTTTCAGTGGTTATTCCATAGCTGGTGTGCTATACAATGAACTAGAATAAAGTTATTTGGACAAATAGTTTTTGTCCATTTGAGCGATTTTGGAAAAAAAATCCGGGGGGGAAAAAAGTAAAGGGGTTAGCCTTTACATTTTGACCGATTTTGGTCACTTTCGAAACTTTTGAGTTAGGGTCAAAAACGGTTAAATAAAGTCGTTTTAAACCTTCTGTGAAAAGGAGAAGGCTGTATTTTGGCTAAAAATATTTTTTTGGATTTTTTGAAAAAAGTCCGGAAAAAAAAAAAGTAAAGGGGTTAGCCTTTACTTTTTGACCGATTTTTGCCATTTTTTCAACCTTTAAAAATTAAGTCAATATCTCATTAACAATTGAATGGATTGTTCTGATTTTTTTCAGTGGTTATTCCATAGCTGGTGTTGCTATACAATGAACTAGAATAAAGTTATTTGGACAAATAGTTTTTGTCCATTTGAGCGATTTTGGAAAAAAAATCCGGGGGAAAAAAAGTAAAGGGCCTTTACATGTTGACCGATTTTGGTCACTTTTGAAACTTTTGAGTTAGGGTCAAAAACGGTTAAACAAAGTCGTTTTAAACCTTCTGTGAAAAGGAGAAGGCTGTATTTTGGCTAAAAATATTTTTTTGATTTTTTGAAAAAAGTCCGGAAAAAAAAAAGTAAAGGGTTAGCCTTTACTTTTTGACCGATTTTTGCCATTTTTTCAACCTTTAAAATTAAGTCAATATCTCATTAACAATTGAATGGATTGTTCTGATTTTTTTGGTGGTTATTCCATAGCTGGTGTGCTATACAATGAACTAGAATAAAGTTATTTGGACAAATAGTTTTTGTCCATTTGAGCGATTTTGAAAAAAAATCGGGGGGAAAAAAGTAAAGGGGTTAGCCTTTACATTTTGACCGATTTTGGTCACTTTCGAAACTTTTGAGTTAGGGTCAAAAACGGTTAAATAAAGTCGTTTTAAACCTTCTGTGAAAAGGAGAAGGCTGTATTTTGGCTAAAAATATTTTTTTGGATTTTTTGAAAAAAGTCCGGAAAAAAAAAAGTAAAGGGGTTAGCCTTTACTTTTTGACCGATTTTTTCCATTTTTTCAACCTTTAAAATTAAGTCAATATCTCATTAACAATTGAATGGATTGTTCTGATTTTTTCAGTGGTTATTCCATAGCTGGTGTGCTATACAATGAACTAGAATAAAGTTATTTGGACAAATAGTTTTTGTCCATTTGAGCGATTTTGGGAAAAAAATCCGGGGGAAAAAAGTAAAGGGCCTTTACATTTTGACCGATTTTGGTCACTTTTGAAACTTTTGAGTTAGGGTCAAAAACGGTTAAACAAAGTCGTTTTAAACCTTCTGTGAAAAGGAGAAGGCTGTATTTTGGCTAAAAATATTTTTTTGGATTTTTTGAAAAAAGTCCGGAAAAAAAAAAGGAAAGGGGTTAGCCTTTACTTTTTGACCGATTTTTGCCATTTTTTCAACCTTCAAAATTAAGTCAATATCTCATTAACAATTGAATGGATTGTTCTGATTTTTTCAGTGGTTATTCCATAGCTGGTGTGCTATACAATGAACTAGAATAAAGTTATTTGGACAAATAGTTTTTGTCCATTTGAGCGATTTTGGAAAAAAAATCCGGGGGAAAAAAGTAAAGGGCCTTTACATTTTGACCGATTTTGGTCACTTTCGAAACTTTTGAGTTAGGGTCAAAAACGGTTAAATAAAGTCGTTTTAAACCTTCTGTGAAAAGGAGAAGGCTGTATTTTGGCTAAAAATATTTTTTTGGATTTTTTGAAAAAAGTCCGGAAAAAAAAAAGTAAAGGGGTTAGCCTTTACTTTTTGACCGATTTTTGCCATTTTTTCAACCTTTAAAATTAAGTCAATATCTCATTAACAATTGAATGGATTGTTCTGATTTTTTCAGTGGTTATTCCATAGCTGGTGTGCTATACAATGAACTAGAATAAAGTTATTTGGACAAATAGTTTTTGTCCATTTGAGCGATTTTGGAAAAAAAATCCGGGGAAAAAAAGTAAAGGGGTTAGCCTTTACATTTTGACCGATTTTGGTCACTTTCGAAACTTTTGAGTTAGGGTCAAAAACGGTTAAATAAAGTCGTTTTAAACCTTCTGTGAAAAGGAGAAGGCTGTATTTTGGCTAAAAATATTTTTTTGGATTTTTTGAAAAAAGTCCGGAAAAAAAAAAGTAAAGGGGTTAGCCTTTACTTTTTGACCGATTTTTGCCATTTTTTCAACCTTTAAAATTAAGTCAATATCTCATTAACAATTGAATGGATTGTTCTGATTTTTTCAGTGGTTATTCCATAGCTGGTGTGCTATACAATGAACTAGAAATAAAGTTATTTGGACAAATAGTTTTTTGTCCATTTGAGCGATTTTGGAAAAAAAATCCGGGGAAAAAAAGTAAAGGGGTTAGCCTTTACATTTTGACCGATTTTGGTCACTTTCGAAACTTTTGAGTTAGGGTCAAAAACGGTTAAATAAAGTCGTTTTAAACCTTCTGTGAAAAGGAGAAGGCTGTATTTTGGCTAAAAATATTTTTTTGGATTTTTTGAAAAAAGTCCGGAAAAAAAAAAGTAAAGGGGTTAGCCTTTACTTTTTGACCGATTTTTGCCATTTTTTTCAACCTTTAAAAATTAAGTCAATATCTCATTAACAATTGAATGGATTGTTCTGATTTTTTCAGTGGTTATTCCATAGCTGGTGTGCTATACAATGAACTAGAATAAAGTTATTTGGACAAATAGTTTTTGTCCATTTGAGTGATTTTGGGAAAAAAATCCGGGGGAAAAAAGTAAAGGGCCTTTACATTTTGACCGATTTTGGTCACTTTTGAAACTTTTGAGTTAGGGTCAAAAACGGTTAAACAAAGTCGTTTTAAACCTTCTGTGAAAAGGAGAAGGCTGTATTTTGGCTAAAAATATTTTTTTGGATTTTTTGAAAAAAGTCCGGAAAAAAAAAAGTAAAGGGGTTAGCCTTTACTTTTTGACCGATTTTTGCCATTTTTTCAACCTTCAAAATTAAGTCAATATCTCATTAACAATTGAATGGATTGTTCTGATTTTTTCAGTGGTTATTCCATAGCTGGTGTGCTATACAATGAACTAGAATAAAGTTATTTGGACAAATAGTTTTTGTCCATTTGAGCGATTTTGGAAAAAAAATCCGGGGGAAAAAAGTAAAGGGGTTAGCCTTTACATTTTGACCGATTTTGGTCACTTTCGAAACTTTTGAGTTAGGGTCAAAAACGGTTAAATAAAGTCGTTTTAAACCTTCTGTGAAAAGGAGAAGGCTGTATTTTGGCTAAAAATATTTTTTTGGATTTTTTGAAAAAAGTCCGGAAAAAAAAAAGTAAAGGGGTTAGCCTTTACTTTTTGACCGATTTTTGCCATTTTTTCAACCTTTAAAATTAAGTCAATATCTCATTAACAATTGAATGGATTGTTCTGATTTTTTCAGTGGTTATTCCATAGCTGGTGTGCTATACAATGAACTAGAATAAAGTTATTTGGACAAATAGTTTTTGTCCATTTGAGCGATTTTGGAAAAAAAATCCGGGGGAAAAAAGTAAAGGGCCTTTACATGTTGACCGATTTTGGTCACTTTTGAAACTTTTGAGTTAGGGTCAAAAACGGTTAAACAAAGTCGTTTTAAACCTTCTGTGAAAAGGAGAAGGCTGTATTTTGGCTAAAAATATTTTTTTTTGATTTTTTGAAAAAAGTCCGGAAAAAAAAAAAGTAAAGGGGTTAGCCTTTACTTTTTGACCGATTTTTGCCATTTTTTCAACCTTTAAAATTAAGTCAATATCTCATTAACAATTGAATGGATTGTTCTGATTTTTTTGGTGGTTATTCCATAGCTGGTGTGCTATACAATGAACTAGAATAAAGTTATTTGGACAAATAGTTTTTGTCCATTTGAGCGATTTTGAAAAAAAATCGGGGGGAAAAAAGTAAAGGGGTTAGCCTTTACATTTTGACCGATTTTGGTCACTTTCGAAACTTTTGAGTTAGGGTCAAAAACGGTTAAATAAAGTCGTTTTAAACCTTCTGTGAAAAGGAGAAGGCTGTATTTTGGCTAAAAATATTTTTTTGGATTTTTTGAAAAAAGTCCGGAAAAAAAAAAGTAAAGGGGTTAGCCTTTACTTTTTGACCGATTTTTTCCATTTTTTCAACCTTTAAAATTAAGTCAATATCTCATTAACAATTGAATGGATTGTTCTGATTTTTTCAGTGGTTATTCCATAGCTGGTGTGCTATACAATGAACTAGAATAAAGTTATTTGGACAAATAGTTTTTGTCCATTTGAGCGATTTTGGGAAAAAAATCCGGGGGAAAAAACTAATGGGCCTTTACATTTTGACCGATTTTGGTCACTTTTGAAACTTTTGAGTTAGGGTCAAAAACGGTTAAACAAAGTCGTTTTAAACCTTCTGTGAAAAGGAGAAGGCTGTATTTTGGCTAAAAATATTTTTTTGGATTTTTTGAAAAAAGTCCGGAAAAAAAAAAGGAAAGGGGTTAGCCTTTACTTTTTGACCGATTTTTGCCATTTTTTCAACCTTCAAAATTAAGTCAATATCTCATTAACAATTGAATGGATTGTTCTGATTTTTTCAGTGGTTATTCCATAGCTGGTGTGCTATACAATGAACTAGAATAAAGTTATTTGGACAAATAGTTTTTGTCCATTTGAGCGATTTTGGAAAAAAAATCCGGGGAAAAAAAGTAAAGGGGTTAGCCTTTACATTTTGACCGATTTTGGTCACTTTCGAAACTTTTGAGTTAGGGTCAAAAACGGTTAAATAAAGTCGTTTTAAACCTTCTGTGAAAAGGAGAAGGCTGTATTTTGGCTAAAAATATTTTTTTGGATTTTTTGAAAAAAGTCCGGAAAAAAAAAAAGTAAAGGGGTTAGCCTTTACTTTTTGACCGATTTTTGCCATTTTTTCAACCTTTAAAATTAAGTCAATATCTCATTAACAATTGAATGGATTGTTCTGATTTTTTCAGTGGTTATTCCATAGCTGGTGTGCTATACAATGAACTAGAATAAAGTTATTTGGACAAATAGTTTTTGTCCATTTGAGCGATTTTGGAAAAAAAATCCGGGGGAAAAAAGTAAAGGGCCTTTACATTTTGACCGATTTTGGTCACTTTTGAAACTTTTGAGTTAGGGTCAAAAACGGTTAAACAAAGTCGTTTTAAACCTTCTGTGAAAAGGAGAAGGCTGTATTTTGGGTAAAAATATTTTTTTGGATTTTTTGAAAAAAGTCCGGAAAAAAAAAAGTAAAGGGGTTAGCCTTTACTTTTTGACCGATTTTTGCCATTTTTTCAACCTTTAAAATTAAGTCAATATCTCATTAACAATTGAATGGATTGTTCTAATTTTTTCAGTGGTTATTCCATAGCTGGTGTGCTATACAATGAACTAGAATAAAGTTATTTGGACAAATAGTTCTAGTGCATTTGAGCGATTTTGGAAAAAAAATGCGGGGGGAAAAAGTAAAGGGGTTAGCCTTTACATTTTGACCGATTTTGGTCACTTTTGAAACTTTTGAGTTAGGGTCAAAAACGGTTAAATAAAGTCGTTTTAAACCTTCTGTGAAAAGGAGAAGGCTGTATTTTGGGTAAAAATATTTTTTTGGATTTTTTGAAAAAAGTCCGGAAAAAAAAAAAGTAAAGGGGTTAGCCTTTACTTTTTGACCGATTTTTGCCATTTTTTCAACCTTTAAAATTAAGTCAATATCTCATTAACAATTGAATGGATTGTTCTGATTTTTTCAGTGGTTATTCCATAGCTGGTGTGCTATACAATGAACTAGAATAAAGTTATTTGGACAAATAGTTCTTGTGCATTTGTCCATTTGAGCGATTTTGGGGAGAAAATCCGGAAAAAAAAAGTAAAGGGGTTAGCCTTTACTTTTTAACCGATTTTTGCCATTTTTTCAACCTTTAAAATTAAGTCAATATCTCATTAACAATTGAATGGATTGTTCTGATTTTTTCAGTGGTTATTCCATAGCTGGTGTGCTATACAATGAACTAGAATAAAGTTATTTGGACAAATAGTTTTTGTCCATTTGAGCGATTTTGGAAAAAAAATCCGGGGGAAAAAAGTAAAGGGCCTTTACATTTTGACCGATTTTGGTCACTTTTGAAACTTTTGAGTTAGGTCAAAAACGGTTAAACAAAGTCGTTTTAAACCTTCTGTGAAAAGGAGAAGGCTGTATTTTGGGTAAAAATATTTTTTTGGATTTTTTGAAAAAAGTCCGGAAAAAAAAGAGTAAAGGGGTTAGCCTTTACTTTTTGACCGATTTTTGCCATTTTTTCAACCTTTAAAATTAAGTCAATATCTCATTAACAATTGAATGGATTGTTCTAATTTTTTCAGTGGTTATTCCATAGCTGGTGTGCTATACAATGAACTAGAATAAAGTTATTTGGACAAATAGTTCTAGTGCATTTGAGCGATTTTGGAAAAAAAATCCGGGGGGAAAAAGTAAAGGGGTTAGCCTTTACATTTTGACCGATTTTGGTCACTTTTGAAACTTTTGAGTTAGGGTCAAAAACGGTTAAATAAAGTCGTTTTAAACCTTCTGTGAAAAGGAGAAGGCTGTATTTTGGGTAAAAATATTTTTTTGGATTTTTTGAAAAAAGTCCGGAAAAAAAAAAGTAAAGGGGTTAGCCTTTACTTTTTGACCGATTTTTGCCATTTTTTCAACCTTTAAAATTAAGTCAATATCTCATTAACAATTGAATGGATTGTTCTGATTTTTTTCAGTGGTTATTCCATAGCTGGTGTGCTATACAATGAACTAGAATAAAGTTATTTGGACAAATAGTTCTTGTGCATTTGTCCATTTGAGCGATTTTGGGGAGAAAATCCGGAAAAAAAAAGTAAAGGGGTTAGCCTTTACTTTTTGACCGATTTTTGCCATTTTTTCAACCTTTAAAATTAAGTCAATATCTCATTAACAATTGAATGGATTGTTCTGATTTTTTCAGTGGTTATTCCATAGCTGGTGTGCTATACAATGAACTAGAATAAAGTTATTTGGACAAATAGTTTTTGTCCATTTGAGCGATTTTGGAAAAAAAATCCAGGGGAAAAAAGTAAAGGGGTTAGCCTTTACATTTTGACCGATTTTGGTCACTTTTGAAACTTTTGAGTTAGGGTCAAAAACGGTTAAACAAAGTCGTTTTAAACCTTCTGTGAAAAGGAGAAGGCTGTATTTTGGGTAAAAATATTTTTTTGGATTTTTTGAAAAAAGTCCGGAAAAAAAAAAGTAAAGGGGTTAGCCTTTACTTTTTGACCGATTTTTTCCATTTTTTCAACCTTTAAAATTAAGTCAATATCTCATTAACAATTGAATGGATTGTTCTGATTTTTTCAGTGGTTATTCCATAGCTGGTGTGCTATACAATGAACTAGAATAAAGTTATTTGGACAAATAGTTCTTGTGCATTTGTCCATTTGAGCGATTTTGGGGAGAAAATCCGGAAAAAAAAAGTAAAGGGGTTAGCCTTTACTTTTTGACCGATTTTTGCCATTTTTTCAACCTTTAAAATTAAGTCAATATCTCATTAACAATTGAATGGATTGTTCTGATTTTTTCAGTGGTTATTCCATAGCTGGTGTGCTATACAATGAACTAGAATAAAGTTATTTGGACAAATAGTTTTTGTCCATTTGAGCGATTTTGGAAAAAAAATCCGGGGGAAAAAAGTAAAGGGGTTAGCCTTTACATTTTGACCGATTTTGGTCACTTTTGAAACTTTTGAGTTAGGGTCAAAAACGGTTAAATAAAGTCGTTTTAAACCTTCTGTGAAAAGGAGAAGGCTGTATTGTGGCTAAAAATATTTTTTTGGATTTTTTGAAAAAAGTCCGGAAAAAAAAAAGTAAAGGGGTTAGCCTTTACTTTTTGACCGATTTTTTCCATTTTTTCAACCTTTAAAATTAAGTCAATATCTCATTAACAATTGAATGGATTGTTCTGATTTTTTCAGTGGTTATTCCATAGCTGGTGTGCTATACAATGAACTAGAATAAAGTTATTTGGACAAATAGTTTTTGTCCATTTGAGCGATTTTGGAAAAAAAATCCGGGGGAAAAAAGTAAAGGGCCTTTACATTTTGACCGATTTTGGTCACTTTTGAAACTTTTGAGTTAGGGTCAAAAACGGTTAAACAAAGTCGTTTTAAACCTTCTGTGAAAAGGAGAAGGCTGTATTTTGGCTAAAAATATTTTTTTTGATTTTTTGAAAAAAGTCCGGAAAAAAAAAAGTAAAGGGGTTAGCCTTTACTTTTTGACCGATTTTTGCCATTTTTTCAACCTTTAAAATTAAGTCAATATCTCATTAACAATTGAATGGATTGTTCTGATTTTTTTGGTGGTTATTCCATAGCTGGTGTGCTATACAATGAACTAGAATAAAGTTATTTGGACAAATAGTTTTTGTCCATTTGAGCGATTTTGAAAAAAAATCGGGGGGAAAAAAGTAAAGGGGTTAGCCTTTACATTTTGACCGATTTCGGTCACTTTCGAAACTTTTGAGTTAGGGTCAAAAACGGTTAAATAAAGTCGTTTTAAACCTTCTGTGAAAAGGAGAAGGCTGTATTTTGGCTAAAAATATTTTTTTGGATTTTTTGAAAAAAGTCCGGAAAAAAAAAAGTAAAGGGGTTAGCCTTTACTTTTTGACCGATTTTTGCCATTTTTTCAACCTTTAAAATTAAGTCAATATCTCATTAACAATTGAATGGATTGTTCTGATTTTTTCAGTGGTTATTCCATAGCTGGTGTGCTATACAATGAACTAGAATAAAGTTATTTGGACAAATAGTTTTTGTCCATTTGAGCGATTTTGAAAAAAAATCGGGGGGAAAAAAGTAAAGGGGTTAGCCTTTACATTTTGACCGATTTTGGTCACTTTCGAAACTTTTGAGTTAGGGTCAAAAACGGTTAAATAAAGTCGTTTTAAACCTGCTGTGAAAAGGAGAAGGCTGTATTTTGGCTAAAAATATTTTTTTGGATTTTTTGAAAAAAGTCCGGAAAAAAAAAAGTAAAGGGGTTAGCCTTTACTTTTTGACCGATTTTTGCCATTTTTTCAACCTTTAAAATTAAGTCAATATCTCATTAACAATTGAATGGATTGTTCTGATTTTTTCAGTGGTTATTCCATAGCTGGTGTGCTATACAATGAACTAGAATAAAGTTATTTGGACAAATAGTTTTTGTCCATTTGAGCGATTTTGGAGAAAAAAATCCGGGGGAAAAAGTAAAGGGGTTAGCCTTTACATTTTGACCGATTTTGGTCACTTTTGAAACTTTTGAGTTAGGGTCAAAAACGGTTAAACAAAGTCGTTTTAAACCTTCTGTGAAAAGGAGAAGGCTGTATTTTGGGTAAAAATATTTTTTTGGATTTTTTGAAAAAAGTCCGGAAAAAAAAAGTAAAGGGGTTAGCCTTTACTTTTTGACCGATTTTTGCCATTTTTTCAACCTTTAAAATTAAGTCAATATCTCATTAACAATTGAATGGATTGTTCTAATTTTTTCAGTGGTTATTCCATAGCTGGTGTGCTATACAATGAACTAGAATAAAGTTATTTGGACAAATAGTTCTAGTGCATTTGAGCGATTTTGGAAAAAAAATCCGGGGGGAAAAAGTAAAGGGGTTAGCCTTTACATTTTGACCGATTTTGGTCACTTTTGAAACTTTTGAGTTAGGGTCAAAAACGGTTAAATAAAGTCGTTTTAAACCTTCTGTGAAAAGGAGAAGGCTGTATTTTGGGTAAAAATATTTTTTTGGATTTTTTGAAAAAAGTCCGGAAAAAAAAAAGTAAAGGGGTTAGCCTTTACTTTTTGACCGATTTTTGCCATTTTTTCAACCTTTAAAATTAAGTCAATATCTCATTAACAATTGAATGGATTGTTCTGATTTTTTCAGTGGTTATTCCATAGCTGGTGTGCTATACAATGAACTAGAATAAAGTTATTTGGACAAATAGTTCTTGTGCATTTGTCCATTTGAGCGATTTTGGGGAGAAAATCCGGAAAAAAAAAGTAAAGGGGTTAGCCTTTACTTTTTGACCGATTTTTGCCATTTTTTCAACCTTTAAAATTAAGTCAATATCTCATTAACAATTGAATGGATTGTTCTGATTTTTTCAGTGGTTATTCCATAGCTGGTGTGCTATACAATGAACTAGAATAAAGTTATTTGGACAAATAGTTTTTGTCCATTTGAGCGATTTTGGAAAAAAAATCCGGGCCAAAAAAGTAAAGGGGTTAGCCTTTACATTTTGACCGATTTTGGTCACTTTTGAAACTTATGAGTTAGGGTCAAAAACGGTTAAATAAAGTCGTTTTAAACCTTCTGTGAAAAGGAGAAGGCTGTATTTTGGGTAAAAATATTTTTTTGGATTTTTTGAAAAAAGTCCGGAAAAAAAAAAGTAAAGGGGTTAGCCTTTACTTTTTGACCGATTTTTGCCATTTTTTCAACCTTCAAAATTAAGTCAATATCTCATTAACAATTGAATGGATTGTTCTGATTTTTTCAGTGGTTATTCCATAGCTGGTGTGCTATACAATGAACTAGAATAAAGTTATTTGGACAAATAGTTTTTGTCCATTTGAGCGATTTGGGAAAAAAAATCCGGGCCAAAAAAGTAAAGGGGTTAGCCTTTACATTTTGACCGATTTTGGTCACTTTTGAAACTTTTGAGTTAGGGTCAAAAACGGTTAAATAAAGTCGTTTTAAACCTTCTGTGAAAAGGAGAAGGCTGTATTGTGGCTAAAAATATTTTTTTGGATTTTTTGAAAAAAGTCCGGAAAAAAAAAAGTAAAGGGGTTAGCCTTTACTTTTTGACCGATTTTTGCCATTTTTTCAACCTTTAACATTAAGTCAATATCTCATTAACAATTGAATGGATTGTTCTGATTTTTTCAGTGGTTATTCCATAGCTGGTGTGCTATACAATGAACTAGAATAAAGTTATTTGGACAAATAGTTCTTGTGCATTTGTCCATTTGAGCGATTTTGGGGAGAAAATCCGGAAAAAAAAAGTAAAGGGGTTAGCCTTTACTTTTTGACCGATTTTTGCCATTTTTTCAACCTTTAAAATTAAGTCAATATCTCATTAACAATTGAATGGATTGTTCTGATTTTTTCAGTGGTTATTCCATAGCTGGTGTGCTATACAATGAACTAGAATAAAGTTATTTGGACAAATAGTTTTTGTCCATTTGAGCGATTTTGGAAAAAAAATCCGGGCCAAAAAAGTAAAGGGGTTAGCCTTTACATTTTGACCGATTTTGGTCACTTTTGAAACTTATGAGTTAGGGTCAAAAACGGTTAAATAAAGTCGTTTTAAACCTTCTGTGAAAAGGAGAAGGCTGTATTTTGGGTAAAAATATTTTTTTGGATTTTTTGAAAAAAGTCCGGAAAAAAAAAAGTAAAGGGGTTAGCCTTTACTTTTTGACCGATTTTTTGCCATTTTTTCAACCTTCAAAATTAAGTCAATATCTCATTAACAATTGAATGGATTGTTCTGATTTTTTCAGTGGTTATTCCATAGCTGGTGTGCTATAACAATGAACTAGAATAAAGTTATTTGGACAAATAGTTTTTGTCCATTTGAGCGATTTGGGAAAAAAAATCCGGGCCAAAAAAGTAAAGGGGTTAGCCTTTACATTTTGACCGATTTTGGTCACTTTTGAAACTTTTGAGTTAGGGTCAAAAACGGTTAAATAAAGTCGTTTTAAACCTTCTGTGAAAAGGAGAAGGCTGTATTGTGGCTAAAAATATTTTTTTGGATTTTTTGAAAAAAGTCCGGAAAAAAAAAAAGTAAAGGGGTTAGCCTTTACTTTTTGACCGATTTTTGCCATTTTTTCAACCTTTAACATTAAGTCAATATCTCATTAACAATTGAATGGATTGTTCTGATTTTTTCAGTGGTTATTCCATAGCTGGTGTGCTATACAATGAACTAGAATAAAGTTATTTGGACAAATAGTTCTTGTGCATTTGTCCATTTGAGCGATTTTGGGGAGAAAATCCGGAAAAAAAAAGTAAAGGGGTTAGCCTTTACTTTTTGACCGATTTTCGCCATTTTTTCAACCTTTAACATTAAGTCAATATCTCATTAAGAATTGAATGGATTGTTCTAATTTTCTCAGTGGTTATTCCATAGCTGGTGTGCTATACAATGAACTAGAATAAAGTTATTTAAGGAGAAGGCTGTATTTTGGCTAAAAATATTTTTTTGGATTTTTTGAAAAAAGTCCGGAAAAAGAAAAGGTAAAGGGGTTAGCCTTTACTTTTTGACCGATTTTGGTCACTTTTGAAACTTTTGAGTTAGGGTCAAATTTGGTTAAATAAAGTCGTTTTAAACCTTCTGTGAAAAGGAGAAGGCTGTATTTTGGCTAAAAATATTTATTTGGATTTTTTGAAAAAAGTCAGGAAAAAAAAAAGTAAAGGGGTTAGCCTTTACTTTTTGACCGATTTTGGTCACTTTTGACCACAACCCCTTTACTTTTTTTTTTCGGATTTTTAAAAATATTTTTAGCCAAAATACAGCCTTCTCGTTTTCACAGAAGGTTTAAAACGACTTTATTTAACCGTTTTTGGCCCTAACTCAAAAGTTTCAAAAGTGACCAAAATCGGTCAAAAAGTAAAGGCCCTTTACTCTTTTTTCCCCCCGATTTTTTTCAAAAAATCCAAAAAAAAATATTCTTAGCCAAAATACAGCATTCTCGTTTTCACAGATAGTTTAAAAAACGACTTTATCTAACCGTTTTATACCCTAACTCAAAAGTGACCAAAATCGGTCAAAAAGTAAAGGGGTTACCCTTTACTTTTTTTTCCGGATTTTTTTTCCGAAAATCAAAAAAATTTTTTTTTAGCCAAAATATAGTCTTCTCGCTTTTTAAAAAGGTTTAAAACGACTTTATCTAACCGTTTTTGACCCTAACTCAAAAGTTTCAAAAGTGACCAAAATCGGTGAAAAAGTAAAGCCTTTACTGTTTGACCGATTTTGGTCACTTTTGAAACTTTTGAGTTAGGGTCAGAAACGGTTAGATAAAGTCGTTTTAAACGTTCTGTGAAAACGAGAAGGCTGTATTTCGGCTAAAAATACTTTTGATTTTTTAAAAAAAATCGGGGCAAAAAAGGGAAATGGATTTTGGTCACTTTTGAAACTTTGGAGTTAGGGTCAAATGTGAATATTTGGCACAAATACAGCCTACTCGTTGCTACGATAGAAGCTCTAAAATGGCTTTGACATACTTTTACCTGATTTTAAAGGTTAAAAAAAATTGGCCAAAATTGGTAAAAAAGTAAAGGCTAACACACCCAGCATTTTGTTTGCAACTTTTGAAATAACGATCTCAAACTCATTAATAATTAATGAAGAAAACACAAAGGAAATCAGTACCGTGTCGGTGGTTTGGATATCGGAGGAAGAAATTACATAAATTAAGCAAACTTTCTGCATCTTGATTTTCTCTTAAAATACTGATTTGTTTGAGATGTCGGAGGAGTGTTTCATCAGGATATCCAAACACCTCGCAGTTTGTTCAAAAAGCTCGGCTTCCAACAAACGTCTCGGTGTTTGGATATCCTGATGAAACACTCCTCCTCGTGTATGATATATTACGTCAAATATGAATATTTGGCACAAATACAGCCTTCTCGTTGCTAGAGAAGCTCTAAAAAGGCTTCGACATATTTTTACCTTATTTTATAAGTTCGAAAAATGACAAAAATCGCTCAAAAAGTAAAGGCTAACACCCAGCATTTTTTTTTTTTTTTTTAACTTTTGAAATAACCGTCAAATATGAATATTTGGCACAAATACAGCTTACTCGTTCCTTCAGAAGCTCTAAAAAACGTGGATTTTTTAAAAGTTGACTTTCGACTTATTTTAAAGTTGAAAAAACGTCGAAAATTTAACATTTTTTCCAACTTTTGAAATATGGCTGGAATATCAATAAATACAGCCTAATTTTTTAACCCCCTTTTTTTAGTTTTATATTTTTGTCCCCACCATAGCTTTTCACGCCATATTTCATTAATTTTTTTGCCCTCACCTTTCTACCGTTTTGCCTTTGTTTTCAAACGACGCAAAAAGCTTTAATTTATTTATTTCTAAATATCTCTAACAACTAATAACAAAAGTAGTATAGCCCTATACGGTACGCCAGCATACCAATATTTCATGTTCAATTTAAATATAAATTAAAGTCTTAACTATCCAATCTTCTTCGCTTGAGCATTCAGTGTTTTAATTAGCTTTATCAACGTTGGGTTTATCTTTTCGACAGGTTGGGATCCACACTCGGTACAACGACACGACGCAATGGCGATGTAAGTGTAAGAATAGGTCACACCAATAGCACAATAGATTGTCGTCGAGAGCTTCTTCAGCGTCGAAGGTTCACAACACAGGCAGTTGACAACGAGGTTTGGCTTTTGTTCTCGTGGGATATATGCATCCGAGGTACATTCTCCATCGCACATAGTTATCGTTTCGTTTCGAGTACAACCGCTAGCATCAGTGACCATTGCTTGTCGGCTCGTCACAAAGCATTCTTTCTGCGGTTGCGTTGTTGGAGTCGGTGCAGTCGGAGGAGGCGGTCGCTCTGAATAAAAGAAAATAGTTTGAATATAGAATGTAGATATTGGTTAGGGACTGTTCATACGAGACTAGCCCGGATTTTCTGTCACGAAAATCTTATTATACAACTATTTGAGAAATGCAGAATGATATAACAAAGCAAAATTGGGTTGGTTTTTCTATAAGCATAGCACACGGAGTATTATAATTCCTTTTTGTAGTCAGAAAGATTTTCGCGACATAAAATCAACGCAGTAACCGGGCCAACCCGCCTCGTATGTACAGTCCCTTAGTGTCCGAAGTTAAAATTTTAATAGAAGAAATTTGAAGCTCGTTATCTAAATAACCAATTTCAAAAAATGAAACCATAGTCAATCGAGATATGGTCTGGAAACTCAGCTAAAGTATTTTGTCTATCTTTTTGTTCGCCTTTATGCATTTTTGTGCACGGTGCACGGTCACTGAACACATTGAATTTTAGTATAATGAACGAATTGTCCAATAGCAACGTTTCAGTTCAATCACTCAACCGTGCTATTTAAATATTAATCAACCTAAAACAAAGGATGTGCACGGTGTAAGGTACGGTTCAACATAAAATCACAGTTCATTATAGGCGCTTTGAAGTTTGCCGAGTTTCCAGACCATATCTCGATTGACTATGATGAAATAAATGTGGCATGTACTTTTTGAAAGATTAAGTGCCTGGTTGCGTTCCTGGCTTAAAGCCTCCGTTCTCGGTATTTATCCTATACTTACTTACCACAAGTATGGCAGCATTTTCCCGGCGTAGTAACTTCTTCGTAACCCTATCGAGAGGAAAAAAAACGAATTTGAGGACTTTGTATGCGAGAAAATGTTGGAAAACAAAACAAGGCAATTTTTATTTACCTGTGGACATCCAATCGGACATATATGTTGAACACACACCATGAAAGCGTTGGTAAAACAAGTACAGTTTAAGCAAACGTTTGGCTGCCAAGAACTTCCAATCTGGCGTAAAAAATCGTTGAAGACTATCATATGAACAACACAACGTTTAAAGTGCCAAAAACGAAAATTAAGTTTGTCTTATTTGAAAGAACACTTATAAAATGACAAAGTAACATATTTCACAGGTTTTCGTTTCCTTGCTTCGTTGTGGAGATATTTCAGTTTGTTTGATATGCAAATTAAACATTAAACAAACTGAAATATCTCAAAAACGAAGCAAGGAAACGAAAAACTGCAAAAAAAATGTTACTTTGTCATTTTAAGCGTTCTTTCAAGCAAGACAAACTTTAATTCTCCTGTGTCAAAAAAAGCGCCATCTGATCCTTACTGGGTCTCTAGGGAGCACAGTTTAGATATGACTGATAGGGTTATCCAGTATAAATAAAGTTAGTTTAGTTTCCTCCAGTTTCCTCCTGTAGTAACACTGGATCAACGAGGAATGGCCCTTACTAGACCTCTAGGGAGAACAGTTTAGATACGACTGATAGTGTTATCCAGTATAAATAAAGTTAGTTTAGTTTACTCTGGTTTCCTTCTGTAGCAACACTGGACCGATGAGGGATGGTTCTTACTGGACCTCTGGAGAGGACAGTTTAGAATCAATGAGGGATGGCTATTACTGAACCACTAGGGAGAACAGTTTAGATATGACCGATAGAGTTATCCAGTATAAATAAAGTTTACTCCATGTGTACAAGAATAGTTTACCTGGTAAGAAGTTCCGTTGTCAACGCAGAATTGTGGAGGTGGTGTTGTAGTTGGTTTTGGTATGGGTACTAAAAAGATTAAATATCTCAATACAATCAAACTTTGGCTGAATGTAATTAATACCTATGATTGGCCATTACCGAAAGGAGCTGAAGACTGGTAAAGAGCATCGAGCGGTGGTGTTCTTGGGATGGTTTGGAGGGACAGTTTCATTGTGCTTACGCTACCAAGCATGAAATCCGTCCCCTCCACACGATCCCAAGAACCCTAGCGTTCCTAACTCATCACCAGTCTTCAACTCTTTTTGGGAAATGGCCAATAGACCTTATTCAAAAATGGCCGCCGGATTAGAATTCTTTTATGTGCATATAAATTAGCCCTTATGACCTCGTTTTAAAGTAAAAATTATTTTGAATTTCACACGTGAAACGAGTTCATAAGGGCTAATTTATATGTACATAAAATAATTTTAATTCGGCGGCCATTTTTGAATAAGGTCTATTGGACGCACTAAATAGTCGAAACACTTGAAAAATTGAAATGAATTTGATATTTATCAAATTTTTATCAAATGAATTTGAATCAAACGTAAAAACAACTGACGCTCACCACAATCATTGCAGCACTTTTCTGGAGCATCGACCATTACGTATCCCTAAAATAACGATAACGTTGAAGAGAGGTTAGTGGTCTATCACCATTATTACCACCACCACCACCACCACCACCACCACCACCACAATCACCATCATCATCACCATCACCACCACCACAATCTTCATTATCGCCACCATAACCATCACCACTATCACCATCATTACCTTCATCATCATCACCACCATAATCTTCACCATCATCATGACCATCACTACCACCATCACAAACCCCACCATCACCACCACCACCACCATTTTTTATAATTCGTACCTCAGGGCAAGCAGGACAGATCGTAATGATGCACTGAATACGACTAGGTCCATGACATGTGCATGTCTCACACAGTCCTGATGTCCATGTTTCACCAACCTAGACAACACAAAACAGTAGTATATAGGTTATTAGGCACAAGGAAGGTTAGTCAACAGTAATTATTACTATATAATCATCACTATTACCACCACGAGGGTGGCGATAACCAGCATAACCCAGTCCCATCACCAACTCCACAGACTACTAACACTACCAGAATCCATCACCACCACCCGTACCATAACCGAGTACCATCATCCCCTCCACAGAGTACCATCACTACCATAGGACAATCACCACCTCCACCGAGTACCATCACTACCAGAATCCATCACCATCACCACCACCACCACTACCACTGAGCACCACCACGTCCGCGACCATCACCACCACCACCGGGTACCATCACAGAGTACCATTACTACCAGAGTACCATCATCACCACAAGCACCACTGAGCACCACCACTGGGTACCATCACTACTACTACTGCACCTTACACCAAAGCAAGGTAGTATACTTACGTTTCTAACGGTCCCATTGTCAACACAAGTCTGTTCAGCTGTCGTTGGAATAACTGTAGTGGTAGGAATAGCAGTGGTAGGACGTATAGTGGTTGAAACTAATGTTGATGGAATCACAGTTGTAACTGGTACTATAGTGGTCACTAATACAAAACAAAGAAAGTGAATAAAATAACTGTTCAGAAGAAGCAGTATATTACAATACAAAAAGGATCTCAAAAGGTTAATTATCGTTTTGGAAAACGAGGCGCTGAAGTTTTGGGCCAAAGCCCCTGTACGTAAATCGTGAAAACGAGTACAAATAGATAGAGTACAAATATGGGACCTTTCTACACAACAACCACCCCTAATGAAGACACCAGATCGGAGTGTCGAAACGTTGGGTCATGAACAGTAACTTTTTAAGTTTGGTTCCAAAATCTTTAAAGTGCCTAAATCATGGTTGGGGATTTTACATATTTAGGATATTTGGAACCTTCTGAGAAGATTTGTAATATATCTTCCTTTTCTAAAATTTCATCTTCATGGACTTTTTTGCTCTGAAAGTTGGCTTTGTTGGGAATTTGTTTGTGATTACAATGAGAAACCGTTTTTCATTTTTCGCATCATAAAGGTTAATTAAAGACGTTGCGACTCACCTTGTTGACAATAACAGCACTGGTTTGCTTGGTTCACAAGGATTTCGCCCTGTTAATATAAATATTGTCATAATCATTCATCTAGCTAGCTACAAATCCTAACCGAACTAAGCGGCTGTACACACGGGGCTGTACACACGGGGCTGGTTTTATGTCACGTAAATCTTTCTATGACTGAAAAAAGGAATTCAGATACCCTGTATACGAACGACCCCTAACAACATTTAATCATCAATTGACCGACACAAAGCGACTTGTAGCCCAACAAGTACTTGTGACACACGCAGACACGTAAAAATCTCACAGCTTGTCAACAGGATGTGTTCGCAACAGGCTGGTAGCAAGGCTGTTCATTCAACAAGCTGCTACACCCTTGTTAGCATCAACCGTTCAACAACTTGTCGAATGCAGAGCGGTAACAGGTTGTTGGAACAACTTGCATCAGTCTGTTGAATTCATCAACCTTGTTACAAGTTGTCAACAACTTGTTACAGACATGTTAACAGACTGGGAACAACCAGTGCAAACACATCTGTTGAACAGCCTTGCAACAACTTGCTTGCAGGCATGTAACATACAGCTTGCGCGTTTTTACGTGCGTACTGTTCAACTCGTTTGTACCGTGTTTGTGGGAATAAATATTGTAAATCTCGGTCTGCTAGCTTGTCCAACTATTAACTTATAGTGCAACAGCTTGTACACCAAAGACGGAGTTAAAACAGTTTTTCAACACTGTTAATCTTACCTGAGGACAAGTCAGTTCACATCTCTTTTGACACGAGAAACTGTTGTTAAGACAGACACAGTGCGTACAAACATCTTGCTTGTAAGATTCACCAAACTAAAGAAAAGATATCACAATGGAGCTGTCTGATGAAGCCGATTAAATTATTAATGACAAATCGAAATATACTAAGGTTTAAATGAGTACTGCCGAAAATATTGAACGTAGTTTCTAACGTTTCGAGCGAAGGTCCTTCGTCAGAGAGACGTTTTCTCTCTGACGAAGGGCCTTCGCTCGAAACGTTAGACAACTACCTTCTATTTCTTATTATTATTCTTTATTTAAGGAGGATAAGTTTTTCAGCAGAGCTGGTGGGGTCCTCCATTTACAGCTAAGACCTATAGGTGTTGATTTTACGGAGGGAGGAAAACCGGAGAACCCAGCGAAAAACCCTCGAAGCACAGGAGAGATCAACTAAACTCTACTCACACGAGTCCCCACCCCGAGAACGGGGCTATTCCCAGACGGTCACCCATCCAAGTACTAACCCCGTCTAACCGGGCTTAACTATTGGTGAGAGGCAGCGCCCTAATAGCACACGCCACCCGTGCTCTTATTTCGGCAGTATATCCAACTTACTATATTTTAGTTGTTTCAACACTGCCTACGCAGCACGCTACTTTTATTTCACTGTTTGAATTATGAATGAAGTTGAGAACTTTAATAAGTATTATTCTGTGAACACATTCTAAAACTAATGTTTGGTTACCTTGTATATCTTGCCATCGTGGTAACAAGGACATTGGTCCATAGATATACAGTTATTGCCTTCAAGGTATGTTCCATTTGGACACTGGCATCCAGGGTGACAACTGGAGCCACTGCAACTGCTATCTGGAGCATCGCACGTCTTCACACACGCGCAGGTCACGTTGGTACACCGTAATGTTGGTCCTTAAAAATTAATCGAACAAATCGTAATTAAAGAGAGAGAGAGATTAAACTTTTGCATCATGTTCACAAAAACACTCGCTCTTCCAGCCCATTATTTTTCGCTCTTTCAAACTTTCATTTAATTTTTTTCACTTGATAGCACATTCGAAAACGTTTTTCGTAGATTCAATGGACCATGTCACGCTGTTAACACTATGAAGCCTGACGACGAGTCTTTAGTATTTTATTCTGGCTAACACCAGACGATTTTATTCAGCACAGGGAGAGGTCCAGGCCTCAAAGTGTTAATGAATTAAATTTAAACTCGGAGAATTTAAGAGCGGTTAAAGTGCCTATGAAACGAAAATTAGTTTGTCTTATTTAAAAGAACACTTAAAATGATAGAGTAACATATTTTGCAGTTTTTGGTTTCCTTGCTTGGTTTTCGAGATATTTCAGTTTGTTTGATATGCAAATTTAACTTATATAAGATAACTTTACGTCACTCTTTGCATAATGACTTATCGCAAAAGATTATGTATCTTTGTTGTTGTCAAACAAAAACACTTAAAATTTACAGACTCTGTTGTAGGAGAAACACTCGCACATGGTTCCTAATCCGCCAAGTGCTTTTGTTCGATAATAACAAAGATATAGAACACTTTGCGATAAGTCATTATGCAAACTGTGACGTAAAGTTATCTTATGAGTCAAATTTGCATATCAAACAAACTGAAATATCTCAAAAACGAAGCAAGGAAACGAAAATCTACAAAATATGTTATTGTCATTTTAAGTGTTCTTTCAAATAAGACAAACTTAATTTTCGTTTCATAGGCACTTTAATTAAGGACAGTTTTGTTTGTATCAGAATTGGAGCTATCATTACCTTCAAATGATGAAGCTTAACCAACATTAAAACCACCATCTGATTGGACAACCTTTTAAAACGAATCCTCACCCCCATACCACCCCCCGGTATTCCCCCCCCCGAGACCCTAAACCTAACCACAACCCTCCGGAAAATAACTGCATACCTTTAGTCGTAACTGCAGAAGTAGTGACGGTTGTAGGAAGCGGAGTGGTGGAGACTGGGACAGAGATTGGTGATGTTGTTCTCGGTGGAAATACAGTACTGGTCGCTTGTTGTGTGACAGGCGTTGTTGTCGGAATAGGCACACATTCGCAACACCCATTGCCAGGATTCTTCAACTGCTGACCCTGTTATTAGATTTTAAAGCATTTTAAAACAAGGTTAAGTTACAAGACAGACAGAAGGGACCTTAAGATGCTAGGACGACGACGGCGGTTAAAAAGCAATTCAAATTTTAGCATTAAAAAGAAGTCACGGTTAACTGACTACTGTATTCAATACTTGAAGCTTGTCTTATAATTTTCGAAGTGTCAAAACGGTTGCAGTGTCTGTGTTAAGGCAATCTCAGACAACAGTTCTCATCACCCCACGAATCAACGTCGTCCTGAAGACGTGAAAATGCTCTGAGTGGCGTTGTATACAGAGCGAGGACGGTGTTCAGATTACTCTTGGGACTAGAAATTATTCATTATCTTTGTTTTGCAAGAAGAATGCTTTTGTTTGAAGGACGTCGTCCTCGAAGTTGCCGTCCTAGATCTTAAGGTCCCTAGAATCTCAGGGCGACGGCATAAACTAAAGTAACTTTAACAGGATTGACATATCCCGAAGCGTATAATGGAAGAAATATTATTCACCTGACTACAACTGGAAATTGTGCAAACCAAGGTACAGGAAATGTTATTTTGTGAATAGCATTTACACTTGTAGCAAGGATCTTTAAACCACGTGGCATTTAGCTGTAAATAGAGAAGAAAAATTAAACAACGATGTTGTGACGCAAGTCCAAGCTTTAAAGAAATATTATCAAATTCAATTAATAATTCATGACGAAAATTCAAAAGAAATAATGTTTAATCAGCATCGTTAAATACGGATAAAACATTGATTAATGAAACATCAATGTTTTATCAAAGTTAATAGGCACTAGTGGCTCAAATTCAGCTTTTTCTGAGTTAAAATGATCTTATTTAACCTTTTCTACGACTCTTAAACAAAGTGTTCATCATTTACACTTAGAATTTGATAGGTTAAAATATTCGCGGCCGATCTTTATGGGCATTTACAATGGCGAGCCGAAGGCGATATTTTAACTATCATTTAAAAACACGTACTGCGAATGTTTTAAATAGCTTCAAAACGACGCATTTGGTAAGTTCATTGGCGTAGTAATTTTGAAAAATAACGTTGTCTAAGCCGAGAAAAAAAACAAAGCTAAAGTTTAAGTAAGTCAGGAGGATCTTTATCAGATGAAATCCACGGACATGGTACTGATTTCTTTTGTGTTTCCTCATGAATTATAAGTTTTTGAACGACATTGAAAGCGTTCAATCTAATTCAACTCACCTTATACGTAGTATTCAGGTCCTGACAAACCGCTTGTGGTAGCGTTGTACTAATGTGGGGCAATGTAGTAGCAAGTAAAACACTTGTCGGTCTGGTGGTTCGCATGGTGGGAGCCGAAGTAACGTTTAATAGGACAACTCTGTTCATCAGCATTATCAGGACAGTCTGAGACACCATCACACATTTGCCCAATCGATACACAAGTACCATTAGGCGAACATCGCCATTCGCTTTGGTTGGTGCAAGTACAGTTATGTTCATCGTCGCCAAAAGGACAATCTTTGAAATAATCACAGATCTGTTTCCTGGGAATACACGGACCTTGAACGCATTGGAAATCACAAGGAGGTGGCCTAAGAGTTGTTAGAAGACAACTTTCTGGTTTCTCGTCCTCTCCGCCACGGCAATCTGGATCACCATCACAAACGAATCTAAAAAGTACAAGAATCATGTTAAGGACAGGAAAAAGTGGTTGCTGTAAAAAACAAAGACTGTACCCGAAAAAAGAAACACCAAAACGAGTGAACTGGTTCTTTTTTCCCTTTTCAAATACGGCAAACACTAAACAGTGGGTAAGGTAGTGTACACAAGCTATAGGCAGTAAACACGCTTGTGAGTCAGGTTAGTGTACAAGCTATAGGCAGTAAACACACTTATGAGTCAGGTTAGTGTACAAGCTATAGGCAGTAAACACACTTATGAGTCAGGTTAGTGTACAAGCTAGGCAGTAAACACACTAGTGAGTCAGGTTAGTGTGTAAGCTAGGCAGTAAACACACTAGTGAGTCAGGTTAGTGTATAAGCTAGGCAGTAAACACACTAGTGAGTCAGGTTAGTGTATAAGCTAGGCAGTAAACACACTAGTGGGTAAGGTTAGTGTATAAGCTAGGCAGTAAACACACTAGTGAGTCAGGTTAGTGTATAAGCTAGGCAGTAAACACGCTAGTGAGTCAGGTTAGTGTATAAGCTAGGCAGTAAACACACTAGTGGGTCAGGTTAGTGTATAAGCTAGGCAGTAAACACGCTAGTGAGTCAGGTTAGTGTATAAGCTAGGCAGTAAACACGCTAGTGAGTCAGGTTAGTGTATAAGCTAGGCAGTAAACACTAGTGGGTCAGGTTAGTGTATATAGTGTATAAGCTAGGCAGTAAACACACTAGTGGGTCAGGTTAGTATATAAGCTAGGCAGTAAAAGGCTAGTGAGTCAGATTGGTGTATAAGCTAGTAAACACAATGTAGCAAAATCCGTCAGTCATTCGTACAGAGGAGCTCGTGCATGCACATGCGCAGTCTAGTTATCTATACGCTTAGTAACCATACCTTTGTGGAATGCAAATCGGAGGCTGATGAGGTGGATGTTCGCAAGGGAAGTAATCTGGAGGACACGTTGGTTTGACGCAGTCAGGACCTTCATCAGAACCATCTCCACAATCGTCGTTACCATCACAAAGTTTACCACTACTGATGCAAACACCATTGTCGCAACTGAACTCACTCGGAAAACAAGTCGTCACAGGACACCCAACTTCGTCGGCGTTATCCCCACAATCATTGGTCCCGTCGCATCTGAATGTCTCATTTATGCATTTCCCGCTCGTACACTTGAATCCAGAGCACGGGAGTGTCGTGGGATACGTCGTATACAGTAGTGTTGGCGCAGTCGTCGCATTCGTCACGTTTGGACAGCCGAAAATAGCGCAACGACTACAGGCACCGACAACAAGTCCTGGCATTTTTATTCGAATAAAACGCGCTTCGACTTTCTGCTCCAGTTTCGCTGGTGCGGGTGGTCGAGCTGCCTGTTCGGCTTTTTCCTCAGTTGGAGCATCTAGAGTTTCCTAAAAAAATTTAAAGGCAATAAAAATTTAGTTTGTTTAATTTGAAAGAACTCGTGAAATTGTAATAGATGTTTTACAACTTTTCCGTGTCTTTCTTCGTTTGCAGGATATTTCAATTTGTTTAATATGTAAACGAGATGGGCTCTGACGTCAGGAGAAGGGTACAGTATTTTTACACAAAGCAACATCACCTATGAAATGTTCAGTGTCACAAGGCGTTTTTATGTGCACAGTTTCAAGTGATTTCGTTGAACAAATTTAGAGATATAACTGATTTTGCTACGTGTGAAAATACTGTACCCTGCTCCTGACGTCAGAGGTCATTCATTTACATATTAAACAAATTGAAATATCTTGAAAACGAAGATAGATACGAGAAAATTGTAAAAGATCTTCCATTACAATTTTATGCGTTCTTTCAAATTAGACAAACTTAATTTTTGTTGTCAATGTCCTTTAATACACCAAATAAAACTGTATATCATTAATATACATAATCTGTATATCATAATGTAGTGTTGTGTGTCAACGTAGAGAGATCTTCACATTATTTAATCTTTTACCTCTGACAACTCCACGACTTCACCAAGTTCATCCTATAAAGAAATAAAGCACAATTAGAACATAAAGCTAGCCAACGAAGAAAGTAAAAGATTTCCACACGCCACGAGATTCCCACCTGTTGCAACTTTTTCCACACTTTGAAGTATTCCTATGAAGAAAAACAGAAAGATACTCTATTATTCATTCATCATAAGGTATGCGAGCATTCAGTTCCGATTAATAGCAAACAACCTTGACACCATCATTAAAATGATCGCCATTAATAAAATGAGGCCTTAGTGTCTATATCATCGTTGGGAATTTTCGATACAGTATTTAGGGCAGTTGAAACCTTCTGAGAAGATTTGTAATACATCTTCCTTTTCTAAAATTTCATCTTCATGGACTTTTTCGTTGTTTAAAGTTGACGGAAGTGACATCTACGCAGGAATTTGTCTATGTAAAAACCACTTTACAGATTCCTGCGTAGACATTAACTTCCGTCAACCTTAAAAGCGAAGAAGTCCATGAAGATGAAATTTTAGGAAAGGGAGATATATTACAAATCTTCTCAGAAGGTTCCAAATATCCTAAATATGTAAAATCCCTAACCATGATATAAGCACTTCAAATTAAAGCAATTGTCTTTACGATAATATTTCGTACTTTTTTCAAGGACCTCCATTCTTTCCGAGATTTCTAGATAAAAGTAGAGACTATCGTGAGAAATATGTGTACAGTTTTGTTAGTTCTTATTGCTGTGTACAAGCTGCCGTTAGGGCTTGTTTACAAGAAGGTAGGGTCACCCTAGCACCCGCGTTACCCTAGCGTCCTTGTAAAGACGACAAACAAAAAATGTACAAGAGTTCGGGTAACCCTACCTCGTTGTAAAAAGGCCCTAACAAACTCCAGATGAGCTTAAAATATTATTTAGCTTTTCAAATCGTAATAAAATGAGTATTTTTCGTCAATAAATACTAACTCTTGGATTCTTTTTCTTCCAGTCTCTCCACAAACCCAAATTTTTCTAAAGTAAAACAAAAAACAAATCTATGAAGATAAGGCAAATAAAACACTTGCGATGAACTTCGTGATTTTTGGACAAAATTGGCGTCATAACACAAAAGGACTTCCGTGCAAACTTTCAAAAGTTTTTGCTTTCAAAGGTTTTGGAGAAAACCTTTTGAAATAAAATTCTCAAACTCGTAATTCACGAGTTAATTAGCCAATCAGAGAAAAATATTTGGTCATGTTTACGAGTTTTGAAACCAGCTGGTAAAGATCGCGCTAACTGAATTTATAATTAAGAAATCAGACAATGAACGGCACAAACAAAGAACTGTTTATTGCCACATTTCTTAATTATAAATTCAACGTGAAACCATTGTCTAATTTAATAAGCACCAATATCACCAAGTCCCTCTACTATAATTGACGATTGAGAAGCTATTTCAGAAACTCGTGTATCGTGTTTTACCAGGGGTTGCAAACACTCGAGAACAACAAAAATCACTCGGCCCATTACCTCGTAATTTTCAATGTTCTCTCGTGCTTGTAAAACATTCGAAAACAATAAAAATCAATCGGCTTGCAAGCCTCGTGATTTTCATTATTCTCTCACCGTTTTACAAACACTCGAGAACAATGAAAATTACTCTGTTAACGTCCTCGTGATTTTCATTGTCCTCTCGTGTTTGTAACCCCTGGTAAAACACTCCCACTCATTTATGAAATATTACTTCTTCGTTCAAACTGCTGAAAAATTGGCGAGAGATAAGAAAAAAACTTTTACCTTTCTCCATACTTTCCATCGATCCAACATTACCTAAAAAATTAAAAGACAGCAGTTTAAAATAAAATCATGAAATATAGAGATAATTCTGCTCTATCATAATAAAAAGAAGCTACAGATTAGGCCTGTTACAGACGGCGTATTTTTCATGAGCAGTGTATCTAATACTAAAATTAATGAAAAATACGCCGTCTGAAGCAATTAAATACGGCAATTTGTAATAAGTTCGACCTAATTATTAAATACGGCCGGTCGTATTAAGCCTGGTTTCCATATAGCCGTAAGAGCCGGCGGCATGGCTGCGGCAAGGAGCAATGGTCCAATCGCATAGAGCTTTTTATTGCTGGCTAATTCAACACTGTCTATGATTGGACCATTTTGCCCCTTACCGCAGCTATGCCGCAGTTCTGGTGTAATGTTCGCTTTTTCGTCCTGTAGTCGTAGTTGGTTTCAATCCTGGTACAGTAAAACGCTTTCTTTTTGCACTAGGTTTGAGACCTGCGACCATTACTGAACGTAAAAACAATATTTGACATTTTATTTTGATCCGAAACTCGCTATTAGACGATTGTGGTATGATTTTGATTCAAACGACGTATTTTTCATGTGCGTATCTAATGCATAAATTATATAGTAATGTTTAATGTATGATATTACCAGTTTGAATACGAATATACATAGTATATTCGACGCAATAAATACGGCGTCTGAATCAAACGTCGTTCTTTGCTAGAACCAATTTGTATTTGATACGGCTCATGATAAATACACCGTCTGAAACTGCCGCTTTAAACATCACTCTAATAGAATGAAAAAAAATTAACAATCTGAGTTGGTCCAAACTTCGAGTAGTTGATTACCTCGCTTGATTTCTTTTTATATTTTGTGCGTTGCGACCGTTGCTGGGCAGCCACCTAGAGTGACGAAGACAGAACATGGATATCAGTCACGTGTAGCAAACAACACCTATGTACAACTGAACTACGGGTTCCGGGGGGAAAGATCAGAAATACGCGTTCTTTCCCTCACGGGAGAGACCGCTGACCTTATTCTGTCCAATATGTTTATTTGACTGTGGACTCAGCCGCGCCCGCAGTGCCATCCATCTAGTTACAAATTCATTTATCAGAAAAAGGTCAGCGGTTACTAGTATTACATACCGGATCCTCCGGGGTCCATGCTGATCCATCGGCACTGAACTCCATTTCAAAGTCGTTGTAATACGTCTCGCCACCAACAACTATCTCACTTTCAATCATCGAGACATCCGCTAGCCCTCCCAGATCAGCTTCCATGGCCGCCTGGCTACTGTACTCCAATAGACAATAGTACCCAGGCTCTTCGTCTACAGCGCGTTTTTTGTCGTCACCCTGTCGGGCTTCCATATCCGAAGGTTCCACGTACTCCCAACTGCCTTTTGGTTCGCCATGTGCCGACGCTGCATCGACAAGAAAATAAAACGACCTAAGTGAGTAAGGTAGAAAGAGAGGGAAAAAGAAAAGGAGGGAGGAGGTAAAGAAGGGGAGGAAAGGAGGAGGGAAAGGAAAGGAAGGAAGGAAGGAGGCAAGGAAGGAAGGAGGCAAGGAAGGAAGGAGGCAAGGAAGGAAGGAGGCAAGGAAGGAAGGAGGCAAAGAAGGAAGGAAAGGAAGGAGGCAAGGAAGGAAAGGAAGGAGGCAAGGAAGGAAAGGAAGGAGGCAAGGAAGGAAGGAGGCAAGGAAGGAAGGAAGGAGGCAAGGAAGGAAGGAGGCAAGGAAGGAAGGAAGGAGGCAAGGAAGGAAGGAGGCAAGGAGGCAAGGAGGCAAGGAGGCAAGGAGGCAAGGAGGCAAGGAAGGAAGGAGGCAAGGAAGGAAGGAAGGAGGCAAGGAAGGAAGGAAGGAAGGAAGGAAGGAAGGAAGGAAGGAAGGAAGGAAGGAAGGAAGGAAGGAAGGAAGGAAGGAAGGAAGGAAGGAAAGAAGGAGGGAAAGAAGGAAGGAGGGAAAGAAGGAAGGAGGGAAGGAGGGAGTGAGTGACTGAGCAAGCAAGCAAGCAAGCAAGCAAGCAAGCAAAGACTTCATTTATCGAGTGTAGCACTAAATAATAGATTAAAGGCTAATAAACTTGTGCGGCCCTTACCGATGGTTTTATTACAAACAGGTCCCCTACTTGGACAGTCCTTCTCATCGTCACCATGCGAACAATCATTATTGCCATCACAGACCCAGGTGTTTGAAATACACGAATTATTTCCTGTACAATTGAAGTCACTCTCAAAACAAACCGGGGAAGGAAGAATCAACTCGGGCTGCTCAGTCGTCGTCGTCAGCGCGGTTGGTTGCTGGGTAACCGGAACACACACACTACAACAATTCGCTGTCTCCACTCTGTACTGTGGTGTGGGACAGAAACTCGTCGGCGTGCATGGCGTGGGTACACAACTAACTTTGTTATCCCAACATGTACACACTTCACACCCACTGTCCCAAGTAGTGCCAGGCTCCCTGAACTCTCCGTCCGAGTAACATGGACAGTCGGTAGGATGAACACAAGACGTGCCATTAAAGACGAGTCCAGCCGAGCACGAACAGCCAGGGACACAAGTGACGGTCGGAGATGGAGTACAACTGATGTTCATGTATTGACAGGTTTGAACGCAACTTGGCAAACATTCCATGTAGACCTGAAAAGATCAGACAAATGCTATTTCACTTTTGCACAACCAGTTGCACTATAAACAATTTTGGATGACTCGTTGAAAGACAGCTAATAAAAATCATCAGTTTTAAACTCCATTCAAAAACTCATTAATAATTCAGACGTCTCTCTATATGTGATAGAGACACGCTCGCTATTTTTGATGAACTTTTTCTCCGATTTTGCGGCTCAGACAACTTCAATTTCTATATGAGCTTATTATATGGATAGTTTTTGAAGCCATTTAAAACATTCGCAGTACGCGTTTTAAATAGTACTATGGATAGTAATCCATATATTTTACAATCCATGATTGTTAGTTTTTGCGAACACAAATCGACTTGTAGCCCAACTAGTCACAGTAAATTCGGAACGATTTATTGTTTGATTTTGACGCCTATTAAAGCTAGTTCAGCATTTAAGCTTTGTCTTAATACGTTGTAAATGCTGCATGCACATCTTCTACGTTACTCAAGACCTACCTTTCCATCCAAGCAAACCGAAACGGTTGTAACATTGGGTAAAAAAACAGTGGTACCAGTAGAAATAGGTGTAGTGGTGACTGGTTGAACAGTGGTCACTGGTGGTTGAACAGTGGTAGGAACAGCTGGAGTGGTGACTGGCTTCACAGTGGTCACTGGTGGTTGGACAGTGGTACCAGTAGAAACAGCTGCAGTAGTGACTGGTTTCACAGTGGTACCATTAGTAGGAACAGTTGCAGTAGTGACTGGTTTCACAGTGGTCACTGGTGGTTTCACAGTGGTACCAGTAGTTGGAACTGGTGCAGTGGTGACTGGTTTCACAGTGGTTACTGGTGGCTGAACAGTGGTACCAGTAGTACCAGTAGTAGCAGGTGCAGTAGTGACTGGTTTCACAGTGGTTACTGGTGGTTGAACAGTGGTACCAGTAGAAACAGCTGCAGTAGTGACTGGTTTCACAGTGGTTACTGGTGGTTGAACAGTGGTAGCAGTAGTAACAGGTGTAGTAGTGACTGGTTTCACAGTGGTCACAGGTGGTTGAACCGTGGTACCAGTAGAAATAGGTGCAGTGGTAACTGGTTTCACAGTGGTCACAGGTGGTTGACCAGTGGTGCCTGTAGGAACAGGTGCAGTCGTGACTGGTTTCACAGTGGTCACAGGAGGTTGAACAGTGGTCACTGGTGGTTGAACAGTGGTACCAGTAGATATAGGTGCAGTTGTCACTGGTGGTTGAACAGTGGTACCAGTAGTAGGAACAGCTGCAGTCGTTACTGGTTTCACAGTGGTCACAGGAGGTTGAACAGTGGTACCAGTAGTAACAGCTGCAGTAGTGACTGGTTTCACAGTGGTCACTGGAGGTTGAACAGTGGTACCAGTAGTAGGAACAGGTGCAGTAGTCACTGGTTTCACAGTGGTCACAGGAGGTTGAACAGTGGTACCAGTGGTAACTGGTGGTTGAACAGTGGTACCAGTAGTAGGAACAAGTGCAGTAGTCACTGGTTTCACAGTGGTCACAGGAGGTTGAACAGTGGTACCAGTAGAAATAGGTGTAGTGGTGACTGGTTGAACAGTGGTCACTGGAGGTTGAACAGTGGTACCAGTGGTCACTGGTGGTTGAACAGTGGTCCCAGTAGAAACAGGTGTAGTAGTCACTGGTTTCACAGTGGTCACTGGAGGTTGAACAGTGGTACCAGTGGTCACTGGTGGTTGAACAGTGGTCCCAGTAGAAACAGGTGTAGTAGTCACTGGTTTCACAGTGGTCACTGGAGAGGTGGTACCAGTAGAAACAGGTGTAGTAGTGACTGGTTTCACAGTGGTTACTGGTGGTTGAACAGTGGTAGCAGTAGTAACAGGTGTAGTAGTGACTGGTTTCACAGTGGTCACAGGTGGTTGAACAGTTGACAGCGTCGCAACTAAAAATAAGAGAAATAAGAATGTGTTTGAATCATTATACACACTTTCTGCTTATTGATATTGTAATAACATTCTCAAAGTTGAACACTGGTTTTACCTGGAATAGGAGTGCAAGTTGGACCAGAGCAGGACATACATCCCGAGTTACAAACACTAGGAAAAAACACATGGTTAAAAAAACATTCAGCAAACTGAGTTAATTTAATATTACTCATTTGTAATCTTACCATTGGTAGAAACTAAAATGGATAACTCAAATGGACCTCTCAGACTTTCTGCGGCTTTTC
The DNA here is from genome assembly GCA_035771165.1 of Paragorgia papillata. Classification (NCBI taxonomy): domain Eukaryota; kingdom Metazoa; phylum Cnidaria; class Anthozoa; order Scleralcyonacea; family Coralliidae; genus Paragorgia; species Paragorgia papillata. The sequence goes on along the minus strand of JAWNZC010000102.1, from coordinate 1,249,513 downwards.
CAAAAAATGTCGTCAAATTTGTTTTTCCAAACAGCGGTAAACCAGATTTCGACTAGAGTTAGGGTCTTTGTTGTGGTTAGGGTATCAAAAAGATTGCTAAAATCTTGAGACTCACTGAAGCTTGACGACAAATTTGGAAAAACAAATTCGACGAACTAGGAGGGTCCTTGTGAGTTATCCGTTTTAGTGACGACCCTTACCATTTTTGACAATTGTTGATCAAAATAGCACCGTCAGAGTATAGTTTCCCACCAAACGAACACTGACACTCTGTTGGTGGAACACATTTACCATTGTACAGAACTGTATTATTAGGACAATGACATCCTTCAGTACAAGGAACTGAACACGTCTCGCTAGTTTGACATTCGTTCGTACAAACGGTTGGACACGCTGGACCACACGAACTGTAGATCATACCGTACTCGCATTGAACAGCTATAAGAGGAAAAGATAAGTGTTTTTTCGTTTGTTTTTGCTGTACAAGCTGTCGGAAGTTAAACTCAGAGAAAAACTCTGAGCTCCAGACGGGATTCGAACCCACAACCTTCCGAATGCCAGCCGGACGCTCTCACCATCGAGCCACTGGAACTCAGATGGTAGACCGAGGTTGTTTTCGATATTTATACGCCTGGGAACTAGTCAATCCGTACGTGTGTGTCACAAGTACTTGTTGGGCATTTTTTGTACGTTATTAATAGTCTTTTCAGCTAGAGTTGGTAAAGTTTAGGAAAAACTTTACCAACTCAAGTTGAAAACACTAATAACATACAAAGATAAGTGTTATTTAAAGGGGCAGTAAGATGGAAAATCTTCCATTCAATTTTGATTTTATCTTGAAGTAATTTCCGTATGAGAAAGTAGAGCATTCTTATTGAAGTGTTTATATCACTTGTGGGGTTTTAATGTATTTGAATAGAACAAAAAAAGTTAGTTAATAAGTTATTTCGCCGTTTTTGATTTACTCAAATAGTTCCTGACATATTGGCTTCTGGACATGCTAATTTTCAAAAATTTCCGTCGTTCATTTTTAACACCTTGGGGGCCTGGGACTCAGGAACGAGTCAATCCAAAACAACTACGTTTCGGCTTATTGATTCACAAAAACACATATATTTGACTGAAAAATCGAAATGTCGAGCTCACACCCGTTTTCCAGTACGCACGAGAGTTCCAACTAAGAAGACGGTCGTCTTAGGTTCCTGAGACCCAGGCCCCCGTGCTTAAAAATGAACGACGGAAATTTTTTGCGAAAAGCCGAAATTGGCATGTTTAAAGGCTTATATCTCAGAAACTATTAAACTAAATCAAAAACGGCAAAACAACTTATTAACTAACTTTTTTTTATCTATTTAAATATGTTAAAACCCCACAAGTGATATAAGCACTTTAAATCAATATCTCATGTTCCAGAGATATTCAGCTTTTTGTAACATGCAAATGAGATGCCTTATGATGTCATCTACTCCACACAGATCAAACAAATTTCCCCAAATGAGGAATATATCAAACAATAACTGTGTACATTGCAATGTACCATGCGTATTAGAACAGCTTCAAAGTTTAATTTACGGGATTAGTGGAGTAGATGACGTCATAAGGTATCTTATTTGCATTTTCACCAAAAATACGTGCTATAGAAAAAATTCTTGTTAGTCCTTAATCGACATTAGAATGATAGAAATACTTAAGAATGACAAGCTTACGACATAATTCCTGTGTTCTCCATTTGATGTGGACTCCTTGTCTGTTACATTCCCTCGCGTAAGCTGCAATGGCGGTACACATACATTCGCAGTCACCACCTGTATCACAACCACAAGCATCATAATAGCAAGCTTCGTAGAACGGATCAGGGTCAAGCTAAAAGAAAACGTGGAAATAATGGTTGCAAAAATGTTCATCGAATTCCCAAGAATAGGACCCGAACCTCCTGATCGCCGTTCAGATGCTCCTATCATTGACCTACTAGGACCAAGCGAGATCCGAACACACAACCTTCTGATTTCCGCTGAAATGCTCTAACCATTGAGCTACTGGGACTCGTATGGCTAAGGCAAGTTTTGGGGACGTTGGCATTTCAACGATAAAACACCCTGAAAATTAATTGGTCAAAAGTCCTTGGGACATCAAGTGCAAGTCTCACCACTTTCGACCAAAATTATAGTTTCAATCGCAATAAAACCCAACTTAACCAATCAATTGGCATGAAGTGCCTGCTTACCATTGCGTGACATGGTTCAAAAATATCTTTTCGCATAATGTTGCAAGTCTTGTGCGCCCATGCAGCTCTGTGCTTGTGGAGTGTACATGGGTGACCCGTGGTTGTCGTGTCAGCACAAGAAGACTGGACCTTCCAGCTGTCTCCAAAATCGTTGGCCAAAATTTTAGGCAAGAAATCTGGGGCGATAAAATCATCGGCTTGGTCGTCGTTGAAGTTGCCGCAAAGACCACAAGTCGAGCCTAGAAGAAGATTTAATGACAACGTAAATAGTTTAAACAGTAGATGTTTCAAAGTTGATCGTCTAGATTAGTGTAACCAATTAGATTAGTACTATCAAAATGTATGTAGAATTTGACGGATTTGTGGTTGTGGCGATGGTGGCAATAGTGGCGGTAGCAGTGCCGATGGCAGTACCGATGGTAATAGCGGTGGTGGTGGCAATGTCGGTGGCGGTAGTGGTGGCGATGTCGGTGGCGGTAGTGGCGGCGATGTCGGTGGCGGTAGTGGCGGCGATGTCGGTGGCGGTAGTGGCGGCGATGTCGGTGGCGGTAGTGGCGGCGATGTCGGTGGCGGTAGTGGCGGCAATGTCGGTGGCGGTAGTGGCGGCGATGTCGGTGGCGGTAGTGGTGGCGATGTCGGTGGCGGTAGTGGTGGCGATGTCGGTGGCGGTAGTGGTGGCGATGTCGGTGGCGGTAGTGGTGGCGATGTCGGTGGCGGTAGTGGTGGCGATGTCGGTGGCGGTAGTGGTGGCGATGTCGGTGGCGGTAGTGGTGGCGATGTCGGTGGCGGTAGTGGTGGCGATGTCGGTGGCGGTAGTGGTGGCAATGTCGGTGGCGGTAGTGGTGGCAATGTCGGTGGCGGTAGTGGTGGCAATGACAGTGGCGGTAGTGGTGGCAATGACAGTGGTGGTAGTGGTGGCAATGACAGTGGTGGTAGTGGTGGCAATGACAGTGGTGGTAGTGGTGGCAATGACAGTGGTGACAATGTCAGTGGTGGTAGTGGTGGCAATGACAGTGGCGGTGGTAGTGGCAAGGTGGTAGTGGGGGTTGTGGTCGTGGTGGTGGTAGTGGCTATGTCAGTGACAGTGAATCGGTAGTAGTGAAAGTGACGGTGGCGATTGCAGCGGCGATGGCAGCGGTGGAGTAAGAGTGGCGGTGATAGCTAGAGTGACGGTAGTAGTCGTAGTGGCGGTGCCGGTGGTCGTGGTGGTACCGTTTATTACCTTTGAATGACGGTTCCAGTGTAACATACACCCTAGTACCATGATCCCACACAACAGTCAATCCAATACTCGTCGTCAAAATCAAAAGTAAACCACTCTTATGAATCTTGTGCTCAGCCGTCAACGAAGAAAGTTCATTGCCAGGCAACGCACTGATCTTCGGCTCCTCTCCTCTAGTCAAACTGATAACGGTATCATTCAGCGTGATGGTCGTAGCTTTGGTACAAGTCACTCCGCTAGTACCACAAGGAATATTCTCCACTTGAATACGGAATGAACCTCGGCTTGATCCACAGTAGTCTTGGGCGAGGATATATTCGCATGATCCTTGGAATTTAAACCATTTGCCATCGAAGGTGCGGTAATGCGGGTCACCGTATGCCAGGCATGTTCTCGCGCAGACGCGTTTCGTGCAGTTCCAAGTAGTTCCCAAACAAGTGCTGAATAAAAAGATACACGCAACATGAGATCAGCGTACGTTGGTAAATTTAAGATCAGCAAAGAACAGTGGTGTAGTCACGATAGACAGACTACAGAAAAATTTACCAGGTTTATTGGCGGTAGTGGTGAGAGTGTTAGTGGTGTTAGTGGTAGTGATGGTGAGACTGGTAGGTGGTAGAAGTGGTAGTGGTGGTGGTGGTGGTGGTGGTGGTAGTGATGGCAGTAGTGGTGAAAGTAGTAGTGGTGGTAGTGGTGGAGGTGAGAGTGGTGGTAAAACTAGATGGCATGTGGTGGTGGTAGTAGTGATGTCAGTAATGGCGAGAGGGGTAGTGGTGGTAGTGGTGAGTGGTGGTGGTAGTGATGGCAGTAGTGGTGAAAGTAGTAGTGGTGGTAGTGGTGGAGGTGAGATTGGTAGTAAAAGTAGAAGGTATGTGGTGGTGGCAGTGATGGCAGTGAGGGTAGTGATGGCGAGAGTGGTAGGTGCTGAGAGTGGCTAAAGTGGAGGTGTGAGTGGTAGTACAAGTGGGTAGTGGTGGTAGGAGTAGTAGTGGTGATGGTGAGTGGTAGTAAAAGTGGGTGGTGGTGGTGGTGGTGGTGGTGGGTGGTGGTGGTGGTAAGAGTGGTGGTGGTAGTGAGAGTGGTAGTGGTAGTGAATTGCAGACCAGCAGAGAAACGTTGGTACATTCACGATAAACAAACTACAAACGAACTTACCAGGTTGAACAGTCGAGAGAAATTTCTTTTCCTATTTCATAGCTCCGACCCGCATAATGACAAGGACACTTCTCAACGATGACGCAATCGGTGCCATTAAATACCAGTCCCTCTGGGCAAACACAGCCTTCTTGGCAAGCCTCATTCAGGCAGGATTCGTGGGCATTTTGACAAGTCTTTGGACATTGGCCACCACAGGCCATCCAAACACGTCCACCAGAACAATTAAAAGCTAAATATTTGGAAATCAATAAAAACATCATTACCGACCACTGTATTGTAATATGTATGGCGTATTTTGTCGCGCGAAGGGACATTTTCCTTTTGTCTTACGAGCCCTCGAGTGGAACTAATTAGAAATCTATTCCAATCAATTCAATTTTGACAAGAGAAATATCGCCTCGCGCGACAAAATTCGCCAGTGGAAAACCGGCTTATGGCAAGTTTTACTGTAGCCAAAGATAAATATTTATAGCACAAAATGCGGACAAACAAACCAAAATTGACTTTCAAATTATTGCAAATGAGCCATTATCTATTGTTCGGACTGCAAGAATTATGGGTAAAAGCGGACAAACTTAACTAGTGACGTCATCACGACGGAGCGCTATTTAATGATATCGTCAAATCAAAATCTCTACACGTAAAAAGTATCATCCCTTTTACGTCTCTATTCTCAGTGACAGAAGGAAACTCTGTACGACAGTACACGTCAAAGTTCGTAAAATACACACCATTAGTTGGTTACTGTACCTTGGCACGATTCGTTATTGCAAACAAACGATCCTTGCACACAAACGCTAGGAATAGAAAAGAAAAAAGTAATGTTAAGAAAAAGTGCACGTGTGAGATTGATGTAATGTAACAGACGTTTTAGATGTTCATCAAGCTCAAATACTCAGAAAATGTTTCCGAACCCCAGACAGGGATCAAACCTTCAACCTTCTAATGACCGGTTAGACGCTCTAACTATTGAGCTAACGAGGCTCAGATGGAGAGCTAAGGTTGCAAATTCACACCGCTTCCTAAGCGGTAGAGTTTACATACGGTATGATAAGTTGTACGTATACATGTAGTGCATGTGGTATGTTTGCGAGCTTGGTGTAATGTAACAGACGTTTGGTGGACCGTTCGTCAAACTCAATTACTCAGAAAAGATTTCCGAGCCCCAGACAGGGTTCAAACTAGCCTGGTACCCTGGCCCAATCAAAGAATATGGGCCAGGTAACCACTAAAGACTTCTGCTTTCCTATTGGTTGAAATTTCGCGTGTTTTTATTGGCTATGAGTAAAACTGCAATCGTCATAAGTGGATTTAGCCCTGATGACGCGAGAACGAGATTAGTGGTTACCTGGCCCATATTTCTTTTGAAATTGGGCCAGGGTACCAGGCTAGGTTCAAACCTGCAACCTTCTAATGACCGGTTAGACGCTCCAACCATTGAGCCACCGAGGCTCAGATGGAGAGCTAAGGTTGCAAATTCATAGTCATATATAAGCTCCTAAGTAGTAGCGTTTGCATACGAGATGTTGTTAAAGTGATATGATAAGTTGTACGTATACATGTAGTGCATGTGGTACGTTTGTGAGCTTGGTGTAATGTAACATACATTTGGTGGGAAATGTTTCTAAGCCATAGGACAGGGGTTGAAACTGTCATTAAAAGCTTCAAATCCCCGTCTGGGGCTCAGTAACATTTTCTGAGTATTTGAGCTTGACGAACGTCTGTGGCCAAACGTCTGTTACAATGAAATCATTTCGAGAAATTTAGAATATACGACAGCTTATCTCCTTGGTTACCAAGTATGGCAGTCGCTCATCTTGATTTTTGATCCAGATATGTATTCTTGACCAGCGTGGTAACAAGGACAAAGTGATTGATCCACGCAGTTCGCGTTTGTATCCAGTAGTGTCCCATTAGGACACTGACATCCCGGAACACATTCCTCTTGGCATTCGTTGATCATACTCAAGGCTGCGCATGACGAACGACAAAGTGAGCCGCATTCTTGGTACTTTTGACCAGCGTTATCACAAGTCACATCTAAAAAATAAGTTTAAGACTTATTAACCGAGTGCGAGGTCTGTACGGGAAAGTATTTGCCTAAACCGTTTTCGTACAGACAGAGCGACGAAGGAGCGAGATTTGTGAAAATACTCAAGGCAAATACTTTCCAGACTAAGGAAACGAGGTTAATAAACCATTTTTATATGGCTTTTGGTTCGTTTTCTTATTTGTTTTTAACTCATCGTCGCGTCTTCAAATGTTGCCGTTTACCTTCCTTTCGAGCTTGTTCGTTTCGTTTCATGTTTACACCAGTTGAGCATTCATTTTTCGGCGCTTTTAAATACGTAGCTTTTATAAAAAGAAACACTAATGTTCCAGGATGATTATTGTTCAAAATTTTCTAACAAAAATGTCTAATTCTCATTTATTTTCATTCAAATCAACTCGGAAATTTTCCCGCCAAAACGTGCAGGTTATTAAAAATGGCGTAACGTCTTCCATCCAACAATGCCAGGAGGACATTACCGCTTTTTCTTTCACCTCTGGCAACCAATGAACGCGCTGTATTCGAGGTAAGACCAGATAACAAGTTCAGCCACATAATAAAATTATTTTAAAAGGCGACTTCAATCGTCATGTGTTCCAGGGTCGAGGTTAACAGGGAAGACTCAAAGGGACCCGTCCAGTCCTTTCGGGACTTCTCCAGAATATGTCGTCGAATTTGTTTTTCCAAATTTGTCGTCAAGCTTCAGCGAGTCTCAGATTTTAGCAATCTTCTGGTAACCTAACCACAACAGAAACCCTAACGCAATCAGAAATCTGGTTTAGCCCCTAGCTTTTGTAAAAACATACAGTATTTGATGACATACTTCGTAAAAGCCGCGAAAGAACTGGACAAGTCGCTTCGAGTCATCTCTTTTAACATCGACCTGTGCCTAGAGTAAGAAGAAACGACTTACCACAAGAAGGAACAACGCCATTATTCCTCCAGTGAACGACTGCACCGTGTCTCGCGCAGTCGTAGGCATACTTCGCCAGAGCTGTACAATAACATCCAACTGAATCTTGACATGCGCACAAATCATGCTCACATTGCTGTATGTAGCCGTCTTCGGGATCAATCGTATTATGACAGACGTTAAACGGAGCCCGTCGTAAAATGTCGCATCTTGTTCGGGCCTCTTCGGCGCGCTGAATCTGAACCTCGCATGGATGTCTCGTAGGCAGAGTCTCGTTACATGAAAGATCATTTCGCCACGAGTGCGTAAACTCCAGGAGACTGGGCTCCACAATTTGATCAATGCTGATGAAATCGTTCTCTTGGTTCTGGTCATAGTTGCCACATAGACCACAAGTTTTGCCCTTGTACTCCGGGGATACGGTGATGGAAAGATCGTAATGACCGTCCCAGGTTATAACAAGTCCAGTGCTCAGTGAAATACGAGTGAATAACGATGACGGTCGAGTGACAGTGAGTGCTGAAATTAAAATAATTTACTTTAAGTATCATGCGCACGCATCATTTTGGCGGACACAGGCATAACAAATGTGGTAAACGAGGGAAATTTGACAATTTCTGAAGAATTAGCATCATCACTTGTATAAAATTAAGCCAACTTTTACCTCAAATTTTTTTTTAAATACTACTCGAAAGTTGCGTTTCATCTGATATCAAAACACCTCGAAACCTACGAACTAGTTCTATCATAGTTAATAGAACATATACATGGTTTGGAAACTCGTCCAAAGGGATTGTTCTATGTTTTTGTTCAAGTTTATGGAAATTTGTGCAATTTCACGGTATTATATTTTCTGTATAATGAAGCAGTCATCCAATAGCAACGATCGGGTTTAATTAGTGAGTTGCTTCATCGTCACGTATCCATAGAATTTACTTCCATATAAGGAACTCCATTGTCAGTTCAACATGACCATGCTTCATGTTGAAAGACAATAGAGCTTCCAAACCATGTATATATGTTCTATTAACTATGATAACATCAAATCGCATTGCTTCTATATTATAATACACTTTACTTTATGAAATAGGAACAAGTGTCCATACCTTGTTCTTGAAAAGGAAACGTCTGTATTCTTTGGTTATTCACAAACGGGAACGATCCAGAAGACAGAACAACCGTTGTACCATTTAGATTAAGAGCGAATGATCTAAAACACGTGACACTCTCGTGACCATCACATGGCTCGCTGTCGATCAAGACTTCAAAATCTGACGTCACACAGTCTCTGGAAAGATAATACTTGCATTTTCCAAGGAAAGTGTATACTTTACCATCAAAGGTTCGGTAATGAGCGTCCCCAGATACAGAACATGTGCCTAGAGAGAATTCAAAACATATACCATAACTACGTTGACACAGCAAGTTTCCTTGAGGACAAGTAAATGGTAAACTGAGATTAGTTTTGATAACGAAATACCGACGTTTCGAGCAGAGCCCTTTATTAGAGTCACCAAAGGGCTCTGCTCGAAACCTTTGTATTTCGTTATCAAAACTATTCTCAGCAGTTTACCATCTTTTCACTTTGCTCTATCTAAAACACTGCCTACACAGCACTCTACTTTTAACTCTGATGAAGGGCTCTGCTTGAAACGTCAGTATTTCGTTATCAAAACTAATCTCAGCAGTTTACCATCTTTTCACTTTGCTTTCTAGAAAACAGTTCCTTAAAAGCTTACCCGGACATAGATTGGCAGTACACGACCATTTAGCTTGAACACAGGTACTAAAATTAGTAAGAGAAAAATAGGAACGTAAGAAATACAAAAAGGTGTATTTCTCAACTAAAAGTATTTCCACGCCAAAACTTTGATACTGTTAAAGAGCCTATATCATGATTGGGGATTTTACATATTTAAGATATTTGGAACCTTCTAAGAAGATTTGTAATATATCTTCCTTTTCTAAAATTTCATCTTCATGGATTTTTTCGCTGTTAAATGCGACGAAAGTGACGTCTACGCAGGAATTTTTCTAAATAAAAACCACTTTACAGATTCCTGCGTAAGACGTCACTTCCTCACAACGTCAGTCACCAACTCAATCCTCATTCTTTCTCTCAACTCCACACTCCGCACTCTATCCCACCATAGCTAATAGAAACATGGTTTGGAAGCTCAACAAAAGTCATTGTTTTTGTTCAGTTTTATGGAAATTTGTGCACTCTCACGGTTACTGAACATATTGTGTTTTCTGTATAATGAAGCAATCATCCAATAGCAACGTTTCGGTTCAATCGCTCAACCGTACTGTTTAAATATTAATAAACCTAAAACAAAAGATTTGTGCACCTTCATGTACCTTTCAACATGAATCGTAGTTTGATTGTTAACCGCTTTGAAGTTTGCCGGGTTTCCAAACCATGTATATTTTCTATTAACTATGATCCCACAAAGATACACCACACATGCATCGTATCATCCTCATCTCTCCAATCTTGCACTCTGCTCCACATTCATGGCCCATGTCTCACTTTCATACACCATTTCACTCCTCACGCATGTCATACACTTTCCCTTTAAAGTGTTTATGAAACGAAAATTTAGTTCGTCTTATTTGAAAGTACTTTTGAAATGACAAAGGAACATCTTTTGTAGTTTTTTGTTTCCTTGCTTCGTTGTTGAGATATTTCAGTTTGTTTGACATGTGAAACTAACCAGTGACATCACAACGTGCATAGCGACATACTGGGACAGGTTATATATCTTTGCTATTACTAAACGGAATCAGTTGAAAATGTATATTTGTTGTAAGGGGAAAACACACACACACATAATTGCTTCCAAGTGATTCCGTCTGATAATAGCAAAGATATATAACCTTCCCGGTAAGTCATTATGCACGTTGTGACGTCACTGGTTAGTTTCGCTTATAAAACAAACTGTGATATCTCAAAAACGAAGCAAGGAAACAAAAAACTGCAAAAGATGTTACTTTGTCATTTTAAAAGTACTTTCAAATAAGACAAACTTAATTTTCGTTTCATAAGCACTTTAAGCTTTAATGACACTTCCTTGTCAAGATCCCTGACAAGCTCTTTAAACTTCTTCCATGCAAACATTCAAGGAACTAACAAGTATTAGTCTCACCATTCATTGCAATCCATTTGTAGTTTCGATCCAGCGGCATACAGTTTCTTGCCATGCTCACAAGGACACGAGGAAACAACGACACACTTAGCACTATCAAAGACTGTCCCATTAGGACAATAACATCCATCAATACAATGCTCGTTACAAGTTAAGCTTACATCTTGTTGACGGCATGTCTCGGGGCAAACAGAAGTACACTCCCGGTACGCCATTGTAGCTGGACACGTCACAGCTAAGAAGAAAATAAAGGACAGAGCATTTAACCAGATCCAGTTGTAAAGGGTGGTGCCATGCAAACAAACAAACAAACAAACAAACAAACAAACAAACAAACAAGAACTTAAATATATACTTAGTATACTTACAACATTGGTTCAGGTCGTTTCTCCACGAGAGCTCAATATTATTTCTCGAACAAGCTCTGGAATACTGCGTTAGTAAACCACAAAGACACTGCTTGACCACGGTAGAATTACAGCGGCACAGCTCTTCCTGACACATTTTAAGAAAGAATGAAGGATCCACCGTTGCATGACAAGGTTCAAACGATACACCTAACAACGCGTCACATTGCTCCTCGATGATCTTCTTTTCAGCCGCGTTCACATTACGACAAGGAAACTTCTGGTCTTCCTCCAAAACATTGGCGCAAATCTCGTTAATTTGCGTCATCTTGAAACTGTTCGCGAACCTGGTGACAGACGTCGTGAGGGTTCCGTCGAGTGATCGGAAATCGTCGTCGGGGTTGCCATTGAAGTTACCGCAGAGACCACAAGTCTTGCCTTTGAAGTCAGCTGACATGTGAATGTAGACACCGCTGTGGCCGTCCCACTGTACCGTGATGCCACTGTAGCCGTAGACTATGACGTAATTTGAAAGACGTTGGACGACCAGTTTCTCGACGAGATGAGGTAGTGTGACGTTTTGGTCATTCACGGTCACGTGATGTTCCTCGTGGAGAACCACCTGATCAATGAGAGAATAGAATAATAATAGTATATTATGAATAGCATAGGTATCAGAATATCGAGGGGAAATGTGTTAATAACCCATCTCGACTGCACATAAATCAGACACATTGAGTGTGAATGGTCCGGTGAAGATGCATTTCCATTTCAATATAAATTTGTTGAAAAAGGATAAACCATAGTTAATAGAAAATAGACATGGTTTGGAAGCTCAACAAAAGTCAATGTTTTACGTTTTTGTTCAGGTTTATGGAAATTTTTGCACTTTCACGATTCCTGAACATATTGTGTTTTCTGTATAATGAAGCAATCATCCAATAGCAACGTTTGGGTTTTATCACTCAACCGTACTGTTTAAATAGTAATAAACCTAAAACAAAGGATTTGGCACCTTCATGTACCTTTCAACATGAATCGTAATACATCCTCACTGCTCCCTCCGCCACACAATGCCTTTGACTGAAGGTGGGATTAAGATTGGGGACAAATAATTTTCAGCCAAAGGCAGAATGTGGCGAAGTCAAGTGGGTGGGTGGCAAATTATCCAATCCTGGTGTGTCTATCTTCGTGGCAAATGGTGAAAAGCACGGTTTTTCGGTTGCCTATATACTAGCTTGCATTCCCTTGGGCTTAGGTATGCGGGTTAATTACTAAACTTAAAGCAATCTAATCCACCTCGCGTGGCATTATGCGGCGCAGGTCCCAGTGAGAATAGTAGCTCGATTGTTAACCGCTTTGAAGTTTGCCGGGTTTCCAAACCATGTATATTTTCTATTAACTATGGATAAACACAAGCACAACTAATATACACGAGTCAGTGTTCTTCCTCCAACTTCTAAATACAGGCAAGCAAGTTGAAAATACGAGACGGAGCCGAGTTTTTTTAACCAGCTCGACTGTATTTAGACATCGAAAGATGAAGGGCAATTTTCCTCCGGTTTCTAAAGACTTATTACAGTCAAAAATGGAGATACCTTCCCAACTTCCGCTTCTGTAGTTGGTTGTGTATTACTGTATTTCTGTAGCCGCTACTGAAGCGCGAGGAAAAGTCTAGCGATAAAAGTCGCCAATTCTTGATGTATATTCATCTGTTGGTATCGATTTGGGATAAACATCCATTATATTATGATTAAATGCCATTTATAGCTAAATTATACTATTTTTGCACAGTTTAACAAAAAATTTTCTCAGGCTTCAGTAGCGGCTACAGAAATACAGTAATACACAACGAACTACAGAAGAAGAAGTGGGAAGGTACTTCCATTTTCACTGTAAATATTTCTTTCTTTTAAATTTTCTTCATGAATTAATGAATTAGACAAGAGCTATTACGCACGTGTCATCGCTGAATTAATTAACGTAAGCGGTGTAACAAATTATAATATACATTAAAGAATAGAACATACGGCACCTTGACTTCGAAGCCGCCCAGAAAAAGTTCCACAGCGCGTCGACAAGAGGTAGATGAGAGACAATGGGGGTCCTTCGTCACGTGAATTGAGAACATGTTGTCCGCACAGTCAGCAACAAGCTGGTAAGTGCACTGGCCAGGAAAATAGAAGTATCTTCCATCAAATGTTTTGTAATGTGCTTGACCCCAGGTATAACAAATATTTGGCTCATCAAAACCTTTAAAGGTGCGAGAAAGTTATAAGTAGAGAGATATTTAATCTACATGTAATGGAATAACGCTAGAACTTAACAAGCCCAAGATAAACGTGTTAGGCAAAAACCTTTAGTTACTATAGAGCCAGAAATCATAAAGATTACCTAAATTTTCTATTGTACTGAGCTAAAAGTAATATTGTATACTATAGCAAGAGCTATAGTATTTTCTATAGTATAGAGCTAGAAGGACTTAGATGAACAGTAAAGGTTACAATGTGCACTACTTCGTTACTGCTAGTCATTCACCAATTTAACCTACTGAAAGTCTCAAGTATCTAGAGTCATGTACCACTACCACCACCACGATGACCACCACCAATACCATCACCACCACCACCATGACCATCACCACCACCATGACCAATACCACCACCATGCCACCATCATGAATTACCATCACCACCACCACCACAACACTACCACGATCACCAAGATCAAACACCACCCCCACCAGTGCTTAAAGCTCAAAGTTAAAGTGCCAATGAATCCAAAATTAACTTTATCTTATTTGAAAGAACACTTAAAATGATAGAGTAACATCTTTTGCAGTTTTTCGTTTCCTTGCTTCGTTGTCGAGATATTTCAGTTTGTTTGATATGCAAATTAAACATTTTGACGTCACACGTGCATAATGAGTTATCGAAAAACGTTATATATCTTTGCTTTTGTCAAATATAATCACTTGAAAATCTACATGTTTAGTGTTCTGGGCGAAACACACGCACACGCTTCCTTCGAATTATTTTGGTTTGATAACAGAAAAGATATATAACTTTTTTCGACAACTCATTATGCACATGTGACGTCAAAATGTTCAATTTACATATCAAACAAACTGAAATATCTCAACAACGAAGCAAGGAGACGAAAAACTGCAAAACATGTTACTCTATTATTTTAAGTGTTCTTTCAAATAAGACAAACTTAATTTTCGTTTCATGTGCACTTTAAGCGTAAGCAACTAAAAAACATTCATTAAACTTACTAGCTGTTGAAGGAGCGAAACTTCTCCTGGAGTTCAAAGCCACGTCGAATTTGGATTCAGACATTATCAAAGCTGCATTAAAAAAAATAAAGCCAGTTTAACATTTTAAAATTAAGCTAGCAAAAGATGGAAACTATCGCTAGTAATTCAATACTTACAGAATTGGCAGTTTTTCCCACTAAACCCGGATGGACATAGGCAGTAATTCGGAGCATAACAAGTTCCAAGACCACAACCACCTTCACAAATAGCTATAAATAAAGAGATATGACAATGTTAAAATCCTTGATGACTCAACAATAAAATAATACCACAATAGCTTTATAGCCTCATAGGTTTTCTACATTTAAGTAAACTAATTCAGAAAAAAAATTCAGGTTTCCATGCATGACAAACAAGTCTTCTGCCTTTGGTCAGCGCGCGAGCATCGCCCAAAACCTATACACTTCTATTAGACGATTGCTTCATTGCAACAAAAATACATTCAGAGTTGGAAAAAGTATTCAACCTTCCTCCGGATGGGTTTTTAAGTTTAGATAACCTTCCTCAAAATATATAGCGAGAATTTTGTGTTTTGCAACGTTCATAAATACTGCGTGACTTTTACAGTACCTTGGTTTTCTAGGTTTTCCTAGGTAAGCTTTGGCATACAATAGCTACTAATAACTGACCGCCGCTGACTGATAGCCTGCCGACTACCCTCGACTGCTGCGAAGATACAGACATCACAGCAGACATCAGCGTACATGTCTCACACACGTAACTGCTACCACTGCCAGTGCTGCATAATTGTTGGTTAGCCAATGTTTTGCTGCAAATCGCATTTCTTCTCGACACATTGCTTGATCAATTGTAACTTTCTCAGATTACCGAATGTGTTGTTTCACGTGTTTTCACTTTAAACCTTCCTCACTAAAGTAAACCTTCCTCCGGGTGGTACCCGCATACCCGCAGCTTTTTTCAAACTCTGAATACATTGTCCTCACGCACCGGGCACAAGTCCAGTTCGAAAACGTGAACATGCAGAAATATGGAAAGGACCATTTCTCGATGGACTTACCTTCAGCGCAGCCTTTCCCTTGCCAACCACTTCGACAAGTGCAAATACCAGCTCGACAAGCTCCATTTAGGCATGGTACGAGACAAAAATCTGGTTTAAAACAACACAAATTTATTAATATGTTCTTTGAAGCTTTGGCGATTGAATATTAAACTCACAAATAAAACATTTTAACAAAAATTTATACTAAAATAAAAGTAGCGTGCTGCGTAGGCAGTGTAGAAACAACAATCGAAATATAGTAAGGTTAGATATACTGCCGAAACAGAGAACGTAGGAGTCTAACGTTTCGAGCGAAGGCCCTTCGTCAGAGAGAAACGTTTCTCTCTGACGAAGGGCCTTCGCTAGAAACGTTAGATTCCTACGTTCTCTGATTCAGCAGTATATCTAACCTAAATAAATACTAATTGGTTTTCCGTGCTGGATACTGTGAAACAAGCAAGCGAGATATTGCAAGACTGGATAAAAGCGTGAACAAAAACACGAGTTGCTATATAGGCGAGTGTTTTTTAGCTTTTCAAATACACAGGAAAGTTTTTTTGTAACTTACCACTTTCACAAAGTTGACCTGTATAACCAAAAGGACAGGCACAAGTGTCTGGAGCAACGCAGGATCCCTGATTGAGACATTGGTCCTTACAAATGGCTACGGAAAAAGAAAAAGCAATTGACAGTGGTATATACGGTGGTCAGGCAAAAGGTACATATTAGGTACAAAAGGTACAGACCATATCTCGATTTAGTCAATCGAGATATGGTCTGGAAACTCAGTTAAAGTCTTTGGTCTATCTTTTTGTTCGCTTTATGCATTTTTGTGCACGGTCACTGAACACATTGTATTTTAGTATAATGAAAGAATTATCCAATAGCAACGTTTCAGTTCAATCACTCAACCGTGCTATTTAAATATTAATAAACCTAAAACAAAGGATGTGCACGGTGTAAGGGTACGGTTCAACATAAAATCACAGCTCATTATATAGGCGCTTTGAAGTTTGCCGAGTTTCCAGACCATATCTCGATTGACTATGGTCAGGTACGGATTCTATACACCAACCTTGCTGACACTGTTCGCCTTTCCAACCTTGAAAACATTTACAAACGTTTGGTTTTTCACAGACTCCGCCATTCTCACACGATGGATTGCAAACAGCTACAGAAAATTTAACAGCATCATAGAAATATTAGATATCTGACCGCATTACTTTGATTAACACAAGAGTAGTTGGACATAGATAAAATCTATGTTCGAAATGAAAGTTGGGGAAAATATGCACAGTGATCATCATTTCTAATTTACCTTTCTCACAAGCTTCGCCGAAGTAACCGCTGGAACAATAACATTTCTGGTCCACGCACACAGCTCCGTTCTGACACACTGGGTTGCACTTGTTGGCTAAAACAAACAAAATTAATATATTGTTTAAACCAATTCAGTGTTTTTAAATCAAATAAACGACTTGTATGTAATATTTCATAAACGAGTGGGAGTGTTTTACCAGGGGCTACAAACGCGAGAGGACAATGAAAATCACGAGACCGTTAACCGAGTAATATATTGTTCTCGAGTGTTTGTAAAACGTCTCATGTTGATTTTATAATTAAGAAATGTGGCGATAAAACGGTTCAGCTTTGTTTGTTCCGTTTACTATCTGATTTCTAATTATAAATACGGTTTGTGCGACCTTTACCCATTGAACTCTAAGTAAACTGGGACGCTAACTCCATAAGTCAGGCCCTATGAATGGATGAAGCCAAAAATCTTTAAATGTTAGTTTTTCTGAGTTTTGAGCTGAAATACTCAACGCTAAACGTTGGTTGGGCTGTATACGAAACTGAAGCTATTGAAAACTGCTATTTGGTATAGAAACTTCAAGACTTTAGCTAAAAGGGAAATAAAAATATAAAAACAACTGCTATTTTGTTTGCCATAGGTTACAAAATGGCAGATGTTTTTATATTTTTTAATTATTTCCCTTTTAGCTAAAGTCTTGAAGTTTCTATAGCAAATAGCATTTTTCAATAGCTTCAGTTTCATATATAGCCCAACGTTCAGCGTCAAGTATTTCAGCTCAAAACTCAGAAAAACTACAACAAGTTTCTTAGTGTTATAACCCAGCGAAATATGGTCGAACATTTACTACATTTTAAAAAGTTTAAAATAACGAGGAAACTTATACTATACATCAAATTGAAGCCAATGCTATTTCTAAAAACATACGTATAAAACAATGTATTTCAATCCGTTGTTTTGGAGTAATTTGTTATCGCCCCAAACAAAATATATGGCAGGATGAAAATTAAGTAACTCGAAGCTCGGGAGCTACCTGCAAAGGGACTGGCACTGGCATCAAAATCCCCCCCATTCAGAATCCCCCCCCCCCCCTGAGTCTTTTTAGAGTTCAATGCCTTTACCTGATTTCAAAACTCATACACATGACCAAATATTTCTCTCGGATTGTCTAATTAGCTCATAAAGTTATATTACAGTATAGTACTGACCTGTGCTTATATCACAGTTCGAACCAGTCCATCCTTGACAGCATTTCACAACTTTCTGATAAATCCTTTTCAGTACGTTTTCTTGAACAACTTTAACAACAGTTCTAACACAGAAACAATACATAAAAATATCCTCAAACGAAACTAACATAAACCATATAAATGACGTCATCAAATTACGTCACCAAGCTGTGCGTTGCCTAGCAACGGAATACGTCGGAAACACGATTGAACGAGAAAAAAAAAAATTTCCCCTACCTAGTGATGATACAAGATCCATTTGCCAGACGCTCTACACTTCCCTCCGAGGCCGTATCTGGACATGGAATAGATAATGTTTCAACCAATGTCTTGTTTCGGAGGATGGGAACACGTGCGAGTTGTGGTTCGTAATAAACACATCTATTTGGAAGTAATTCGTCAGAACTAAGAGACGAATCCACGGCAGACCTTTTCATACGACGATCTAACTCATCCAAACTAGAAAAATATAAGATATTTATGTGAATGACGTAGAAAAAAAATTGGCCAACTGTATATATATATATAGCACCTGTCATTCTCCCCCCCCCCTGAATTCACTGTCATACAATAATTATTCCAGGATGGATAATTTACCAAATCGGTCATATCTAAACACGTGCATGTTCTGCCTACAGAGGTCCAGTAAAGGCCATTGTTCGTTGGTTCAGTGTTACTACAGAAGGAAACCGGAGTAAACTAAACTAACTTTATTTATACTGGACAACCTTATCAGTCATATCTAAACTGTTCTCCCTAAAGGTCCAGTAAGGGCCATCCTTCATTGGTCCAGTGTTACTACAGGAAGAAACCAGAGTAAACTAAACTAACTTTATTTATACTGGACAACCTTATCAGTCATATCTAAACTGTTTTCCCTAAAGGGTCCAGTAAGGGCCATCCTTCATTGGTCCAGTGTTACTACAGAAAAAACCACCAGAGTAAACTAATACAGGATAACCCTTTCGGTCAATTCTAAACTGATCTCCCTAGATGTAAGGGCCATCCCATATTAGCCCAGTGTTATTACAAGAGAAAAAACAGAGTACACGGAAAAAAACATGTGGTCAAACTGAAGCACGCTTCTCACACGAGGATGTCAAGGTATATAGAATCTTAATCGGTTAACTGTACTATAAGCATGCAAGATTGGAGCCCGAGTCGCAGAGGTGAAAAGCGCGTGTGCTTTCCGCTATGCCACGATAGATAAAGGAAGAGTTTGGTATAAGCGAAAAGGTTGATAAACTTAACCACTTAATAAACTAGAAGGTTTGATAAACGAAGAACTTGACAAACGAAGGGCTTGACAAACGAAGGGCTTGGCAAACGAAGAGCTTGACAAACGAAGGGCTTGACAAACGAAGGGCTTGGCTAAGAAAGGATTTAATAAATGAACAATAACAATAGAAGACGAAGAAATATATAATAGCTCAAAAGCGTTCAACTTACTCGGATGAATCGCTGCCATATTCATCGACGCCTTCAACTCCTTTCTCAATCGACGAAGTCCCAAGCAAGAACAAAACTGTTAGTAGCTTTTTCCTAAACGTATCCGCCTTCAATTTGGCCATTCCTACCACGTATAGCTAAACTGAAGCTTAAGAAGAATGAAGGAGAGACGACAAACGTCCTTTTATATACCTCTTGTATACATGACGTCAAAACGGTGGATATACGAGGACAACAAGTCCCGCGACGTTCAACAGAGCGAATTATTTATCAAAATTTCATTGTTTAAAAGCATTTGTCATCCACCAAGGGAATAGGTGCAAGTGTATACATGGTCTACAGTGTATATAAAAAAACCCATTTTATAAGAAATGAATTAGTATTCTTTTAAAACAACCTATTGTAGTAGTTTGAAAGCCCTAAAAGCGCTGCGTTATAAATTAATCAGCACATAAGTTAAACAGGAAGAGAAAAAGCTTTTAAATACTTTCACCATATACACTTCAAGTTATCTTAATTTCCCAGGTGTATAAGACCGTGTTTTTTACGCATCCGTGGCTCAGAGGTTGTTTAAAACCACAGCGACAAGACGCCAAATATATCCCAGCTTTAAACGTCTGATCAACCTGCACAAATAAACAGAAGAAAACAAGGCACAAAAACAAGCAAAGCAAGCAAAATTTGACTTTCGTTTGTATTTACGCATTACAATAAAACTTTGAGTACATTTTTCATTCAAGTATAGTTTTACAAACTATATGTGATAGTTCAACAAACTATGTGAGATTATTAATCTTCCTCTTATAAAAAGTTGTATTTATTTGAAAGCGTAAAGCATGTATGATTTCATTTAAAGTGGCCTCCATACTGTTTTTTATTTAAAAAGTATTGTTACCCACAAAAACCTATTAAGAGGAGAATTTTTTTCTATGTCGCGTAATGTGCGTTCAAAACTGATTTCTACTGATCGTATCTACATTCATAATTATCAAATCTTTTTATCTTTTGAGATGTTTCTCAACCCCCACATGTACTTAAAAAGTTTGTTGACTGTATGAGCTACACAATAACGCTAAAATAAAGAGATTGTGAGGGATACACCAAAAAGAAAATGTTGGTTGAACAAAAAGAAATTTTGCATTGATACTGTATAAATATGGCGGATTCAACATTTTTGTAGCACACCTACCTTCATAATTATGATTTTTTTTATCGTTTGATATGTTTCTCAACCCCCAAATGCTTATAAAAAGTTTGTTGATTCTACAGGCTACACAATAATGCTAAAATAAGAAGATTTTGAGTGGTAGGCCAAAAAGTTCTAGGGTTTTGAGCGCTTTTAACCGAAAATACGTAACATAGAAAAAACATGCTCTTCTTAAAAGGAAATTGTTTCTATGCCGCAAAACAAACGCTGAAAACGAATGAACCAAAACGAAAATGTTGTTTGAACTTGAGACGATTTTGCTTTCATTACAGTAAGGCCTGCGCTAAACGTCGAATAACAGACGAATTTAAATGTGGTTAAATATAGGAATATATATTTAAGCGAAGTTAACTGCTGATGTAGTTGGCCTGCGGTTCCCCTTATTAGAGGAGTCCCTTACGTCAATTACGTTAAGGGGTTTCCCGCGCATTCGAGATTCATTGAGCGTCTGTTGCTTTGCTACAAGTAGCGTCTTTGCTCAGCTTGTGCTCCCCCTTCGCCCTTTCCCCACCCGCGTGGATACGAAGTATAGAATCCTATAGATCGTATATGTTATTCCACTGACTTGTCAGTGTGACTGGTGCCGGTGGTCTGCCTTGGCAGAGTTGTCATGGCAAACGCTTATTGCTTCTCTGATTACCATAATAGCTATTGCTTAGTTTGCTGGCTATTTGCTCATGGCCCAATTGCTTACAGTTACTTTGCTTGTAGTTACTTTGCTTGCTAACAAGGCTAGATTGCTGACTAGCCTGGTCACCAACGGCACCTACCTCCAAACAACGCATATTCTGCAGTTAATCCAGACGAATTTAATTAGAATTAATTTCGTTAATGCGACGCCGAGTTAAACGTTGAATTTCAGTCGAATATTTTTTACTTGGACTCGTCGAGCCTGAAAACGACTTCTTGAAAACATCGCGCCGAATTGTCACAGACAGAAGAGAAACGTTTAATTCGACGCGACGATAATTCATCGTGTAATTCCAACACGCATCATCGTCGCATTATCCGTCTGACTCAGACGAATTTAATTGCCGAGACGAACTTAATTCGTGTCTCGAATTTAATCGAGTTATACGTCGCAATTTCGTCGAATAAATTTCAAACAATTAAATTCATCCGAATTAAATTCGTCTATTGTGCGACGTTTAGCGCAGGCCTCAATTTCTTTCTCAATCCCCAAATTATTTAGACCACCACCTGGGGCTCAAAATAAAAAACTGTAGGAAGCCGCCTTAAAGGGCATATGACTCGAAAATTAAGTTTGTCTTATTGAAAAGAACATTTAAAATGATAAAATAACATCTTTTGCAGTTTTTGGTTTCCTTGCTTCGTTTTTGAGATATTCCAGTTTGTTTGATATGCAAATGACACAACTTTTTACGTCACACGTGCATAATGAGTATTATGAGTTACCGAGAGAAGGTTACATATCTTTGCTATTGTGAAACGAAATCATTTGGAATTCTACATGTTTGGCGTTGTGGGTAGAAACCCGCACATTCTTCCTTTGAGTTAAGCCCATGTTTTCATAATAGCAAAGATATGTAACCTTTTCTGATAACTCATTACGCACATGTGACGTAAAAAGTTGTGTCATTTGCATATCAAACAAGCTGGAATATCTCAAAAACGAAGCAAGGAAACCAAAAACTGCAAAAGATGTTATTTTATCATTTTAAATGTTCTTTTCAATAAGACAAACTTAATTTTCGAGTCATATGCCCTTTAAGTATATATATTGCCCTACTGCTATTCCGAACATATAAATTAAATACTGTCTACATTGGCAAATAATGAAATATCTATATTATTAACCCCGAATTATAAAATAATGTATTTTATAAAATAGCATTTGGAAAATATGTGTACGGTGATTGCCTGGATTATGGGCGTCCGAAGCGGACAAAATTATGAACACATCAACTTTAATCGAACACTCACAATAAATATTTCAACACTCACTATAAAAATTTGAACACTCACATTAAATATTCCAACACCGCACACACAATTCGAAGTTTCGTGTATGTAATGTCAACACAGACAAAACCAATTTCATCTGACATTCCACAAATTCCGCAGTGCTCACACAAAACATTCGAAGTGTCACACAAAACATTCGAACTTAGTCCGCAGGGGGTCATCCATAATTAGGATGTTAATTTATGTTGCCAGTTAATTTTTTACGGGGGGACACTACACTGCATTACTGCTTGTTTACGTTTGTTGATATGTCACTGATATCAGAGTTTTCCCGCCTATTAAAAATCTTATTTGGCAACCAAATTTCCGCTTTCCGTAGAGACTGCACGCAGGCTAGGAGGAGCATATATTCAGTCGTTAGTTCGTGGGATAGTCGGGGAAATGTTTCAAGCTGGACAATCTGAACAAGAGCAGCCCCTACAACAATTTTCTTCTGTAGACAACAAATAAATCAGAGATTTCGTTTGCCCAGGAATAATGCTAAAACCGGTAACGCTTCTCAGCCTTCGTCTTCGACTGCAGTTTCAAACACAAGTCAGATTAGAAGTGATCTACCAAACTGTCCTCGTCAAACTGTGCCGTTTAATCCTCTGGTAAACTATGGTAAACACGTCGAGAAAGCAGTTCCCTTCCAAAGATTGAAAAAAATTATCGAAGTTAGGTAGCCATTCTTGGTTTGCACTTGACGTCATGGCGGCCATGTTGGAGGAACTTTAAAACAGAAGAATCTCATTAGCAGCTATTGTATTTGGAGTATGTTTTCCTCCAACATGGCCGCCGTATCTTTGTCTTTTAAATCTCAAGGGATTGATTGCAAACCACCAATAGCCTGGCCCTGTTCGCCATCAAACGTAAACAAGCAGGCAGTGTAGTGTCCCCCCGTAAAAAAATTAACTGGCAACATAAATTAACATCCTAATTATGGATGACCCCCTGCGGACTAAGTTCGAATGTTTTGTGTGACACTTCGAATGTTTTGTGTGAGCACTGCGGAATTTGTGGAATGTCAGATGAAATTGGTTTTGTCTGTGTTGACATTACATACACGAAACTTCGAATTGTGTGTGCGGTGTTGGAATATTTAATGTGAGTGTTCAAATTTTTATAGCGAGTGTTGAAATATTTATTGTGAGTGTTCGAATGTTTATTGTGTGTGTTCGATTAAAGTTGATGTGTTCATAATTTTGTCCGCTTCGGACGCCCATACTGGATGTAAAAAAATACGTAAAAATGACTCGGTACAGTTTCAGTTGATTTTGCTGAACAAGCTGTCGTTAGTTAAACCACAGAATAGAAATACAACCAGAAGTCCAACTCGCGTCGGAACCTTTGAAGTTTATGTCCTCGCGCATGTCGCCTCGCGCATCTTGATTCCTCGCCATCCTACGCAATCCTGGCAAGTTCCCCCGGCAGTTTGGGTGCTTACTTTGTGTTTCGCGCACGAATTTGTTATTCTTTGACCCTGACCCTGAAAACACCCTAATCCTAACCCTGATCCCAACCCCAATCCTAACCCTAATCCTAACCCTGATCCCAACCCTAATCCTAACCCTGATCCCAACCCCAATCCTAACCCTAATCCTAACCCTGATCCCAACCCCAATCCTTACCCTAATCCTAACCTCAATCCTAACCCTAACCCTAATGCATATTCGTGCGCGAAACACAAAGTAATAACCGCAGTTCCGCAGTTGGGACCTTCAAAAGAAGGTTAAAACTGCCGGGGGAACTTGCCAGGATTGCGTAGGACATTGCGTAGGATGGCGTCGGATGGCGTAAAATATCGCGCCTGCGCATTGAAGAAATGCGGACAAGTTGTCACTCGAATTGGACTTCTGGTTG
This sequence comes from Paragorgia papillata, assembly GCA_035771165.1. NCBI lineage: Eukaryota > Metazoa > Cnidaria > Anthozoa > Scleralcyonacea > Coralliidae > Paragorgia > Paragorgia papillata. The sequence goes on along the minus strand of JAWNZC010000102.1, from coordinate 1,225,106 downwards.
TATTTCTATTTTGTGCTTAAACGCAGCAAACTCTGGGCCCCAGACGGTCGCATTGTGTCTCGTCTAGTTTTCCGACTTTAACTACTTACGACAGCTTGTAGGGCAAAAACAAGTAGAACTTTACCAACTTCACAACCTCATCCATAGAGCCTTCGTGAAAAGATGTGGTGAAGCGATAGAACGCCCTGGCAAAAACTAGATTTTGGCGGGAGCACGTTAAGAAATTTTTTGATACATTTAGACCCCGTTTACACGATGCCGGTACAATTTGAAAACGGAACAAAATCATGCCGTTTAGGCCTTGCGTTTACACGATACCGGCACAAAAATGACATGAAAACGGCACAAAATGAAGACGGGTTCCTTGACGGCATGAAATGAAAACGGAACACTAATTACCGGTATCGTGTAAACGCCCGTGCCGTAACAGTTTGATGAAGGTAATCACGATATATACGACCACAGTACTCGGGTCAGCAGTATTCGCAAAGTCTTCTCAATTCTCATTGGTAGAGAATAGTCACATGCTAATCCGTCATTATATTATACCGGCACCGTGTAAACGCAAGACTTTTTGGCAGAGTTGGAAAAATGCTGTGGGTATGCGGGTACCACCCGGAGGAAGGTTTACTTTAGTGAGGAAGGTTTAAAGTGAAAACACGTGAAACAACACATTCGGTAATCTGAGAAAGTCACAATTTATCAAGCAAGGTGTCGAGAAGAATGCGATTTGCAGCAAAACATTGGCTAACCAACAATTATGCAGCACTGGCAGTGGTAGCAGTTACATGTGTGAGACATGTACGCTGATGTCTGCTGAGATGTCTGTATCTTAGCAGCAGTCGAGGGTAGTTGGCAGGCTATCAGTCAGCAGCGGTCAGTTATTAGTAGCTATTGTAGTATGCCAAAGCTTACCTAGGAAAACCTAGAAAACCAGGGTACTGTAAAAGTCACGCAGTATTTATGAACGTTGCAAAACACAAAATTCTCGCTATATATTTTCTAAACTTAAAAACAGAACCGGAGGAAGGTTGAATACTTTTTCCAACTCTGCTTTTTGGCCTGTATTTACACACCGGCATGATTTTGTTCCGTTTTCAAATTGTACCGGCATCGTGTAAACGGGGTCTAAGAAGCTTATCAGTGAGTTCAGCACGCTAGAAGGACCAGTGAAATATTTTGTCTGCTTTTCACAGTTCGCTTGCACGGCCTCGATGATTTCAACTGGCGGGAAAACTTCCCACATATATTCGAATATTTTGTCACGTGATCTCTTGCTTTTGTCAGGGGGTTCTCAGGCCTCGCCGCATCTTCTCACTAACGTCCTGGGAACGAGGTTGAAAACTTTAAGCTGAGAACACTTTAGTTTGTTCACAAGCTTGGTGCGACCACAGTGTTAACACGCTGTGACTAGGTGTGCAATTCGACGGTCATTTACAAATAAAGAGCATTAATTTCTTCTGCGTTTTCTCGCAAAACTAGAAAGATTTGTCTGTGGTTAAACGACACTCGCAGTGAGGGCGCCTTTTTGCTTACCACTAGCTAGGAGCAGAGATAGTTCGTACTGAGAGTCACATAGATCCTCGCCTTGCTTAATCATCGCTTCTTTAATCACCTTCACATCATCACGAAGAGCCTGGAAGTTGTAGAAAAAATACTGTGTTTATTTAAAACCATCTAATATATAAACAAGTTGTACATACTGTATAATAATTAAAGGGGATTGGCACTAAAAATTAGGTTTGTCTAATTGGAAAGAACTCATAAAATAGTAATAGAAGATCCTTTACAACTTTTTCGTATCTTTCTGCGTTTTCAAGGTATTTCAATTTGTTATGTAAATGAGATGGTCTCTGACGTCAGGAGTGGGGTAAAATATTTTCATACAGAGCAAAATCACTTTCATATCTAACATGAAATGTTCAGCGTCGCAAGGAGTTTTTATGTGCACAGTTTCAAATGATTTCGCTGAACAAACTTAGAGATATAACTGGTTTTGCTACAAGTGAAAATATTTTACCCCACACCTGGCGTCAGAGACCATCTCATTTACATATCAAACAAATTGAAATATCTTGAAAACGAAGAAAGATACGAAAAAGTTGTAAAGGATGTTCTATTACAATTTTATGAGTTCTTTCAAATTAGACAAACTTGATTTTTAGTGCTATTGCCCTTTAAAAAAAATATATCAAGTTCAACAATCTTGTATCAAGCACTTCACTTACACCTGTATTCTAAAAGCTCACTCACACTCAATAAGTACAACTCAACACTCAATGAGTCTCCACCATTGAACTCTAAAAAGACTGGAACGATAACTCAGGGGGGTGGGGGGGGGGGATTTTGAAGCCAGTGCCAGTCTCTTTGTAGGTAGCTCCCGTGCTTCAAGTTACTTAATTTTCATCCTGCCATATATTTTGTTTGGGACGATAACAAATTACTCCAAAACAACGAATAGTTGAAATGTTTTTAGAAATAGCATTGCCTTCAATTTGATGTATAGCATAAGTTTCCTCGTTATGTTAAACTTTTTCAAATGTAGTAATGTTCGGCCACATTTCGCTGGGAAATAACACTGAGAAACTTGTTGTAGTTTTTCTGAGTTTTGAGCTGAAATACTTAACGCCGAACGTTGGGCTGTATATGAAACTGAAGCTATTGAAAAATGCTATTTGGTATAGAAACTTCAAGAGTTTAGCTAAAAGGGAAATAATTACGTTCAGCGTTAGTATTTCAGCTCAAAACTCAGAAAAACTAACATTTAAAGATTTTTGGCTTCATCCAATCATGGGGCCTGTTTATGGAGTTAGCGTTCCAGTCTTCCTATAGAGTTCACTGGTCTCCACTCACCTTCACTGAGTATGAGACTACACTCACACTAACCATTCAATTGAATGGAATTTGTCGATATAAAAAACACTTTATAGACGTCACTTTCGTCAACTTTAACAGCGAAAAAGTCCATGAAGATGAAATTTTAGAAAAGGAAGATATATTACAAATCTTCTCAGGTTCCAAATATCCTAAATATGTAAAATCCCCAATCATGATATAGGCACTTTAATCTACAAATGATAAAGGCCCACCTCATTTTCTCGTTGTAGCTTGGCTTTTTCTCTTGTTAATTTATAAAGGTCTCCCCTTAATGTCGCTACTAACGATTCTTCACATTCATCTATAAAAAAACATTGACAGTCATTTCACATTTTACTCTGATGAAGGGCTCTACTTGAAACGTCAGTATTTCGTTATCAAAACTATTCTCAGCAGTTTACCACCTTTTCACTTTGCTCTATCTCAAACACTGCCTACACAGCACTCTAGTTTTTACTCTGATGAAGGACTCCACTTGAAACGTCAGTATTTCGTTATTAAAACTATTCTCAGCAGTTTACCACCTTTTCACTTTGCTCTATCTAAAACACTGCCTACACAGCACTCTACTTTTTACTCTGATGAAGGGCTCTGCTTGAAACGTCAGTATTTCGTTATCAAAACTATTCTCAGCAGTTTACCATCTTTTCACTTTGCTCTATCTAAAAGACTGCCTCTTCGCAACACTCACTCTACTGTTTCAGGATATACTCAACTATATTCAAAAGCCTATTGAAAAGCAATTATACGTGTATTTGACGGGAGTTCTGGCATGGATTTAGGTTTAACAACTTTATTGCCTATAGCAACTGGTGGTCAAACAGGGCGAAATGCCCCAATTGAACACGACTACCATGATGTAGGTGTTGATTTTACGGAAGGAGGTAAACAGGAGAACCCAGCGAAAACCCCTCGAAGCACAGGAGAGATAAACTACAACTCTACTCACATGAGTTCCAAGCTCGACAACGGGGTCATTCCCAAGCGGTCACCCATCCAAGTACTCACCCCATCCAACCGGACTAAACTTTTGGTTAGAGGCAGCGCGCTAACAGCACACGCCACCCGTGCTCCCCTTAAGCCCTAATCAAACGAGAACGTAAGTCGTCGCAAGTTAGCTTACGATGACTTGCGATGCAACCAGTCAAACGTCGGCACAAGTCGTCGCAAGTTCTGCACTTCCGCTAGTTCCCACGCCTTTTCGCAAGTTCTCATGATCTGTGGCGACGGAGCACGAAAGACTTGCATTGACTTGTGTTTTGTGTTCAAACGTTTCGCAAGCTCTCGCAAGTTGAAGAAAACATCGCAAGTTTTTTGAACAAGATTGAAATTTGAAATTTTGAATGAAATTTGAACAAGATCAAATTGGTCGCAAGCTAACGCAAGTCACCGTGCAAGTTGGCGATCAAACGAGACACAAGCAAGCACAAGCTAAAACTTGCGATGACTTGCGTTCTCGTTTGATTAGGGCTTTATAGAATTCCTTATATTCTCTCTAAGTAAGGACAGTACCTTTATAATGTTTACTCTTTGTACAAACGTCTTCATTTGAACTGCTAAAACTCTAAGAAAGAAACAAGAGACTTGAAATTGAAAATCCTTCTCACCGACCACTACCGAATCTCGTACTCAGGGAATGCACTGGGACGTGGCTACAACCCCGCCCCAGCACACACACACCCTACAATAAACAAAGAGTGCTTGATGTTTTGATTTGACCAGGGCTGCAAACTACTGTCGGACATCGGACAATGTCCGACCAAATAAAATATATTGTCTGATCAAGAAATTCGGCTTTATGCTGTTGAAAGAGAAACTTCTCTTTTTGAGAGAAAAATACCGATTTCCTTTCGTAATTCTATCGACTAGATTGAGCATGTTTGAATTTTAAATCTTCCGTAACTGAATCGGTCTTCTGAGAGAAACTGATAGTATTTAATTACTCTGGTACCAAGGAGTTAATTAAAACAATGTATAAGTATAACACATGCGCGCGATGCTAAACAGACGAGTCAGACGACTGCCACGGAAACCGGCTTTATATCATGAACTCGGAACTTTATTCTGTTAATGTCCAACAAAATGTAGTGATAATGGTTCTATGTCCGAACAAATTTTAGTAATGTCTGACCAAAATTGGAAATGGATCAGACACATGTCCTGTCAAGAAAAAATATTTATTTGCAGCCCTGCCAAAATGTTTTGGCTGAGTTGAAATAACTTCCAACCCCGCAAAGTATGTGCTTTTGTAAATTTCATACAGTTTAGCTGTACCTTCTGTTGTAAAATTGGCGGTGGTTTGTCGTCAGACTTTGGTATATGTACTGAAGCTTTCTTAATTCTTGGTGAAGCAGTTAGACCATTTAGTTTCCTTTGATGCAGCATGGCTTCATCAGCATGAGACACAAACTAAAAAAATATCATATACTATAGGAGAGCAAAACCAAATAAATAGACTGACTAACTGACTAACCGACCGACCGACCGACCGACCGACAGACAGACAGACAGACAGACAGACAGACAGACAGACAGACAGACAGACAGACAGACAGACAGACAGACAGACAGACAGACAGACAGACAGACAGAGAATAAACAAAAAAAAAAAACGAACGAACGAACGAACGAACGAACGAACGAACTTCAGTAAGCACGAACGGCTTGAAATCGAGGTTGGAGATGAAGTACAGTAAAAACCCGCTAACAAGAACCTACAATTTAACAAATCAGCCTGGGATAGGTTCTTATATTCTTATATATTCTTATATAAATAAATTCTTAATTTCAGCCTGAGGTTCTTAATAGTGGTAGGTTCTTGTTAGCGGGATTTTACTGTATAGCAGTAAATGAATTACGATCTCATTGCCAACCTCGACTTGGAACCATTGTTTCGTGGGCATTGAAGCGAATTCGGGAAGTGTCTATTGGTTACTCACTTTAAATCAGTAGACTACAGAACTACTGCACTATCCAACGAATTAAGTACAAATATATTAGGAATAATTAATTCATACTTTAGAAAACGCTTTCAAGACTTAAATCACTCCATACTTCTAACACAATCCCATATATTTAAGATGCACTCACACACGCTCACACACAACACAACACAACACAACACAATACAACACAACACAGCACAGCACACCACAACACACACACCACACCACAACACACCACAACACAGACCACACCACACCACACCACACCACACCACACCACAACACAACACAACACAACACACAACGCTTCATACCGTTTCAGACGTTCCTGATTGGTTTGACCTCTCGCGATCTTTCATGGCAAGTGATGAAGAAAATGTTCTGGGTAGTTCAGCCATTATGGGTGAATCAGGAGTTAGAAATGACCCCGAAGGCGAGCGATCTCTGAGAAAAAATGTGGAACCAACATCCGCTTCTTGTTCGGGTTTGGCGTCCCCTTGTTGCTGAGTGTCGTTGGTGTCAACGCCAGTTAATGGCGAAGTATGAAACTTTGACCTTTGGCGAAAACTAAAATAAAGTTGATAAACATATGATCATCATTACCATCATCAGCAGCATCACCATCACAATCACCATCACCATAAGCTTCATCGTCATCACCATCACCACCACCACCATAAACTTCATCATTATCACCATCATCACCACCACCATGAATCACATCGTCATCACCATAAACTTCATAGTTATCACCATCATCATCACCACTATCACTACCACCATAAACGTCATCGTCATCACCATCACCACCATCATTGCCACCACCATAAACCTCATCGTGATCACCATAAATCTCGTCACCATCACCATCATCACCACCACCATAAACGTCATCGTCATCACCATCACCACCAGCACCATCATCACCATCACCATCATTACCACCACCATAAACCTCATCGTCATCACCATAAATCTCGTCACCATCACCATCATCACTACCACCATAAACGTCATCGTCATCACCATCACCACCAGCACCATCATTACCACCACCATAAATGTCGTCACCATCACCATCACCATCATCACCACCACCATAAACGTCATCGTCATCACTATCGCCACCAGCACCATCATTACCACCACCATAAATGTCGTCACCATCACCATCACCATCATCACCACCACCATAAACGTCATCGTCATCACCATCACCACCAGCACCATCATCACCACCAACATAAACCTCATCGTCATCACCATAAATCTCGTCACCATCACCATCATCACCACCACCATAAACGTCATCGTCATCACCATCACCACCAGCACCATCATCACCATCATTACCACCACCATAAACCTCATCGTCATCACCATAAATCTCGTCACCATCACCATCATCACCACCACGATAAACGTCATCGTCATCACCATCACCACCAGCACCATCATTACCACCACCATAAATCTCGTCACCATCACCATCACCATCATCACCACCACCATAAACGTCATCGTCATCACCATCACCACCAGCACCATCATCACCACCACCATAAACCTCATCGTCATCACCATAAATCTCATCACCATAAACCTCATCGTCATCACCATCACCATTTATAGTATCATCATCATCCTTATCGTCATCATCCTTATCATCATCATCATCATCCTTATCGTCCTCATCAGCACCATCAACATCAGCACCATCAACCTCACCATGAATACACCAGTATGAAATTATAAATTAGTATGGAATTGTGAGACCGTAAAATTGCAGTTAAAATCGTACAGTAAATTATAAGGTAAAATGGTGAGACATGAAAGGTCAGCAAGATAAATGTAACTTACGGCCTTCGAGTTTTCTCAGAAACGGAATGCCTTTTAAAATGACTTTGACTTCGCTTCTTTTTCCTCTACAAAACAAAAGTCGGGAAACATCAGCATCACAAATCTTAACAATGCAAATATAAAGTTTTTTTCGGTTATTTTTGCTGTACAAGCTGTCGTAAGTTAAACTCAGAGAAAAGCTCTGAGCTCCAGATGGGACTCGAACCCACAACTTTTTAAATGCCAGCCGGACGTTCTCGCCATTTAGTCACTGGAACTTAGCAGACTAGTTCCTAGTCCTCTTTTCTCTCGAACGTATTTTGGTGACGTCACAGAATAGGGATCGAGCGAGAGGACTAGCGGGAAATGTTCATCTTTATCTATCATGAATCCTGCTGGAGCTCGGATTCTTTAATCTTTATGAACGAGGGCACTTAAACAAACTTCTTCTTGACTAGCAGAGAGCAAACGAGTAGGTTTCTTTGTTTTACATTACGTTAAAAGGTTGTTACATACGAGGCTTTATAAAGTGGTGTTCGGCGTAGGAAGTGATTGTGTTGAAACACATTTATACAAATCAAAATATGCTATTTTAACGTTTCGGCAGTAGACCAACCTTGCTATATGATGTGATAAAGAATTGTGCAGACCGACGTGAGTGTTATCTGCCTTGGTTTTCCGCCAAACGGCCGTTTGGTGCCTGTATATTTTGGGGCCAGTTTTGGGGCCAGATTTGGGGCCAAGCAAAACATTTTATTCCAGGCCTCTCACAATTTCGGTCTGCCGCTCGACGTTAAAAAGAGAGGCCTGCGAACCAGGCTGGGAACTCAGATGGTAGACCGAGGTTGTTTTTCAATATATACGCCTGGGAACTAGTCAATCCGTACGTGTGTCACAAGTACTTGTTGGCATACAAGCCGCATTGTGTCAGTTTACCAACTTCAAGCTGAAAACGCTACTAAAGGCCTGGCCAAACGCTTTCAACATTTCATGCAACATCGTTCAACATTGTTGAACGCATGTTGAACGAAAATTTGAACATGTTCAAATTTCGTTCAACAACATTCAACACCATTCAATAACGTTCAACATCATTCAACAGGGTGGCCAAACGCTTTCAACATGTTGAATCACGGTTGAATTCAACAATGTTGAACGATGTCGAATGAAATGTTGAAAGCGTTTGGCCAGGCCTTAACATAGAAATGCAAATATATTTAAGAATACGCAATTTTGACCAAAAAGAAACGTACTGTTTTCTCGGCTTCATCGTCAGATTTTTCGACAAGATTTTCCAATGATTTCGACCTCATTGCTAATTCTGGAGGGCGCTCAAAACTTTCCGATCTGAAAGCATTTCGCAAAGAGCTAAGAATTCGTCCTCTTGACTGTCCCGACGTCATACCCTAAACAATTTGGACAAAACAATAATTATTAATAAAAGATTAATAACACTTTGATGTTTTCGAATGATTATTGTGGGACATTGAACTCGGGTGGAGAATAAAGCCCCGCACAGACGACCAAGTTTTCCTTGACAAGTTTTTCCTTGACAAGTTTTATTTGTTCGTATGTACAACACAAATTGACAAGTTCTTCCTTGACAAGGAGCCTTAATTGTTCAAAAGCTGGTCATGCCAGCTTTTGAACAAGGAAAATTGTTCGTGTGTATAGTCGTCAAGGAAAACTTGACAAGATCGTCTCTTAAGCTTATTACGCGATCATTTAATACCGTCAAGGAAAACTTGTCCAACCAACCGTACACACGAGCAATTATAACTTGTCAAGGAAAATTGTTGGGGAAAAACGTGTTCATCGTGCACACGAGCAAGGAAAGTTACCAAGGAACTTGTCAAGGAAAACTTGGTCGTCTGTGCGGAGCTTAATAATAATGTGTTACCCGGCTGGGATTCGAACCCGCGACTTTCGGTTTACTAGTTCGATGCCAACTCTACCAACTGTGCTACAGGTCAAGGTCGAATGATAGTACTTAGGCTATTTTATACTTCGAGACAGACTAGTTTCTTCAATATCTAGACAACAGTCTTCATACATGACGAATGTTCATACTTGTTTTGCCTGTGTTGTCGAGTAAATGATGACTTAGTTGTATGTGGTTAATTTTTATAATGAAACTTACATTTTCAGCAGAATTAAACATAATCATTTCTTGACTTTTCTTTGCTAATGTTGAGACCAGATCTTCAAACAGAAGTTTACGCGTTCTCTCCTTAAATAAGAATTAAGAAAATGAATCAGTACATAGCGAACTAAATAAAATTCAAATAAGTGCAGGAACACCCTTCCCTTTCCCTTCACTTCCCCTCGCCTCCCCTCCCTCCCTCCTTCCCTTCCTCCCTCCCTTCCTTCCTTCCTTCCTTCCTCCTTTCCTTCCTCCCTCCCTCCTTTCCATCCTTCCTTCCTTCCTTCCTTCCTTCCTTCCTTCCCTCCTTCCCTCCCTCCCTCCCTCCCTCCCTCCCTCCCTCCCTCCCTCCCTCCCTCCCTCCCTCCCTCCCTCCCTCCCTCCCTCCCTCCCTCCCTCCCTCCCTCCCTCCCTCCCTCCCTCCCTCCCTCCCTCCCTCCCTCCCTCCCTCCCTCCCTCCCTCCCTACCTCCCTACCTACCTGGAAAACAATGTGCATATAACCGCAAGCCGTTTATCTACATTCCAGACAACCGTATGGATATAACCATGCACCAGCCACTACCATCAACAATGTTTACTTTAATATAAATCTAACACAATTACCATTAACGTCGAAAACTGCTTAGCCTTGAAAGCTGCCAACTCAGCATTTAATAATTTAGTTAAAAGAAAATCACGCAAGAGAGGGTCGTTCTAAATGTAAACAAATAAAAAACACTTCTCGCATGAATCCCTTGCCATAAATGAGTTAGTTAGTGAGTGAATGATCGAGTGAGTGGGTGGGTGAGCGAGTGAGTGTGTGTGAGTGTGTGAGTGAGTGAGTGAGTGAGTGAGTGAGTGAGTGAGTGAGTGAGTGAGTGAGTGAGTGAGTGAGTGAGTGAGTGAGTGAGTGAGTGAGTGAGTGAGTGAGTGAGTGAGTGAGTGAGTGAGTGAGTGAGTGAGTGAGTGAGTGAGTGAGTGAGTGAGTGAGTGAATTCCAAAACGTTACCGAGAACAGTTACCTTAGAGAACACTGACGGATTGGGCAAAGAAGGACCAAATTCGGGAACATCTTCTTTAGAAGTGACGGTAATCTGTAATATTTTCAGAACATCAAGTATCAGTAGGCATAATGGCCCCTTTGTTGTATTACTGTCTAACGCAAGACGATTTTACTCGTCAAAGGGAGAACCCCCAAACATCCTAGGGCCAGGCAGCAATGGGTTAAAGTTATACCAGAGTTAAAGTATCTGTGATGTACAGTAACATCGGAGCTACATGCATCATTTAGACTGGAGCCCCCCTCTCCTAAAGGTATACAGTTAGCTTAAGTATTCTAAGACTCCGTTTACACTAGAGCAAAAGTTTTCGGATTCGTGACGAATCCGGAACGTTTTAGTACCGGATTCGTTTTGCCGTTTACACACAAAAGAATGAATCCGGAATAAAAACTTTCCGGTTTGATCACGTATCCAGAGATTTCGAATCCGGAAAAAAATATAGAAACTTCGTATCCGAATAGTTTTGAATCCGAGACAATACGTAGTGTGAACGGTTATTCCGATGAATTTGGATGCTCTTCCGCTCGTAGTCATGTGAGGTTGCGGTGGAACCAACATGGTCAATATATTAACTGAATTAAATGAATTCCGAGTTTAGTGTAAAGGGCCGAATCTGCGAATACTGTTGTAGTGTAAACGCCTAACGAATCCGAATACTCGGTACGAAGTGAATCCGGAAACATTTGCGAATCCGGAAACTTTTGTTCTAGTGTAAACGGGGTCTAGGTAATACCTTATATCGAGTATTTTTTGAGTACGCTTCCTCAACTTGAACCACAATAAATATATGAAGGAAACTGGAGCGGATAGACGATGGACAAAATGGTGTGTTTTCATCCTGTTAAAAACAGAAATAATAATAATAATAATAATAGTGTACAAGATACAGCTTCAATGGGGCCAGCGCCGGATTTAGCACTGTGGAGGCCCCTGGGCGGTCACTGACCAGCACAATATATCAATTCTATTTCTGAATGTATGCTAAGTTACATAGTCATATTTTTTTGAATAAGATGTAGGTAATTGGACTGACACTGGGGTTATATAATGTAGATGAATAAAATTTGCAAAGAATGCGGTATATGGCCTTAGGCCAAAAAGCGCATCTTGCTGTATTTTTAACTTGCGAAGGCAACGGCGGTTGAAGGCGCAGTGTAAATTTGATACGGGAGTAAGTTAAACAATTATACGAAAGGATTAAAGATACGTAAGTAATATTCAGTATATACAGTATATGGGACACAACCCTCTATATATCATATATATCATCTATATATCATCCATATATCTTTTGTCTTGTTTTTGACTCGTATTTTGGGCTCTCAAGATGTTTTTCATTTCAACACCAATTTTTCCAACTTTCAAGACATTTTTAGGCCCCCCCTTAAACAGTATTTTGTGGGGGGCCTTGGGCGACCGCCCAGTCCGCCCTGTCCTAAATCCGGCACTGAATGGGGCCACGATAACGATGTGAGAACGATGCATAGGATAGGTGGTGTGGAATGGCGATAAAGAAATGAAAGAGAAAGAAAACAGAAAGAACAAGAGAAAAACAAACACAGTGAAAAGAAAAATAAGGAAGGAAAGGAAAGGAAAGCGAAGGAAAGGGAATGGAAGGAAAGGGAAGGGAAGGGAAGGGAAGGGAAGGGAAGGGAAGGGAAGGGAAGGAAAGGGAAGGAAAGGGAAGGAAAGGGAAGGAAAGGGAAGGAAAGGGAAGGAAAGGGAAGGAAAGGGAAGGAAAAGGAAGGGAAGGGAAGGGAAGGAAAGGGAAGGAAAGGGAAGGGAAGGGAAGGGAAGGAAAGGAAAGGGAAGCAGAAAAAAACCCATGCTCACCTGAAATATAATTGCAATTATATCATTCCCGATATGACGTTTTCTTTGCAGCTAGTAAAAATAGAATGAAAAAAAAAATCCATTTATGTAGAATTATGGAATAAAGCCCAGCAGCAAACACTTGGGAAAATTTCCCAAACAAGTTACCGAAACACGGTTTCAAAAACAAAAGTTTCCAGTGTATGTTGAAAAGTTTGCGAAACTTTTTTCAGAATCAAAGTTTCCCTGATTAGAGCACTGTTCTATATTTTGAAACAAGTTTTGGAAACTTTTTAAAAAATGTGTTTCGGAAACTTGTTTCAGTGTATTCCGGGCTTAAGAGGAAGTGAGACAATTAAAAAAATCTTAATAAAATACAATAAAACACTATCTTACCTGTTGTGAATCACCATTCGTGAACGGCAATAGCGTTGAAACATGGAACATAATCTCTCTAAATACACATAAGAAGAAAAGTCACAACATCCACTATACTCCTATATATATACTGCGAAATTTGACCAAAAAGCCTCTTTTTCATACTAAATTTGACCAAAAAGCCTCTTTTTCATGCTAAATTTGAACGAAAAGCCTCTTTTTCATGCTAAATTCGACAGAAAAGCCTCGTTTTCATGCTAAATTTGGCTAAAAGCCTCGTTTTCATGCTAAATTGACCAAAAAGCCTCGTTTTCATGCCAAATTCGTGCCAAATTCGATAAAAAAGTCTCGTTTTCATGCTAAATTCGACCAAAAAAGGCCCCGGTTCGTGTTAAATTCGGGTTTCTCTGCTAGTGTAATAAAAAGGTAATTGAAGACAATACCTTCCTTTAAACGTCGTATAAACCGCTTTACGACCAGTCTGGTTGTTCTTTGTGTCTAAACCACCGCTGTACCTGACAAGCAAGTAGAAAAAAGTTAAAATATAGTAAGGTTAGATATACTGCCGAAGTGACGAAGGCTCTTTTCTTTCTGACGAGGACCTTCGCTCGAAACGTTAGACTTGTACGTTCAATATTGTCGGCATTATATCCAACCTTACTATCTTTCGATTTGTGATTCAATGCAACACTGCCTACGCAGCACACTACTTTTATTTCACTGTTTAAGAGCACGGGTGGCGTGTGCTGTTAGCGCGCTGCCTCTCACCAAAAGTTAAGCCCGGTTAGACGGGGTTAGTACTTGGATGGGTGACCGCTTGGGAATGACCCCGTTGTCGAGCTGGAAACTAATGTGAGTAGAGTTGTAGTTGATCTCTCCTGTGCTTCGAGGTTTTTTCGCCGGGTTCTCCGGTTTTCCTCCCTCCGCAAAACCAACACTTACATCATGGTAGTCATGTTCAATTGGGGCATTTCGCTCGGTTTGACCACCATTTGCTATAGGCAATAAAGTTAATAAATCTAAAAAAGAAGTTAATGCTTGTAGAATGGCCATCGCAGCAAGATGTCATCAAATTCCCCTCATTCCGAGTCTGTAAGTAATAGAACTCCTTTCACATTATTACATTCATAAACCGTATTCAAAAGTACGGAACTTGCCCACGCCACTTTTCGACGTCATACTCGCAACGAAATGTGATTTAACCAGTCAAAAGGCTTGAAACGACACATGTGATCATTATTTTCTAAGCCAGTCTTTTTACTGTCCAATGGTTACTATATATACTGTATATAAAGACCACTCACCCTTTGAATCCAAGTAATTCAACTTCTTTGCCAAGGATCTGAAGAAAGTCGTGCATTGCTTTACTGTGGGATTTGTTGCTGAAATATTGCCCTTCTCGAGTCTAAACACCAAAAGATCTTATTATGAAACAACAAATATAAACAGTAACACAACACAACACAACACAACACAACACAACACAACACAACACAACACAACACATCACATCACATCAAAACACGACACCAACACAACACAACACAACACAACACAACACAACACAACACAACACAACACAACACAACACAACACAACGCAACGCAACGCAACGCAACCCAACACAACACACCACGACACGACACGACACGACACGACACGACACAACACAACACAACACAACACAACACAATCATAAAGAAGACAAAACTATAAACCTGCTCAGCTCTTTGATAAATCACGCCAACTTTAAATTTCTCTGCATGTCCGTGTTCATCAAACCGAGTAATTAAAGATGAAGCCTAGAAGTATATACTGTATACCGTAAGAATGATACATCGCGTACTGTTGCTGAAAACGTTTCTTTAAATATATTAATCTTGGAGTTGAGATAAAAATATTACAAACCTTGGGATAAATAACAGGATGAAATTGATATTCTCCAAAGTCGTCCAACAGATCTGGTACCAATTGCTAAATGAATACGAGAAGTACATTGTAATACGTCAAAGATGATGGGGTGGAGAGTAGAAAATAAAGAATCCAAAGAAGGGAAAGAAGGGAAGGAAAGGAAGGAAAGGAAAGGAAAGAAGAGGAAAGGAGGGAGATAGGAAGGAAGGAAGGAAGGAAGGAAGGAAGGAAGGAAGGAAGGAAGGAAGGAAGGAAGGAAGGAAGGAAGGAAGGAAGGAAGGAAGGAAGGAAGGAAGGAAGGAAGGAAGGATGGAAGGAAGGAAGGAAGGAATGGAAGGGAGGGAGGGAGGGAGGGAGGGAGGGAGGGAGGGAGGGAGGGAGGGAGGGAGGGAGGGAGGGAGGGAGGGAGGGAGGGAGGGAGGGAGGGAGGGAGGGAGGGAGGGAGGGAGGGAGGGAGGGAGGGAGGGAGGGAGGGAGGGAGGGAGGGAGGGAGGGAGGGAGGGAGGGAGGGAGGGAGGGAGGGAGGGAGGGAGGGAGGGAGGGAGGGAGGGAAGGAAGGAAGGAAGGAAGGAAGGAAGGAAGGAAGGAAGGAAGGAAGGAAGGAAGGAAGGAAGGAAGGAAGGAAGGAAGGAAGGAAGGAAGGAAGGAAGGAAGGAAGGAAGGAAGGAAGGAAGGAAGGAAGGAAGGAAGGAAGGAAGGATGAAAGAAAAACTGTCTCATACTTTTACAATCTCTCTTAGTCCTGGGCATGGAGGAAGATCTTTAGTTGCAATAGCTCCTCGAATGGTTCTGTCAGTAGACCTAAGTTATAAGCAATATTTTGAAAGTTCACACATCAGGTCTGTGTTTTGTGCAATCAAAGCTTGGTAACGAAATTCCGAACAGCACGTTGAAAAGTGAGGTGAAACCGACAATAAAAAGATGCTGCAACACACCTCAAAATGACTCTGACAATTTCACCCTCATCCTCTGCACTTCCGGCACAATTTTCTTCATATTTTATTGAGAGAAGTAAATGACCTATTCCACATTCACCTGTAAAGTTAAAATGTTCCTAAAATAATAAGAAAAATTAAGAAAATTATTACAATGCTGAACATGAAGCAAATAAGCAAATAAGCAAACAAACAAACAAACAAACAAACAAACAAACAAACAAACAAACAAACAAACAAACAAACAAGCAAGCAAACAAACAAACAAACAAGCAAACAAACAAACAAGCAAACAAGCAAACAAGCAAGCAAGCAAGCAAGCAAGCAAGCAAGCAAGCAAGCAAACAAGCAAACAAGCAAACAAGCAAACAAGCAAACAAACAAACAAGCAAACAAACAAACAAACAAGCAAGCAAACAAACAAACAAACAAACAAACAAACAAACAAACAAGCAAGCAAGCAAACAAACAAACAAACAAACAAGCAAACAAGCAAGCAAGCAAGCAAACAAGCAAGCAAACAAGCAAGCAAACAAACAAACAAACAAACAAACAAGCAAACAAGCAAACAAGCAAACAAGCAAACAAACAAACAAGCAAGCAAACAAACAAACAAGCAAGAAAGCAAGCAAGCAAGCAAGCAAGCAAGCAAGCAAACAAACAAACAAACAAACAAACAAACAAACAAACAAACAAACAAACAAACAAACAAGCAAACAAACAAACAAGCAAACAAACAAACAAACAAACAAGCAAGCAAACAAACAAACAAACAAAACAAAACAAAACAAAACAAAACAAAACAAAACAAAACAAAACAAAACAAAACAAAACAAAACAAACAAAACAATATGTAATATTATAAAATTGACTAGATTACCTGTTTTTGAAAAAAGTTCTTGTAACTACAATAACCAACATCATCTTCAATAACCAGATCCCCAGCATCTATATGTTTAATAACGTGTTTTCCTTTCTTATCAAATGGACAAACATGATTGGTTCCCTCCTGCCAGTAATCACCACTCACAGGTAAAACAACTAATGGATATGGTTTGCCTGCAAGTAAGACCTAGGAGAAGAAAGACAGCAGCTTCAGTTATAGCTTTCAACAACAGGTTGTGCTGTAATTCATTTTTGTCTGAGCATAAACAGGTTGAACATGTCCCTTCCTCAACTTATTCCTGTCCAAGGGCTTCCCCAGAGGTGAATAAAATCGTCTGGTGTTGGCCAGAATAAAATACTAAAGACCGATTCAGACAGGAAAGAGTTAAATACATGTTATATCCAATTGTACCTCCTGAATAGGTTCGTTTTTTGCTGGAGCTACATTATCCACGCTGTTCTGAATGAAAAAGAGTAAAAATACATATACATCACAATATTTTTTATAACCTAAAATTATCATAATTGCCATTATTCAATTGTACAGTAGTTGTTAACAAATGTGCAGTTATGAGGCAAATAATCATCATCATTATCATGATAGATCTGATAACCACCAACACAACCACCACAGCCACAACAACCAACACCACCATCAGGTACCACCACCACAACCACCACCAACAGGTACCACCACAACCACTGGTCACCAGCATGATCATCATCATCACCACCATCAGGTACCACCACCACAACCACCACCAAGTACAACCACAACTACTGGTCACCAGCATAACCATCATCACCACCCCCATCAGGTACCACAACCACCACACAGCCACCATGACCATACAGCCACCACGACCATACAACCACCACCACAGCCATCACCACCACAGCCACCACGACCATCAGGTACTACGGTACCACAACCACTGGTCACCAGCATAACCATCACCACCACCACCACCACCACCACCACCATCAGGTACCACAACCACCACCACAGCCATCACCACCACAGCCACCATGACCATCAGGTACCACCACAACCACCACAACCACCAGCATGATCATCACCACCACTACTGTAGCTATTATCAACATCATAATCATTATAATCATCATCACTATCACCATTACCAACAATTGTCATAATAATTAAATATTACGACTAGCTGTCATAATCATGAATATCAATATTTATAATCATCATCATCATCATCATCATCTTATCTCCATGATTATCAATACCTCTGCCATTGATGAAGGTAAGGTGCATCGCTGTTCTTCCAAGCGATCACTCTAGAAAAAAAGTCCAAACTCTTTTTGAAACTTAAACAGGTGTTAAACTTCCAAAGCTTTCATAAAAAAAACAACAACTAGTTTCTCACAAAGTATTTTAACAAATACATATGTACAACATGTACATTATAGTCAAGAAATTCACATTCAATCTGAGCAGCCTTGGTTCTAAAACACAACCTATTCCAATGCCCATAGGACAATGCAATACTGTACACATGTCAGGGACATAGCCAGGGGGGGAGCCTCCCCCTTTTGATATAAAACAACAGACATGTAACTACAAAACTGATGCAATATGCCATTGTGTCAGGAAATAAACTGTAAACAGTGTACAGTATTCAATCTACTGAGTGTATGCATTTTGAGTATCTATGTGATGTTTGCGTGTTTTGAGTATTTTATATGATGTTTTTTAACCTTTAGAGTCTGTAAAATTCAAAATTTCCCGGGGGAGCATGCCCCCAGACCCCCCTAAAAATGTATTTTGATTTCAGCTCCCCCACTTTCAAAATCCTGGCTATATCCCTGACACATGTATATTGAATGTGCAGTGCTCAGAGACTTTAATTATTTTCAGACCTGTTTTTTCCCAAAATTCATTTCACATTACACTGTACATGCAGTTACAGTCTTACCTGTACATGTATATATATATATATAGTTGCACATTATTACATGTAGTAATTCTCTTATTAAAAAACTATTTACTATTAATTTACTTAAAACCTACATGTATTTGTTGTGAAACAGTCAGACAAGTTTAGTTTTTATTATTATTTACTATAAATTCAATAATCAAAATTTAATGAACAGTTTTAATCATTGATAACAGTTTTAAAATTTACTAAAGGTAATGTAAATCACAGACATTGCCTTACCTGAACTTTACTTAGAAAATTTAAAAATTCTTCCGACATTTTTCTAACATAAAAGTAAAAGAATTTAAAAATTCATAAAATAATCACATTTTAGCTGTGTATGTAAAGTTCATTTCATTTTTCACTAAAATTTTACAGTGTTTTTTTATGAATTTTTATAAATTAATATGATTTATATGATTGTAATAATTTGGAAATTATTTAATGTGTATTTCAAAGTATGTCAGTCTGTTATTATGTGGTAAAAACTGACTTACCATGTCCATTCTTTGATCCTGTCATGGTTGATTTAAAAATGAACTAAAAAAATACTTGACATGTGTTTAATCCAAAAATATCCTCACAACTAGGCTCTTCAGTTAAAAAATTTCCAATATAAAAAATACCCTAGAAAAAATGTACATGAATAAATCTGTTGTTTAGCCTGCAAATACAGCCACTGCCACCCCACATCTAGACTGACTGGAGGTGAGTGTGATACCCAGACAGATTTTTTATATTATAATAATTATAAGATTATAGTGAACTACAGCATTGATTACAATCAGCATTCATTGTAAGCAGCATTGATTATATGCATATAATATAAATATATACTGTATATATATATATATATATATTTAGTATAAATACACAGGTGATTATAGAAAATCTTGTGCGATGATTGGTCGAGCTACCTCGGATTATTAATCCGAGGTACTAGCTCGACCAATCATCATCGCACAAGATTTTCTATAATCACCTGTTCCCAATAATCACCTACAGCATTTATTCAAAATGGCTGCCAGCTGGTTTGTCAATGACAGAAGAGGAAATTAACAATTTTAAAGAAAATGCTGTTCCTAAAAGTATGAAAATGTGTATTTATACTAAAACAATTATTCTCCTCAGGCTCAGTGAATATCGGTGAATAATAACCTCGACTTCATCTCGGTTATTATTCACTGATATTCACCTCACCTTTGGTGAATAATTGTTATATATATATAGTGAAATAAAAGTAGCGTGCTGCGTAGGCAATGTAGAAACAACAATCGAAATATAGTAAGGTTAGATAAACTGCTGAAACAGAGAACGTAGGAGTCTAACATTTCGAGCAAAGGCCCTTCGTCAGAGAGAAATGTGGTCTCTCTGACGAAGGGCCTTCGCTTGAAACATTAGACTCCTACGTTCTCTGTTTCGGCAGCATATATCTAACCTTACTATATTTCAATTATATATATATACACACACAAACGAGCATGTGTGATTTTGTTCACGGAATGTTGGAAAGTGCTCAATACCATAAAGGTAGAGCGACTATAGTATAGTTTGTGGGCTTACCTCAAAATGTTGAGTGTCGCAACCTGAAGATTGCCCCGCGTGAAACTGACAGTTGCAACACTCAACATTTTGAGGTAAGCCCACTTAAACTATACCATATATATATATATATTATATTAAGTTCATACAACACCCTGGTTGCTATGTACAAGTATGTTTTCATTGGTTGTTGCCATGATCTATTCCTACATAATTATTTCTTCATGCCCCAAAATCCAGCAAGAGTTTTGACTTTTTAAATTTTTATAATGTATAAAACAAATAGATTCCATTTTTGTTGTTGTCTGTTCAGTTATAAATGCAAGAGGACGTCACAACATTGGTAAGAACATCAGTGACCCACTTGACTGCTCTCGTGGGCCACTTTTATATATATATATAGGGATTTTTGGTGAAGGAAAAGATGTATAATATAAATGTATATATTCTACACTTGAATTTTCCTTCACCAAAAATCCCTAGAACATGCTATACAATCGAGTGAAATGCCCAATATTGCTTATATATATTTCTAAAATTCATTAATAATTCATGAGGAAAACACAAAGAAAAATCATGAGCGTATCGGATCTATATATGTGATATAGACTCACTCTAAGTTTCTCGCTGGTTTTTAATGGCTGAGATAAGCTTAATTTTCAAAATTACTACGCCAATGAACGTATGAAGTGATTCTTTTTAGAAGCCATTTATAAACCTTGCAGTACGGGCTTTATCGGCTCTAAAACACTCGGCTATCGCCTCGTGTTTTATATCCGATAAAGCCCTCCTGCACGGTTTATAAATATTACATATATATATATATTTGATTATTATAATCTTATTATTAATTATTAAAATTAAGGCAAATAGTGATGGAGTATTTTGCCTTGTACATTTAAAATCTAAATAATTATGAAAAAGCCTTTCCAATAACCTTATAAAATAGTTAGTTAACTAATAATGATAATAAGCTAAGATTATAATGAGAATATAATGATATAGCACAGGTTTCCAAATTACATTAACAATATACAAATCAAATTAAAATAGTCAGGTGCTATGTGATCAGTAGTTGCTTCAAATATGAAAGTCGGACACACCACTATAAATCAGCGAATTTCGCAAGCAAAGTAAAAGCATAAAAGGCTTTTAAAATAAAATCGACTAACTTAAGCCTTATTTAACATAGCTTATGTTCACACAATCGGCAAAATTGGAAAGGTATTCGTCAATGTGATGGAAAACACCCAGAAGTCAAAAGGCAAACCTAAGTCACATGTACATACCGAAGGACAATATTAAATCAGTAATAGAGAGCTTTCTTGGTTAAATAAAAGATCAGCGTGAAACAGACGAAGGTGATTACAAAAGCAAACAGACCAAAGCATACCAACACACACAAAAGACTGCCCAAATATGGTCGATCGATCGTCAAATTACCAAAACCTTGAGAGCAAAACGTGAAGTTCAATATTGTCAACAAACACGAAACATGCCCCAGTTGCGGCATAATTAATTACTATAAAGTATGCAAAGTTTTGGAAATCGCGGCGAATAATAGCAAAATAAACCCAAGGAATTCCCTAGATGTTTAGTATTATACAAGTATTATACAACGGAAAAGTTAAACTTAACCTCGATTACAGTATTAAATTATAAATATTTTTAGACTCGATGATGGGACTTGTTCAAAATGAGTGTCTTTATCTTCGCTGATACACAACAAAACACGAATTTTCCCAAGTCTAGCATCGAGTGTGAGTCTTAGCACTATTATAAGATAAGAAAACTGCTTAAAAACTTACCGATCGTGGGTTTAAACGACGAAAAAACCTTGTCTTTTGAAATACCCTATTAACTCCTGGCTAAAATCTTAATAATATCATTATCTGGGAGCGGAAGTATTTCATGTGACGTCACAGTGACGTCAAGAGCAGGGGGTGGGTACGAAGTAGGAAAATGGGGTACCATAAGGGTACAATTGGGTACAGTTCGCGCAATTTTCGTTTGGAGGGGAGCAATAATGAAGGAATCTATGCCCAAGGGATACGCTTGCCGTTTTCGATAAATTCCGTACTAATATATCTGTAACCTCAATAAACTTACTAATTGGTTTGCTTTTAAACCTGTCAATAGACTTGCCTCGTGTTCGGTGCTGGTACATACACTCCTACGTTTGGGTACATTTGGGAACGTTTGGGTACGGTTGGGCACATCGGGTACATTTGGATACATTTGGGTACATTCGGGTACGTTTGAGTACATTTCGGTACATTTATGTACGTTTGAGTATATTTGGGTACACATGGGTACATTTGAGTACATTTGGGTACGTTTGAGTGGATTTGGGTACATTTGGGTGCGTTTGAGTACATCTTAGTACATTTGAGTACGTTTGGGTACACTCGGATACATTTGGGTACGTTGGGGGTACATTTGAGTACATTTATGTACGTTCCGGTACGTTTGGATGTATTTAATTTGGGTACGTTTCGGTACATTTAGGTAAGAATTTGGGTACGTTCCGGTACGTTTGGGTACATTTAGATAAATTTGGGTGCGTTTCGGTACAATTTAATTTGGGTATGTTTGGGTGCATTTGGATAAGTTATTTTGGTACGTTTTGAAACTCCACTACAAAGCGATTATTACTAGTGTTATCAGTAAGTGATTGTTCAGCAACCGGTAATTTAAATAGGAAAAAAAAATAATTTGACGCATTTATTATAATGAGAAACGGAAAACGAAGGCGAAGTCAATGTTATGAGCTCATTTCCGTAGTTCAAAAAGCGTATAGCTCATTAATTTTGCTATTGTTATACCTGAACTAGGAAAAAACAAACTAAAATAATAGAAATTCAAAGTTGGTGGATTTGTACTCATTCTGAGCTTTACGGTAATAGGAAAAAAAATATATTTGAGACTGGCTCCTCTACTTGGAAACCCAGCGCAATAAGTTATCACAAGAGTACTTTAAATTGCCGTTAATTTTCTCGAAAACGTACCCGATGCTCCGACTGAAACGTCCCAGTAAATGTTGCTATTTGGCAATTAAATTTGCTATTTTAATTTAATTTACTCGGTCTAATTACGCCAGACAATTTTACTGGAGTTAATTAAGAATCGAAGGCGGAAAGACCTCCTCACAAGGTGGAAGTGAAATTAAGGTCAGTATTAAATGAGGAACCTTCAAATGTATTTATTCCGGCGCACTGCTAGCCACATATATATTAGGGAGCTTATTAACACTTTGAAGTCTGACGACGAGTGTTTAGTAATGTATTTTATTCTGGCTAACGCCAGACGATTTTATTCAGCACAGGAAGAGGTCCAGGCCTCAAAGTGTTAAAACCTATCTCTTTAACACTTTGAAGCCTGACGACGAGTCTTTAGTATTTTATTCTGGCTAACGCCAGACGATTTTATTCAGCACAGGGAGAGGTCCAGGCCTCAAAGTATTAAAACCTATCTCTAGTCTTTAAGTAATATTTAAAACACGAGCATGAGTGTTTTATCAGGTTTAAATTAAAACCACGAGGGCGCAGCCCGAGTGTTTTAGATCTGATAAAACACGTGATGCGAGTGTTTTGAATGGCTTCAAAAACGATTAATCGTTATTGGATGTTATGTTCATTAGTATTCTTTATATAAGATTGTATGTTCATTAGTATTCTTTATATAAAATTGTATGTTCATTAGTATTCTTTCTGACGTCAAGAAGTTTTATCAGGTATAAAACCACGGACATGGTACTGATTTCCTTTGTGTTTTCCTCGTGAATTATTAATGAGTTTTTGAAGCAAGTTCAGTATCTAGCAGAAACCACGAATCATCTACGGAGTATTGAATACTTGAAAGTATGTTTTTCGACATTCAAAAGCTTTAGAGTTCTAAAAGGAACTCGTCGATCGCATAGTTTGAAGTCAAACTCAACTAACAGGTTTCACGCGAGTTAACGCCGTCCTTAAAAATGATCTTTGTTGTGTCAGAAAAATTATATTTAAAGACGTTGTCCTTGACGTCCGCATTTATTTGCTCAAGCTCTCTATTATGTTTTCACACTGAGATCTGCATGATCTCTAATTCCGCCGGCCCCTTTTTTCAATAACCACGCCGTCACTGTTTCTTGTGGGCAGAGTTATAAATAAATGTTTGTGAAAATTGATCATTTAAGCCCTGTTCACACGGCCAAAATTTAAGCACGCTTAAGTTAAGCGTGCTTAAAATGCGCCACCTTGGTGCCTACACGGTCATTTAATAATCCCTTACTAAAACACGTACACCATTATTCAATATGACATGGCGGGCGAGCTATATTTTTGGTTTTGGAAGCTTCGTATGGGTAGCGTGCGTCAAAGAACAACGGAAGACATCGGTACACGAGAAAGAGTAATAGCTAAAAGAAAGAAAGAAACAAAGGAACAAAGAATAGCGAGATGGAAGCTTCTACAGCAGGGCAAAAAATGCATTTTATCGTATTAATAAACACCGTATTAATAAACACCGCACGCGTTTTTCCGACCCAATTTTTTTCAACCCCCGTTGCATTTACACGGCCAAGTTAAGCGCGCGATTAACTGATCGTCACCCAGTTGGACGAACATGTGAGGCAACTCCAGGGATGTCCAATCCGACGGCCTCCTTCAGGTGGTACAAACAAATCGCGATTAATTTACGCCGATCTGTTTACACGGACATTTTAAGCCCGCTTAAACTGTCAGTTGTGGCTCAGATCCCGCTTCAATTTTGGCCGTGTAAACACGGCTTTAGTTTAGTGTAGTCTTGAGAAAGACTGTTGCTAATCACTGACATCAACAACAGTCTTCCTCAAAACTAGAAGATACACTAACCTAGAAGATATATATCAATATTCACAAGCAAGTAATAATCCTATATAGGTTCAAACCATTTACTTCGTTATAAGACTTATAAATAAACATGAGTATATTGTGATTGTTTTTTCAGTGAAGTATTTCTGTAATGAGCAGTGAAATTTGGAGTGATTGTTGCTAAATTAGCGGTGAAGTTATTGCTAAAATGTTAATTTGCTTTTAAGTGAAAACAAATTTCTGAGGAAGTGGAAGCTAAGTGGTTTAGCAAAAACAATTTATGGAGGAAACCGACAAAAGAATTCTTCAGTTTTCGTCGTCTATTTCATCTATTTTCGCCGTTTTTCGGCAATAAAAGTTTCTTATTAGGATTTTTTGTTTGTTTCCAATCGTAGGACATTAACAATTTTCATAATGCCCGTGAGCATTACGCGAAATCTCGCCCCGTCAGCAACCAATCACAGCGCGTGATTTTACCGGAAGTAATCCGCGCCATAATATAATAAATATATTTAATACTTGCAACATTGTAAACGCCTTGTTTCTGTCTTGTGCTTTTGTTCGTGCTCAAATTTTGCTGCGCTACTGTTTGCCTGTTTCAGTTTTTTGGCCAACCGATCCTTGTGCTCAACTGATCATCGTTGTGCCACTTAATTCTATTGTGTACCTTGTGCTTGCGTCGGGCACTTGTTCGTGTACACTTGGTTAGTGTCGTTCTTGTGCTGACGCTTTTGTTGATGTCGGTTTGTGCTGGTGGTTACGGCTTAAATTATTGGGTTGGTGCATGCTAACGTTGTGCATGCTGGTATAATTGGCAATGGTGATGGTGTTTGTTCTGGTGTTGGTTCCTGTGCTGGTGTCTGTCCTGCGCATGGTGTTGGTGCTAGTGTTGGTGCTTGTTCAGTTGTTCTGGTGTTACGTTGGTACCTGTGCTGGTGTTTGTTCTGCACTGATGGTGTTGGTGCTAGTGTTTGCGCTTGTTCTTCATGGTGTTGGTGCTTGTGCCATGCTGGTGTTTGTCCTGCGGCGTTGATGCTAGTGTTTTGGTGCTGGTGCTGTGTTTGTGCTAGTGTTGGTGCTTGTTCTGGTGTTGGTGCCTGCGCTGGTGTTTGTGCTGCATGGGGTGATTGTTGCCTGCTGGTGTTGGTGTTGGTCTTCGGGTGCTGTGTTGTTGTTGTTGGTGGTGGTGGTGGTCCTAGTGCTGTGTCGGTGCAAGTGTTGGTGATAGTTCTGGTGTTGGTGCCTGCGCTGGTGGTGATTTTTGCCGTTGTTACCTCCGCCAGGAGGTTATGTTTTCACCCCGTTGTCTGTCTGTCTGTTTGTCTGTCTGTCTGTCGCCAGGATATCTCAAAAACTATTGCACCGATTTTCATGAAAGTTTGCAGAAGTTTGAATTTAGTCAAAATTTGAATGAGAAATTAATAAAAATCTGACCGAAAGATTCTCCGTGTGGAAGAAATGCTTGATTGCGCTCATTATCCTTATTTTATGCAAATAGTTTTGCATAATTTTGGTACGAGTGCAATCAAGCATTTTATTCATACATGCATGTGTTGGTCTCGTGAGCTAGCCTGGTTAGCGGGATGGCTCGTTTTCTTTTTAAACATCTCTAGCTAATAACCTGCTGGCAGAGGTATATGCAGTCTCTGACTGCTCTCTAGTTACTAATGCAAAAGTTTAAGGCCTGGCCAAACGCTTTCAACATAGTTCAACATTGTTGAATTCAACCGTGATTCAACATGTTGAAAGCGTTTGGCCACCCTGTTGAATGATGTTGAACGTCGTTGAATGGTGTTGAATGATGTTGAACGAAATTTGAACACGTTCAAATTTTCGTTCAACATGCGTTCAGCAATGTTGAACGATGTTGCATGAAATGTTGAAAGCGTTTGACCATACTATTAGGAATGGAATTCAAATAACAAAGATCATTAAAGAGGTTGGACCGTTGAAAAATAGCTTACGGTTAGAATCGGACATCAAGTCAT
Organism: Paragorgia papillata; assembly: GCA_035771165.1. Taxonomy (NCBI): domain Eukaryota; kingdom Metazoa; phylum Cnidaria; class Anthozoa; order Scleralcyonacea; family Coralliidae; genus Paragorgia; species Paragorgia papillata. Next base: position 1,198,031 of record JAWNZC010000102.1, on the reverse strand, counting down.
TTATTATAATAAAAAATAAAATAACTGCCTCCGCGTATCTCTACGTTGGACATAGTTCTTGTATGTCGTCAAACCTGGCTTAAATTAGGCCGAAGCAATTTATATTAATTAAAGACCTGCCCAAACCTGGAAACGACCTACACCCGGACCACATCTGGCAATTCGATATTATTTCCGGTTCCGGTAAACTGAATCAAAACGTTGCCTGACGCAAATTCTTGAAGCGCTTGGCCTTGAACAGCGAGAGGTATAAAAGTGCATCTGAATCCACAAAAAGCCGAACATTTACCTGGAGGAAAAGCAGGAACCGTCTTGAAAGTAAAAGAGCAGTGTGGAGCTTCAAAGAGATGTGTCGACAGTGGGCTAAGATCCTTTGGCTGGGATTATTGATGTATAAAGCGTCATTGAGTGAGGTAAAATATAATAATCTGAACACTACGAACACTACAGGCTATCGCGAACAGGTTTCTCTCAAGGCGATAACAAACTGTATCCTAATGCATTCATCATACTTCTAACATAGCTACGACACGGCCACGATGTATTAAATTCCGCGTTGCTACTTAATATGCAAGTCAATAGTCTTAAATAATTATATACTACGGCCAACTCCGGTTGCGCTACTCTAGTTTGAAACTTCAGGGAACTCTCGCAGATTGGTATTATATCGAACCGTGGGCAAATTCCTTGCTTCTTATCTACGCATTTAAACACCTCCCATTTTGTTGGCATCGTCGCGGTTGAATGGTCGTGCGCTTGGCGAGTGCAGCGCGCATTGGGAATCGTAAGTTTGACGGACGCAAACCCAAGACACTTCGCCACACATGTTCTCGTTAAAAGCAATTATTTTCGCCGTAATTAGCGCGTTTTCTTTTCAAAACACAGTTGTCACCGCTTAAGAACGTCCTCCCAAAGGTCAGACAGGCTCTTGCTTTCGCAAAAAGAAACAAAGCGTTGTGTCATTGTGTTGTTTATACTACGGCGTGTGTTTGACAGATGTGCGTTTGCTATTAGACTTTTTTAAACATATCCTTAATTGTCCTAGCTTCGATACGAAGGACGCAAGTTGGCGCACATGGCACCGATATGTGTACCACACGCATACATACACAGATTACACTTACGTATACAGAGTGAGCTGTGGGCTAAGTGAAAAGGTGGTAAACTGCCGAGAATAGTTTTGATATAACGATAAATACTATTAATGAAATATTATTTCGTTATCTAGACTATAATCTCAGCAGTTTACCACATTTTTCACGTTGCTCTATCCAAAACACTGCCAACGCAGCTGTATTTTACTTTTGTACATACAACAGACTTCAGTTTACATGTTTTTCTGAATACCGCATGTTAGAAATGATTTATCACTCGATACCCAATATTATATATAACACATTCAACCAAAGACAATTTCTCTTGAGATGACCCTAAACGACCTTCGCGTATGACAACTATGGTCTTACGTACACGCATAGTGTGATGAATAGACATATACAATTCGCCCTTATCTTAGTATTTTCTATATCTTAATGTTGCATAGGTTTTAGCAAGCGATCGTGATCTGGTATCGTCTGTTGCGCCGAGCAGTCCAGCTGCTGTTCGGAGACGCGCAGCTGATTCTCTGCCAGGTATGTAAATTGGATATCTTAACAATGCTTTTGTTTGGCTGTCTTTCTGATCTTTCTGATCTTTCTGATTAGGCTAAAGTACCTCATGCAGATAAGCATTAACGACATTGTAGATTAATGTCTTAATTGAACCCTTCTCGTGACATATGGCCGCAGCGCATTTGGATTAAGATATTTCGGCTTTCCGCTATAAAAACAAACTCACCGAAATAGTAATAGAGAAACTGATCAACAAGCGATCATTAATTTAAGAAAATAGTCTGTGCATAGAATAATTATTGTAGGACAGCGCCGGAAACATGTTACTCCAAGTGATGAACCATCCTGAAGACCCACCGACTGCGCTAAAAATAGTAAAATAGTCTGGTGTTAGAGGTTAGACAGAGTAAAATCGTCTGGCGTTAGCCAGAGTAAAATATATAAGTAGGTCCAATACGTCCGATTGCTTGTTAAAGGGTTAACTTTCTAACCGAGCAATCGACAGCCGGAAAAGTTTAGAGAAATCGCGCGCGTAGGTTGCGCTCTATGGAATAATTTGCGCACAGCGAAGTAAAAGCAGCGCGCGCGTTTGGTGTTTATTTTGTGTCGATTTTTCCATAAGGGCGTTTCTTTCGGATACACCACATACTTCACGTCGACTTGAAATAAAAAAATAACAAAATAAAAAAAACTTCGCACTTAATAAGAAACTTTATATTCATAATAGAAGGCACTGTCACGACAGATTTAAAAAACACACATTTGCGCAGCTTGCATGGCGAGATTGTAGAAAGTGCGCGCGACAAAATGAGAAGTGTCAGCCGTCAGCCTCATGAAAAGAAATAATGTGTCCAGAGCAGAGGGTCCAGAATAGGCTTCTTAAATCCTGAATCGCGCTCGATATTTGCTTAGCTGATCCAATTCCAACCAACGTCTTCGTTGACGATATTTAGAAATCCCAAACCCGTTGTTCAATTTCCTTATTCCCCAAATTACGACAGCAAACATTTTTTTAAAATGCCCGAATCTCGTCGATTTTTTCCCACTATAGTATCCCGTTTCTTGTTATCAAAATAACCATTACCCCGCGTCATTATAAACCTATTGTGGACCCTCTAGTAATTGTGTGCGGCAAAATAAAGTGTCATGACTCGCACCCGGGCTGACTCGTGCCACGAAATTCTTTCCTCGGCCACAAAAAGAGATTTTAATCAACGTTATAGGATTAGTTTACATCTAAACTAAACCAATTCTTCTTGGTACATTTAGCTTATGCGAGTTTTAAAACCACAGTAAGATCCTAATCAATCGCGTGAGCCCAGTTAACCGGGCTAGCCCTGCTCATGACATAAACAGGCCTTCAGGTGTCATGCCAGCTAGCATATTTGTCATTCTCTTTGTGCCTAAAGAAAGCTTATTTTGAACAACCTGAATTTATTGATGTTCGCGATATTAAAGTATTCTTATCATGGTAACTTAATAAGCCTGCATCGCAGCCTTTTGATCTGACATTATCAGTTTGTGTGATAAACCGAGACGAATATTTTAAGTACTGTTTAATAAACGAGCAGGAGTGGGTTTTTTATATCTGATAAAACACGAACTGCGAGTTTATTCATAGTTAATAGAAAATAGACATGGTTTGGAAGCTCACAAAAGTCATTGTTTTATGATTTTGTTCAGGTTTATGGAAATTTTTGCACTTTCACGGTTACTGAACATATTGTGTTTTCTGTATAATGAAGTAATCGTCCAATAGCAACGTTTGGGTTCAATCACTCAACCGTACTGTTTAAATATTAATAAACCTAAAAACAAAGGATTTGGCACCTTCATGTACCTTTCAACATGAATCGTAGCTTGATTGTTAACCGCTTTGAAGTTTTCCGGGTTTCCAAACCATGTCTATTTTCTATTAACTATGGTTTATTGAACGGCTTCAAAAACGAACCACTTGGTAAGTTCATTTAGCCGAGAAAATCAAAGCTAAAGTTTATGTAAATCAGGAGGTATCTTTATCACACATAAAGACACGATACGGTCATGATTTTCTTTTGAAGCTTATAGCAAGCCCCTTAGGATAAATCTATGATACGGCGAGCTGGGCGGGTAAAATGGAGTGGCTTTACAATTCTATAGATGTTCTCTTCACCTCAGAGCTTCTCTTTCACGCATGGCTTTCCAAACTACGTCTCCCCCTTGACGAGTAAAATCGTCTGGCGTTAAGCCCTAATCAAACGAGAACGCAAGTCATCGCAATTTGGCAGTCACGAATTTCTGTGGCGGTCGTTCGAACACCCAAATTAACAAAATAAAGGTTTCGTGAGTGTTTTAACTCTTTCCTGTCCGAATTGGTCTTTAGCATTTTATTCTGGCTAACGCCAGACGATTTTATTCATCTCTGGGGAAGCCCTCGGACAGGAATGAGTTAAACAAGTTTTAACTTTGTCACGGTACATGATATTTTCGGGAAATTATTCAGAGGGGCTGGCTGAGATAGCGTGACTGCCAACTTGCGATGACTTGCGTTCTCGTTTGATTAGGGCTTTTAGACAGAATAAAAAGATAAGGTTGTTCCAGAACAACAATTCAACTGACTAATTAACTAACTGGGTTAATTCGGAAAAACAAAACGTCTGGCGTTAGCCAAAAATTAATTTCCTATTTTTAAGTCCATCCGCAAACTGGGCTTGTTATTGTGTGGGAGGTAAATTGTGTGGGAGGTAAATGAAATAACCATGCAGTGCCTTCCAATTTGAAGGACACTTCCTATTGAAAGGAAATTTGACGATAGAAAGGATATTTGAAAGAAATTTTGGTCAAAAGTGGAAAAATTGTATATCTGTAAATAAGTAGTAAAAAGTAGAGTGTTGCGTAGGCAGTGTTTTAGATAGAGCAAAGTGAAAAGATGGTAAACTGCTGAGATTAGTTTTGATAGCAAAATACTGACGTTTCAAGCGGAGCCCTTGGCTTTATCACAGTATATAAAATGTCTGTAAATAACCCTGTTTTGAACCTTCGCCGACATGGCGTGAACGAATTCGAAATATTCAGTAAACCTCTTCAGGAGATGATTCGATAAGTGATTAGTTTCTTTGCACCTTGCTGTAATGACAAGTTTGTGATATATGTAGTATATCATAAAAAGACAGTTGGCTCGCTTCTTGTACAAACACCAGCTGTACGAAGGTCGCAGGTCATGAGAGAATGCAACGTACCACTTAACATTTTTGAAAGTACGAGTCAGCGAGTCTTGTGGATGTTTATACTATTTAGAAAGTGCCCCAAGGTATATATACTAAACACACAAGGAACCCTCTGCAAGGAACCACAATATTAGGTATAGCAGGGGCGCAACTAGAAAATTTCGAGGGCAGGGGTTGAACGCAAATAAAGGGCAAAGTCGTCCAGTATTTTAAACAATTTGCAGTGCCATAGCAAGGTGTCAAAAAGTGTTGGGGGGGGGGGGGCAGTAGTGGCAATTATTGACCGCATTTGTAGGGGGGTCCGGAAATTTTTGAAATCTAGAACCTCGGAAACACCATTTGCAGCAATTTGAGCGAACTTTTTCATCTAATTCTACAGCGAGTATAGTTCAAATTTTACTGTAAAAACGAAGAAATTATCATACCAACATGGCAGGTTGCCAAAACCCAGCTCTATCTCTATGATTGCTTCACAAAAGTGAACATATTTTGGGGGTTGCGTTGCTCCGTTTGAGACTTTGAGTCGCTTAATCTTTCAATAATTAGATACCTATACATTACTGAATAGCTTCTAATTCTTTTAAGATGCCTCTGCCCTCGGACACATGAAAAGTTCGACATTTGGTCTTAGCCTTATTTTGCACAAAGTTAAATTCAGGTTATCAAAACAGGCAAAGAACTTTATCTGCGAAAAATTTGGGGCACTGATTTGGGATACTAGATATCTTCGTTATGCTTCTTCGAGAATTATCTGTTTATCTAATGTCTAACCTAGTATTAGAAGTCTCACAAAAAGGGCAGGGGTTGCAACCCCCCCAACCCCAACCCCCCCCCCCCCCCCCCCCCCCCCCCCCCTAGTTGCGCCCCTTGGTCACGTCCCAATAAACCTAATATTGTGGACCCTCACGTCACCCGCCTAATTCGGAGCCCGTCTCTGATCAAATCACAGTTTTCAAGTGGTCTTCACTACAACGGATGACTCAAAAGGACCCCTCAGGCCTCGAAGCCAGAGTAGCGTTAAACTATGTCTGCAGATTCTGCGTTAGGAATTTATTTATCGTCAAATATGTTTTCGTCTAAAAAGCTAGGCGGTAAACCAGATTTCTGACTGTAAGGTTAAGGTTTTTATTGTTAATTATCCGGAAGATTGCTAAAATCTTGAGACTCGCTGAAGCTTGACAAGAAGTTTGAAAAAACAAATTTGACGACAATATGTTTCGAAAAAGCCGCTGAAGGTGTTTGGGAGGGTCCAGTGGGGAGGGTCCTGAAAGGTTCAAGTGGGAAATGGCATTGGCAATATCGATCACGTCTTCGAACAGATGTCACCGATCAACTGCCTACATCCGAAAAACTCTTATGCAACAATCGAAATCATATAGTAAGGTTTGATATACTGCCGAAACAGAGAACGTAGGAGTCTAACGTTTCGAACGAAGGCCCTTCGTCATCACGTTTCTCTGACATCACGTTTCTCTGACGAAGGGCCTTCGCTCGAAACGTTAGACTCCTACGTTCTCTGTTTCGGCAGTATATCTAACCTTACTATATTTCAATTGTTGTTTCAACACTGTCTACGCAGCACGCTACTTTTATTTCACTATTTGGCCTAGTTGCGCCCCTGTATAGTAGAGAAAACTCTAAGCGACCGCGGCTGTGGTCGAGTAGAGTTTTTCTTTACGACTCTACTTACCCATGCAGGATGGGATCACCACTCGGAGTAGCACCTAATATCATAATTCTCCGCCTGAGTTTGCTGTCCCACAATAATTAGAGAGCTTAGGCGTTTTTGACTGGACATGGACGGTGACCGGAAGAACAGGAATACAAAACAGAACTACTGAACCGCGTATTCTTTGAAAAGACTTTTTTTATCCGAAACAAAGGCTATGAATAATCACATATCTGAACTGTTAGCTTATAAGCTTAAATTTCATCTTTATTCCTTTATTTTATATTGTAATGTAATGAAATTATCCCCCTTAAAATACAAGTTTTCTACTTTAAAAGTATGTCACATTGTAGTAAAACAACGATGACAGGCCTCAACGTTCTAGAAGTTCCCGTCGTCTCAAGAACGTGAAAATGCTCTTAATGACGTCTTGTGTAGAACGACGACGGCATTCACTTTGCTCTTGGAATTTTATCATTGTTTTGAATGAAAAATGCTATTGAATTCAATCACCGTCCGTGGCTGTAAAACGTCTGTTGCTCAAGCTCTCTAATATCCCAACGCAAGGAATTGTAACAAGTCTGCTAACAGCTTTGTTTATAATACAAGTTGTCAGCCGGTATCAGAATGCATTCGCACCGCTTGCTCAGTTGCCCCGGTTTATTGAGACAACTCTACGACTACAATAAGTTGTTCACAAGTTTGAGACAAGTTGTTGTGAATGTGATCAACAAGCCGGTCAAAGATTGTTCCAACAACTTGCTGTAGCATTGTTTGTAACAAGTTGTTGTGATCAACAAGTCTGTCACAGGTTGTTCCAACAACTTGCTGTGGCATTGTTTGTAACAAGTTGTTGTGATCAACAAGTCTGTCACAGGTTGTTCCAACAACTTGCTGTGGTATTATTTGTAACAAGTTGTTGTATTCAACAAGCCTGTCACAGGTTGTTTCAACAACTTGCTGTAGCATTGTTTGTAACAAGTTGTTGTGATCAACAAGTCTATCACAGGTTGTTCCAACAACTTGCTGTGGCATTGTTTGTAACAAGTTGTTGTATTCAACAAGCCTGTCACAGATTGTTCCAACAACTTGCTGTGGCATTGTTTGTAACAAGTGGTTGGTACAGGCCTGTCATACTAGGTTGTTCTAATTTAGTAATTGTATGTGTTAACTTAGTTAAACAATAAATTTTATTGTGAAAAAAAGGTGTTGGCATGAGAGAATGAATGAATATATGGTCTCATAAAATAAATATAATCTACTGGCACAGACAAATCTATTTGTGTTAATACCGGAAAAGATTAATGAATCACTCGTCTCCTTATTAATCATTATTATATCCACAGACTATTAGTGTTAGCGAGTGAAAATCTCTGGCGTGAGAAGAAGATTTTCATTTATATATTGCAATGGTGTCAAGTAAAGGCTTAATATCGGATATGGATTAGGTGTTAAATATCGCTATATTCCTTGTCAATGCTCGCTGCAGTTTTCCTATTAACTGTAAGTCACTTAGATTACTATACATCCATATTAACCCATATGCATTGCTGCCTAGGATGTCTGAGGGTTCGCCCATTGACGAGTAAACCTACTGGCCATTCACTGTTGGCTCACAAGAACATGTCTGCATGCATGTGTTAAGCCCTAACTGCGAGTCAAACGTCGGCACATCTGCACTTCCGCTATAGTTCCCACGCCTTTTCGCTAGTTCTCATGGTAGTTTCTATGGCGACGGAGCACGAAAGATCGACTTGTGTTTTGTCTTCAAACGTTTCGCAAGCTCTCGCAAGTTGAAGAAAACTTGCGATGAAATTTGAAATAGATCAAATTAGTCGCAAGCTAACGCAAGTCGCCGCAAGTCATCGCAAGCTGGCGATCAAACGAGACACAAGCAAGCACAGGCTAAAACTTGCGATGACTTGCGTTCTCGTTTGATCAGATAGATCAGATAGTTTGATCAGATAGAGTAAAAGAATAAAGGGGAAATATTAATTTTTCTTGGGCTCACGGGAGCTGTTTGAGACAAGCATGGAGAGATTAGAAGGAGGCTGGCTGCTAGAACTGCGAGCCGAAGAAAAACGCATTAGACATGGCGCAGAGGAGAGGCATGTGAACGAGCGAAGAACGAACGAGATAACCTACAGAATCACGTGATCTGATAGGCAGGACTGATAGTGAACTATCTTTCCTGGGGGCTTGCCAACGATGTTATTGTTGAGGTCAGAACATCTTGAAACGATTAATAAATCATCATTGAATTCTTCTTGGAAAGCACTATATCCGGATAAAACGTTGTGAGGACGGACAGTGTGTTAGTAGTATAAACCCTCGTTTAAGACCGTACCCAGACAAAAAATCCAAGATTCGCACTTACCTGAGAAGAATAGTGACAGTCAACGGTCATTGCGTGATCATTTATAAACCTGTTGAGAGAACAACAAGATAAAATTAATTCCTTAAATGTTTGATTCAACCACCAGAAAGTCACGTACGTGGAACGCCTGTTTTTCTCAGGCTAACCACCGCCTGATCATCACAAGGTCATTTTTGCCCGTCGTCACTAAAAGGATGACTCAAAACGACCCTAACCTTCTTGTCTTTCCGCGACCTTTCCAAAATACAAATCGAAATATAGTAAGGTCTGACTACTGTCGAAATTATTGAACGTAGTTTCTAAGGTTTCGAGCGAAATTTCGGCCCAAATGTCGTCAAACTCGTTGTTTTTCCAAATTTGACGTCAAGCTTCAGTGAGTCTCAAGATTTTAGCAATCTTCTGGATACCCTAACTACAACAAAAACCCAAAAGTCAGAAAAAGTCTGGTTTACGCTTTTTGGGAAAAAAAACATATTTTACGACATATTTTTGGAAAAGCCGCAAAAAGATTAGGAGGGTCCTTTTGAAGTATCCATTTTAGTGACGACCGTTCCACGGTGGAACCAAAATGTCCGGGGTACAAGGCTGGGTGTACTATACCCTGCGAGCAGAGCCTTCTTTTCTTTATTTCTTCGCTGAGAGAGAGGAAGAAAAGTAGGCTCTGCTGTATTCGTGTTTGGCTTCGTCCAAGATTTAGGACGAAGTAACCCGTTTAAGACCCGTTTAACCGGTTCTCGTTTTGTTTTCTGCTCTGATTGGGACTGGGTTCGAGATTGTAACCAAGCAACTGACATGCATGCGCAATGAAACTAGTCACGAATACAGCAGAGCCTTCTTTTCTTCCTCTCTCTCAGCGAAGAAATAAGGAAAAGAAGGCTGTGCTCGCAGGGTAGGTATACTACACTTTTCACACTCAGATTCTTTTTTTCGGTGTATAAGTAGTCTGTTCACACTTTTTAATTCTCTTCTTTACACTCATCAACACCAAAAAAGTTGGCTAGATTTGACCTCCTTGGAAAACATCTTTTTCTTGTTGACTGACAAGCTAAGTACGCCCTCAAACAAAGCCAATTTTTCGGTGGGAAACTGCGGTCTGGTGATTCGGATTTTTCAACAGTTTCTAGGTCATGATTCGGCAAAATTCGATAACAGGAAATTAGAAAGTGGTTGTCGGGAAGTGTTAAACATTTGAAAATATTTCAGAAAGACAATTAGTCGCTATGATGTAAAGTAAAGTAAAGTGAAGTGAAGTGAAGTAAAGTGAAGTAAAATAAAGTAACGTAACGTGAAGTAACGAGAAGTGAAGTAAGGTGAGGTGAGGTGAGGTGAGGTGAGGTGAGGTGAGGTGAGGTGAGGTGAGGTGAGGTGAGGTGAGGTGAGGTGAGGTGAAGTGACGTGACGTGACGTGACGTGACTTGACGTGAAGTGACGTGACGTGACGTGACGTGACGTGAAGTAACTATTTATTAAAGGGAACATATGACGGTATTTAGATACTGATAGCCCAATGGCCCTCACCGAGGAAACTATGGTGTTGATTTTGTGAAGGCAAAGGAGAGAACTAACAACTCTACTCACATGAAGCTAAGTTGGTCACCCATCCAAGGACTAACTCCATTCGACCTGTCTTAACTTCAGCGGTGAGAGGCAGCGCGCTAATAGCTTGTGCCACCCATCCCCCTGAATGTATTAAAGTTTTGATTGTTTTTATATGAATGTCTGTTTTAATTTCAACGGGAGAGCGCCTCGCATGGGTCTTCGAGTCCTGTTCGCGCTCTTTCCGTTTGAGTATTAGTATCTAATAAAGATGTTAAAAAAAGTAAATATAAAAGCATTAACGCCTTCCGGCTAGAAATCGAAAACAAAATCTGTCTGTAACACCAGACTATTTTACTCGTCAGATGGGGGCCTCCAGGATATCCGTCCCGTAAAAGGTTAAAATGAAATGATGTTCATGTTGGAAGCTCAACATGCATATCGTGTATCTTCATCTGTTTTGCATTCAGCGACATCCTAAACATTGTTTAAATAATTCATAAGCAAATCGTTGAATTAGAATTGCTAAATTGCGCCACGTGTGAGAATTTCAAACCCCAGCAGCAATTACTGGCCAGGGGACTAATTTTATCAGTACGGTAGCCAGTTGCAAAGCTTCCTGCACGTGGCAATCGATCGTTTAAAGAATGCTATATTTTGAGATATCAGAAGACAACAACTTCTTAGGTTTAATAACTTGATTGCCTATAGCAACTGGTAGTCAAACAGGGCGAAATGCCCAACATGACGACCACGATGTAGGAAAACCGGAGAACTCGGCGAAAACCCCTCGAAGCACAGGAGAGATCAACTACAACTCTACTAACATGAGTTCCAAGCTCGACAACGGGGTCATTCCTAAGCGGTCACCCATCGAAGTACTAACCCCGTCTAACCGGGCTTAACTTTTGGGGGATGTCATAATATTTTTAATCCTCAAAACGTTTGAAGATTCGTTACGGTTAGTATGAAATCTTAAAAACCTCTAAGGAAGGAAGGAACTAAGCCATGATATTGGCGTAGAGACCCTGTATAACGCTTGGCGTGTTTCTGGCACGAAGCTTACATGGAGTGCACCCTACGACTGGTTACTGGTCTTCCATTGTAAAGTAAAAGTAAAGTGACTTTATTTATTGAGGGGATTAAACATATGACAGGATTTAGATACTGGTAACCTTCACGTCTTGATGGAACTGGTTTGTAGAATCAACTGGGGGAAACTATGGTGTAGATGTTGTGGAGAGAGGAAAACCGGAGAACCCAGTGAAAAACCTTGGAGGCACAGCCGTACAGGAAAGAACCCAACTCTACTGACATGGAGCTAAGTTGCAGGGATTATTTTAACGTGCAGTGATAACCAATTTGTGCAGTGATAAATGAGATTTGTGCAGTGATAAGCGCAATTTTGTGCAGTGATAAATGAGATTTGTGCAGTGATAAGCGCAATTTTGTGCAGTGATAAATGAGATTTGTGCAGTGATAAGCGCAATTTTGTGCAGTGATAAATGTTTCTTTAAAGTGCACATGAAACGAAAATTAAGTTTGTCTTATTTGAAAGAACACTTAAAATGATAGAGTAACATCTTATCAAACCAAACTTAATTCGAAGGAAGTATGTGCGTGTGTTTCTCTCACAATGCCAAACATGTAGAATTTTCAAGCGATTATGTTTGATAATAGTAAAGATATATAACCTTCTCTGATAACTCATTATGCACATGTGACGTCAATTTGTTTAATTTACATTTCAAACAAACTGAAATATCTCAACAACGAAGCAAGGAAACGAAAAACTGCAAAAGATGTTACTCTATCATTTTAAGTGTTCTTTCAAATAAGACAAACTTAATTTTCGTTTCATGTGCACTTTAATATTTAAGAATGATGGGTGTTATTCGTGAAAGGATTGCATCAGAAATTATGTTCAAAGGCACAGTACATACTACATTCCAACATATACTATTTAATATCAATATTTAAATTAGCAAATACACAAATAAGACGATAAGTAAAAGGACCATCGTCCACGATCTTCTGATAACGTTAAGCGTACCGTAAACTAATAGCCTTATGCCCTTAATTTCAACTTTCAAGATACACGAGTATAGCTACTATAGCAAGCCATACCGCGCCCTAATAAACACGTTCTTACTATTTAGCCAGACTACCCAACGGTGCCAACCAGCCAACCCCACATAACATGCTTGAGGCTTCTCTCAGGTCGATGCGTCTGTGCCCGTGTGCTGCTGTTTGACCATTGTTATTTTGAAAATGCGAATGTACGCTGTGCGAAAAGGATTAAAAATTGGGAAAAGGAGGGCCGTTTATGTATACTATGACAGTACTGACGAGCTACCTAGCTACTCAGTGCTCCATCGCTGTTTAACGTGCTACTGAAGTTAGATTTTATCCCTTTTTCAGCTCTTTGTGCAGTGATAAAAATTCCTTAAAATAATCCCTGCTAATTAGTTGGTCACCCATCCAAGTGCTATCCCTATCCTATCCTGTTCAACCAGGCTTAATTTCAGCGGTGAGAGACAGCGTGCCAACGGCTTGTGTCACCCGTGCCTTACAACCGAAAGGGGCTACCAAAAATTTTACCTAGCCGAGAAATCTGAAATCTATATCCTAATGATCACATCGGCCATCGCTGTTCTCTCAGTCATCAACTCTTTAGTTGAATCGATTTGTTTTCCTTGTAAATAGACGCACGCTGTGTGCGATGATCCCTTTAAAATTTACGTACGTATGGCTATTATTAGACATTCCGACCATGCAACAGTTTGGCGCCATGCCGGGGATTATCACTCAATGGCGCGCAGGATTGTTGGATTAATCCATTCCTGCCTGAGCCGACCAAAAATGACCCCTTTACTGTTTTACTCTGTAGTGTCTAACGCCACTTGTCAAAAAGAGAACTCAAACATCCTAGGCAGCACTGGGTTAACAAGTGATTAACCCATTCCTACCTGAGCTGGCCAAAAATGGTCCCTTTACTGTTTTACTCTGTCTGAACACCAGACGGTTTTACTTGTCAAAAGAGAATCCTCAGACATCCCAGGCTGGCCAATCAAAGAGAGAACCCTCAGACATCCTGGGCAGAGATTTACGGTTTAGGGCTATTAGCTCTGATTAGGATGAAAATTAAGGTTTTCGGTTGGAATTAGGAACCGAAATGCCGGTTATTTGTTTAGCCAATCTTTGACCTACTTAAAGTCTAATTTATCGGATTATTTTCTGTTTGTGCCACCTACCGATATAAGTAAATAAAGGTTGGATATTTCACTGTGCGTCGAAATAAATTATTTTATGTAATATTTAAAACACGTACTGCGAATGTTTTAAATAGCTTCAAAAACGACCCATTTGGTAAGTTCATTGGCGTAGTAAGTTTGTCTAAGCCGAGAAAATCAAAGCTAAAGTTTATGTAAATCAGGAGGTTTCTTTATCAGATATAAAACCACGGACATGGTACTGATTTCCTTGGTGTTTTCCTCGTGAATTATTAATGAGTTTTGGAAGGTTTTATATACATACATATATGTGTTTATTGATGCAAATTTCTTTACAGATGTGGTCCTAAAAGGAATAATTGTTGTCAAACTTGAGACAGTGACTTATATGCGAGAGTTGGAATACAGAAAGCGAAATCTGACAAAGAGATTTGTCTTGTTGTGTGAAAGAGAGGTAAGGATATTGATATGTAAACACTAAATGTAAAACAGATTGAAGATTGTCGAATGCTACATTTTGTTTTTGTTTTAGATGTCTAAGCTGTTTGACTCCATCAAGGGAAAACAAACAGTGAAAATAGAATCGTTTAGGTATGTGAAAGGTCATTATGATACTACGTATTAACAGCTAAAAGGAGAAAAAAGGGGAGGAAGGGAGGGAGGGAGGGAGGGATGGATGGAGGGAGTGAGGAAGGGAGGGAGGGAGGGAGGGAGGGAAGGAGGGAAGGAGGGAAGGAGGGAAGGAGGGAAGGAAGGAGGGAGGAGGAGGGAGGAGGGATGGATGGAGGGAGGGAGGGAGGGAGGGAGGGAGGGAGGGAGGGAGGGAGGGAGGGAGGGAGGGAGGGAGGGAGGGAGGGAGGGAGGGAGGGAGGGAGGGAGGGAGGGAGGGAGGGAGGGAAGGAGGGAAGGGAGGAAGGAGGGAGGGAGGGAGGGAGGGAGTGGGGAGGGAGGGAGGGAGGGAGGGAGGGAGGGAGGGAGGGAGGGAGGGAGGAGGGAGGGAGGGAGGGAGGGAGGAGGGAGGGAGGGAGGGAGGGAGGGAGGGAGGGAGGGAGGGAGGGAGGGAGGGAGGGAGGGAGGGAGGGAGGGAGGGAGGGAGGGAGGGAGGGAGGGAGGGAGGGAGGGAGGGAGGGAGGGAGGAAGGGAGGGAGGGAGGGAGGGAGGGAGGGAAGGAGGGAGGGAGGGAGGGAAGGAAGGAAGGAAGGAAGGAAGGAAGGAAGGAAGGAAGGAAGGAAGGAAGGAAGGAAGGAAGGAAGGAAGGAAGGAAGGAAGGAAGGAAGGAAGGAAGGGAAGGAAGGGAAGGAAAGGAAGGAAGGAAGGAAAAAAGGAAGGAGTGAGGGAGCGAGGAAGGGAAGAGGGAGGGAAGGAAAGAAGGAACGAACGAACGGATGTATGTGTAGAGATGAATGGAATAGATGGATGGATAGATTGAATTAGACATTGATTACAGACGTGGACGACGCAACAAGCTGATAGTGGTCATGGATTTGGACAGCACTGGAAACGAAAACGTAAGAGAAATCAGTGAAATAATTGAGAAAAAGATTAAAATTCCCGGAAAATTCGCCCATTATGGTGTGAACAAAAGAATGGTGATGTTTCAAGCACACAGTGGTAAGAGGAATACGTAAAAAATAGACTTAAAAAATGTCCTCTATCGTGTGGGATCACTCTAGAATAGCCAGAATAACATACGTGCATGAACATCAGTTTAGGAGCTCGGGGTTTGGTGTCACAGGAAATTTGTTCCCCCCCCCACCCCCCCCCCCCCCCCCCAAACAAAAAATGAGGGGGGGGGAAAACTTCCTACGAAATATGTCCAGGGGGACATATCATATATTTCCTTCGGAAGTTTGTCCCCCCGCAAGAACACACTTTACTTTTATCTTATAAAATGTACGCCACGCTCAGAAACCGAGGAGCTACTTCTAAAAGTTTCTGAAACTTTCTGTCAGTATTTAGAACTGGAATAGAATAAAAAGTTTCAGGTTATCTTTTGGAGGGAAGCATAATAAAGAAGATGGATTTTGCTTTGCTAACACTTTGGTATTCCTTTAAAGTGCCTATGAAACGAAAATTAAGTTTGTCTTATTTGAAAGAACTCTTAAATTGACAATATAACAACTTTTACAGATTTTCGTTTCCTTGCTTCGTTTTTGAGATATTTCAGTTTGTTTGATATGCAAATTTGACTTACTATAGGATAACTTTACGTCACAGTTTGCATAATGACTTATCGCAAAGTGTTCTATATCTTTGTTATTATGGAACAAAAGCACTTGGCGAATTAGGAACCATGTGCGAGTGTTTCTCCTACAACAGAGTTTGTAAATTTTAAGTGTTTTCGTTTGACAATAACAAAGAAATATAATGTTTTGCGATAAGTCATTTAATGCAAAGAGTGACGTAAAGTTATCTTCTAAGTTAAATTTACATATCAAACAAACTGAAATATCTCAAAAACGAAGCAAGGAAAACAAATTTTCGTTAAACAAGTTTTTTCGTTTTGAACAAGTTGTCAACAAGTTGTTTCACTTATGGTTCGAACAACTTGTTCAGGGATAAATCAACAGTCATGAACAAGTTGTTCCAACAGCACATTTTTATAGCCAACAACGTTGTTCGCACATGATACAACATGTTGTAACAGCATGACGAAATAACAACGATGAACAACAATGTTACAACAATGGTGAACATGGTTGATGTATCAACACGTTCTTCGGTTGTTACAACATGCGTGAACAACGGTTGTTGTTTCATGAAGCTGTAACAACTTGTTGAAACAATGATGAACAATGTTGTTCATTTATCAATGTTGTTCACATATGTCAACAAGTTGTTACAGCATTGTTCAGGCAACAATGCTGTAACAACTTGCGAGATTTTTACGCGTGTATGTGGAAACAACAGTGATTTTGCAATCTCAGTGATCTTGGCGATCAGTATGCATCCCTGCGGACCATTAAAACGATGGCCATGATCAACCATGGTCGCCTTAGCGATCATATGGAAACAGCGACACGATTGTTGATCGTTGCGATCGTCGAGTTAATTTTTGAAAGATCGTGCGATGATATCAGTGGAAACCAGGCTTGACTAATAAACGTTGGTGTTGCCACAAATTCTGGCTTGTATTACAATTTGTCACTAAATTAACTCTCTTCATTTTCAGTATGTTGCCAACCTAAAGTGCATTACTCGTTCGACGTTCAAGGCCACGACGACAAAGTTTACGACGACTCTGGATACGACAACAATGGCGAAACGAAAGGAGAGATGCACGTAGCTAACAAAGGAAAGTGTGGCAAGGCAGTGAAATTTAAGAACAGCTTTGTTTACTTGAGAAACTTCAAACAAGCCCAAACACCGGGAACGGACTCTATAACTATTATGTTCTGGATTAAATTATTAACTCCGCGAAGTAACTCGTCGATTTTAAGGAGCTATTTTGATGGCGCTGTAACGGAGGTCGCACTCGATGATGGTGTTGTGAAATGGAGGTACATCACAAGCCATGAAAGGACAGCGTTTCTTATGCGATATGAAAAGCCTTTGAGATTGGGTTACTGGACGCATATAGCGTGTATTTATGATCCTTATCGAAGGACAGTTAAGATGTATATAGACACTAAGTTAAGTACTCAGGGAATTGTGACAAAAGGCTTGGTCAACTGGAGGTTCACGTCACAGTTACGTTTTGGTCTGACATCATCGGAAGGCTACCTGGATGACTTGTATGTCTATGATTGTGTCTTGGGAGAAGACGTTATTAAGGACATTAAACAGAAATGCTGGTGCGAGGAAAGATGCGCTCCGAGAGGGAAAAGTTAGTAGCAGGAATAAGTGTTCTTATAATAAAAATGAAAGTGAGAGGGAGACTGTGAGAGAGTGACATAGAAGGAGAGAGAGGGCGAGGCTGAGGGAAGGTGAGAGAAGGCGAGGGTGAGGGAGAGTGAGGGTGAATGAGGGTGAGGGCAAGAGAGGGTGAAGGACAGTGAGGGTGAATGAGAGAGTGAGAATAGGAATGACAATGAAATGAAAATTTATAGTTGAATTTTGTCAGTCTTATCTTCAGCTTTTCATTCTGTTTCTATTTTGTTTCATCCTATCTTATTCAGACGAATTCTTGATAAGAATGAAGTTAGTTTCCACGAACAATTCGCGTCAGTCGACAGATAAAATCGCCGATGATGTAAGAAACGAGGTAAGATGTAAGGTTTGTAATGTCCGTCTGTCTGTCCGTCTGTCCGTTCGTCTGTCCGTTCGTCTGTCCGTTCGTCTGTCCGTTCGTCTGTCCGTTCGTCTGTCTGTCCGTTCGTCTGTCTGTTTGTTTGTTTGTTTGTTTGTTTGTTTGTTTGTTTGTTTGTTTGTTTGTTTGTTTGTTTGTTTGTCTGTCCGTCCGTCCGTCTGTCCATCCGTCCGTCCGTCCGTCCGTCCGTTTGTTTATTTATTTGTTTGTTTGTTTGTTTGTTTGTTTGTTTGTTTGTTTGTTTGTTTGTTTGTTTGTTTGTTTGTTTGTTTGTTTGTTCCCAAGTTTTTATTGTTTATGTAGATTAAAGAAATGTTTGACGACACTACCGGAGCACAGCGAGTTCAGACTATTGACTATAGGTAACATAAATGAACTTTTTGGAAGTATGAAAGTCAGTTAAGGTACCTAGTTGGGCCACAACACCGCCCGAAACCTCGGTAGTTTACCAGCTTTTCACTTTGCTCTTCCCTTATGTATTTTACTCTGGCGAACGCCAAACGATTTTCCTCGTCACATGCGGAATCCACCAACGAGAAAGGGTTAAGCCCGATGCATATGTACTTTTTTTAAAGTTGTTTTACGTTATTTGAGCACGAAAAAAATTGGTGAATTGTAAAACAGTACTTAAGGTTAACCCTGTATTGGCCAGGTTTCCTGGAGCTCTCCCCTTGACGAGTAAAATCGTCTGGCGTTAGCCAGTGTAAAATCGTCCGCTGTTAGCCAGAGTAAAATCGTCCGCTGTTAGCCAGAGTAAAATCGTCTAGCGTTAGCCAGAGTAAAATCGTGCGCTGTTAGCCAGAGTAAAATCGTCCGCTGTTAGCCAGAGTAAAATCGTCTAGCGTTAGCCAGAGTAAAATCGTCTAGCGTTAGCCAGAGTAAAATCGTGCGCTGTTAGCCAGAGTAAAATCGTCTAGCGTTAGCCAGAGTAAAATCGTCCGCTGTTAGCCAGAGTAAAATCGTCCGCTGTTAGCCAGAGTGAAATCGTCCGCTGTTAGCCAGAGTAAAATCGTCCGCTGTTAGCCAGAGTGAAATCGTCCGCTGTTAGCCAGAGTAAAATCGTCCGCTGTTAGCCAGAGTGAAATCGTCCGCTGTTAGCCAGAGTAAAATCGTGCGCTGTTAGCCAGAGTAAAATCGTCTAGCGTTAGCCAGAGTAAAATCGTCCGCTGTTAGCCAGAGTAAAATCGTGCGCTGTTAGCCAGAATAAAATCGTCTGGCGTTAGCCAGAGTAAAATTAATAAGTGGACAAAAAGCAACTGTGGCCAGTAAAGGGATAATATCAGTAAATGTCTTATTTTTTAGGCCAGTAGATGTTGATGCAATAATGGTGGACTACTCATTGGAAAGCATAGGCAATAGTAATACAAGATATTTATCCGGGGTACTTCAGCCGGCCATTACATCAGGACGTTTTGGAGACGTACAACTAGCTTCTAATGACGTCACATTTTGCTCCAATCTCTGGTATGTTTGCTTAGTGCTTATCTGCGAGGTTTACAGTTAGATAATGTCTGGAACTTCTTGAGAAAAAATGGTAACATGTCTTCATCATCTAAGATTTCATTTTCATGTATTTTGTGCTCTGAAATTATGAGAATTTGAACTTTCTTAATTTTCTTCTTTTTTTTTTTTTGACTATTTAAATATTTTTTTGTTAATTTTTTTTATTACTTTTATTTATTATTTATTTTTTTCTTTCAGTTTCGTTTACTGTCTTAGAAACATTTTCTGAGTAATTGAGCTTGACGAACGTCCACCAAACGTCTGTTACATCACACCAAGCTCGCAAACGTACCACATGCACTACATGTATACGTACAACTTATCATATCACTTTAACTACATCTCATATGCAAATTCTACCACTTGGGAGCACATACGACTATGAATTTGCAACCTTAGCTCTCCATCTGAGCCTCAGTGGCTCAATGGTTAGAGCGTCTAACCTGTCATTAGAAGGTTGCAGGTTCGAACCCTGTCTGGGGCCCAGAAATCTTTTCTGAGTAATTGAGCTTGATGAACGTCTACCAAACTAAACTAACCTTTATACCATTATATATTTTAAACATTTATACTGGATAACTCAGTTTTATCAGTTTTATCTAAACTGTTATCCTCAGAGATCCAGTAAGCGCCCACCCTCATTGCTCCAGTGTTACTACAGGAGGAAACCGGAGTACCCGGAGGAAACCTGTGGTGTTTGATAGAGTCAAACTGGAAGCACTCTTCTCACATGCGGCCAAGGTGAATTTTTTTAATCAGATAACTGCACCGTGCTGGAATCGAACCCGGCTCGCAGAGGTGAAAGGCACGTGTACTAACCACGTCCGTTACATTATTACACACAACTTATCATATCACTTTAACTACATCTCATATGCAAACGCTACCACTTGGGAGCACACACGACTATGAATTTGCAACCTTAGCTTTCCATCTGAGCCTCAGTAGCTCAATGGTTAGAGCATCTTTAGACGGTTGGTCTATGGTCATAATGGTCATTAGAAGGTTGCAGGTTTGATCCCTGTTTATGGCTCAGAAACATTTTCTGAACATTCGAGCTTGACGAACGGCTACCAAACGTTTTAAATCATTCTATTTTGTAAAATTATTTTTAAATTAGGTAAAGATGTTTGTCGATCGAGCGAGATGAAGTGCAACGATGGCGAATGCATCAACAAGTTGTGGAAATGTGATGGTGAAATCAACTGTGCGGATGGAAGCGACGAAATAAACTGTGGTAAGAACTGTGGGTGTTGATTTTCCGGAGGGAGGAAAACCGGAGAACCCGGCGAAAAACCCTCGAAGCACAGGAGAGATCAACCACAACTCTACTCACATTAGTTTCCAGCTCGACAACGGGGCCATTCCCAAGTGGTCACCCGTCCAAGTACTAACCCCTTCCAACCGGGCTTAACTTTGGCTGTAGTGGTGAGTTGCAGCGCGCTAAGAGCACACGTCACCCGTGTATTGATCTTTTCTGTGTTATTTCCCAACAGGAAATACAATCGACATGGACTGTAATAAAGAGGAATATCGCTGCAGCAAGTCAAAAATACTGGGGATCAGTGAATGCGTAAGAAATAATTACAGATGTGATGGACAACTGGATTGTGAAGATGATTCAGACGAACAGGGATGTGGTGAGTTTTTAAACCTTACTATTCAGAAGATTGCGGGTCCAAGTCCTGTTTTCTGAGTATTAACAACTTCCGACAGCTTCTACAGCGAGAACTGAAAAACTTACAGCAGAAAATTATCTGGTGTTAGACAGAGTAAAATAGTCTGGTGTTAGACACAGTAAAATAATCTGGTGTTAGACAGAGTAAAATAGTCTGGTGTTAGACAGAGTAAAATAGTCTGGTGTTAGACAGAGTAAAATAGTCTGGTGTTAGACAGAGTAAAATAGTCTGGTGATAGACAGAGTAAAATAGTTTGGTGTTAGACATGTGCAGAGTAAAATAGTCTGGTGTTAGACAAAGTAAAATAGTCTGGTGTTAGACAGAGTAGAATAGTCTGGTGCCAGACGAGTAAAATAGTCTGGTGTTAGCCAAAGTAAAATAGTCTGGTGTTAGACAGAGTAAAATAGCCTGGTGATAGACAGAGTAAAATAGTCTGGTGTTAGACAGAGTAAAATAGTCTGGTGTTAGACAAAATAAAATAGGCTGGTGTAATAGACAAAGTAGAATAGTCTGGTGTTAGACAAAGTAAAATAGTCTGGTGTTAGGCAGAGTAAAGATAATCTGTTGCAACCAGTGGTCTGACTGACTGACTGACTGACTGACTGACTGACTGACTGACTGACTGACTGACTGACTGACTGACTGACTGACTGACTGACTGACTGACTGACTGACTGACTGACTGACTGACTGACTGACTGACTGACTGACTGACTGACTGACTGACTGACTGACTGACTGACAGACAGACTGACAGACTGACTGTTTTTTGGTGTTTGTTTTTCAGTTGCGCCCAGGTTGATTACAGCACCAAGATCTTTAATGATTCTCGCTGATGGTGAAACTGCGACTTGTAGCTGTGTCGCGTACGGAGTACCTGCTCCTCAAGTCACATGGCATTACAAAGGAAAAAAAGTTGTTTCCAAAGAAGGAAAGATATTAGTCTCTTCAGTATCGGGGCGTGGATCTTTAACCGTTTTTAACCTTACACCAGCAGACTCTGGTGATTATATTTGTAAAGTGCGAGATAATAGAGTCAAGAAAGTCATTGCACCAAGTTGTACGATTAAAGTTCGCGGTAAGTCAGGAAATACGAATAATGTAAGTAAGAGCACGAATAGTGAGAGTCCTAGCACGAATCGATATCACTGGTACGAATTAAAGTAACAGCACGAATAATGAGAGCACCAGCACAATTAATACGGGTATTAGCACGAATAACATGCTCCCCAGCACGAATAATACGAGTACTAGCACGAAATACATGAGCACTAGCACGAATAATAGAGGAATTAGCACGAAGAATATCAGCATTAGTTCGAATAATATCAGCATTAGCACGAATAATATCAACATTAGCACGAACTGCATCAGCATCGAGCACGAACACGAACGCATAGAGTAGACTAACATGTTTCTCTCATTTTAGCTTTTGGTAAAGTATGCGGACCACCTTTCTTCAACAAAGTAGCACAACGGAGCAGCGAGTGTCTACAATGTTTCTGTCATGAAAGGACAGTGAACTGCAAAAGTGCGCACAGATGTACAAGTTCAAGGTAAACATTACTTCCAAACGAAGACTCTCTTAGGAGCACGGGTGGCGTGTGCTGTTAGCGCGCTGCCTCTCACCAAAAAGTTAAGCCCGGTTAGACGGGGTTAGTACTTGGATAGGTGACCGCTTGGGAATAACCCCGTTGTCAGGCTTGGACTCATGTGAGTAGAGTTGTAGTTGATCTCTCCTGCTTCGAGGGTTTTTCGACGGGTTCTCCGGTTTTCCTCCCTCCGTAAAATCAACACCTAACAACTTAGCTGTGATCCGTGGTCTGAACTGTGTCGTTGGCGGCTGCTTGGAGCGCCTTTGATATGCCTCGACACGGCCACGTTGATCTGCGTCCTTCGCAATTCAGCCGCATGCTGCAAGTAAGGATGATTAGCCACTCCCAGTCCTTAACGTAGCTTTAATATTGTGTCAGAAACCAAACAGTTTTTGCCCAACCTGTGTGATACTAATTTCTCTCTCGAATAAACTTCATTTTCATTACAGCTTTCTTCTGATTGGGATTGTTCCGAGTGTAAAGATGATATGCCGAGGCTTGTTGACGAGAATGGTCAAACTGTCAGCTTGCTGGATCCAAAAATTCCTAAAACTGCTTCGTATTATTGGGAGCTACCAAGAAAATATGTCGGAAATAAGGTATATAATCTTTAGGCTTCTTATGTCTGGACAGGCAGGAACAATCGGGCAGGCGGGCAGGCAGGCAGGCAGGCAGGCAGACACACAGACACAGACGCAGACAGACAGACAGACAGACAGACAGACAGACAGACAGACAGACAGACAGACAGACAGACAGACACAAACATGTACACATCATCAGTAATGTTCTTGTATTTTTTTCTGGAACAGCTAACAAGTTATGGAGGTCTGTTGACTTTTATCCGTGACTCGAAACTTATTCAAAGTTGGCCATCTCGACTAAAGCGAAATGTTCTTCTCAATAAAGATCACAGTGAACCGACGATAGCAAACTACGTAACCGAAACTAACTATCAAACGTTTTGGTCTAATGATCCACCAAGTACACACAATGTGAACAACGTTCCAAAAATTAAACCTCGTTCGTATAATAAAGATGTTTTTAATGTACACGACACGTTGTCAGGACCTCGGGTTTTAAACTTAACTGGACAATACGTTGCTGTAATTGTAGTAAGTGACTGGACAAAAATATGCACATTGGCTATTAAGAACTCTGTCGGTGGACAGTAGGAAGGAAGGAAGGAAGGAAGGAAGGAAGGAAGGAAGGAAGGAAGGAAGGAAGGAAGGAAGGAAGGAAGGAAGGAAGGAAGGAAGGAAGGAAGGAAGGAAGGAAGGAAGGAAGGAAGGAAGGAAGGAAGGAAGGCAAGGAAGGCAAGGAAGGCAAGGGAGGGAGGGAGGGAGGGAGGGAAGGAAGGAAGGAAGGAAGGAAGGAAGGAAGGAAGGAAGGAAGGAAGGAAGGAAGGAAGGAAGGAAGGAAGGAAGGAAGGAAGGAAGGAAGGCAAGGGAGGAAGGAAGGGAGGGAGGGAGGGAGGAAGGAAGGAAGGGAGGGAGGGAGGAAGGAAGGAAGGAAGGAAGGAAGGAAGGAAGGAAGGAAGGAAGGAAGGAAGGAAGGAAGGAAGGAAGGAAGGAAGAAGGAAGGAAGGAAGGAAGGAAGGAAGGAAGGAAGGAAGGCAAGGGAGGAAGGGAGGGAGGGAGGAAGGAAGGAAGGAAGGGAGGGAGGGTGGAAGGAAGGAAGGAAGGAAGGAAGGAAGGAAGGAAGGAAGGAAGGAAGGAAGGAAGGCAAGGGAGGAAGGGAGGGAGGGAGGAAGGAAGGAAGGGAGGGAGGGAGAGAGGGAGGAAGGGAGGGAGGGAGGGAGGGAGGAAGGAAGGAAGGAAGGAAGGAAGGAAGGAAGGAAGGAAGGAAGGAAGGAAGGAAGGAAGGAAGGAAGGGAGGGAGGGAGGGAGGGAGGAAGGAAGGAAGGAAGGACGGCTGCATTCAGATGCAAAATGCTATGTCTATAACCAAGTTTTCCTACTCAGGGTACCGATGGGACACACCTAGTTTCCAAGAAACCATTAGATTTCAACAAAAGTTTGATTGAAATTAAAATGACTGAGGTAAATTCCATCATCATAAACGTTATATTACCGACTAATTAAACACTACTGTTGTCATTATCACTTTGGCCCTGGACGTTTGCGTGCGTCTTCACAAAAGAAACATTCTTATTTAGGACAGTTGGAAAGAGAACAGGAATGGGATAACTGCAACAAGACAGACATTTTTACGAGTGCTAACGAATATTAAATACATCTTTATCAATGCTAGATCTTCTGGAGCATTTGTTTCCAGGTAATTATGTCTTTAGTTAATACTTAATCTTATAAGTCTATTCATTGTGAGAGGGAAAGGGCGGAAAGAATTATGTAATTCATTATCATCTTCCTCATCACCATCATCACCATCACACCTTCATCACCACCACCACCATCACTACAACCACCATCGTCACTATCACCATCATCACCACAACTACCATCACCATCACACCACCTCCATCATCACCACCACCTCCACCACCATCACTACAACTACCATCATCATCATCACCACTATCACCAACACCACCACAACTACCACCACCATCACACCACCTCCATCATCACCACCACCTCCACCATCATCACTACAACCACCATCATCATCACTATCACCACCATCACCATCATACCACCTCCATCATCACCACCACCTCCACCACCATCACTACAACTACCATCATCATCATCACCACTATCACCAACACCATCACAACTACCACCACCATCACACCACCTCCATCATCACCACCACCTCCACCACCATCACTACAACCACTATCATCATCACCACTATCACCACCACCACCACAACTACCATCACCATCACCTCCATCATCACCACCACCACCATCACTACAACCACCATCATCATCATCACTATCACCACCACCACAACTACCACCACCATCACGCCACCTCCACCATCACCACCTCCACCATCACCACCTCCACCATCACCACCTCCACCATCACCACCACCACCACCACCACACTACAACCACCACCATCATCATCACTATCACCACCATCACCACAACTAGCATCACCATCACACCACCACCACCATCACTACAACCACCACCATCATCATCACTATCACCACCATCACCACAACTACCATCACCATCACATCACCACCACCACCACCATCACTACAACCACCATCATCACTATCACCACCATCATCACTATCATCACCATCACCACAACTACCACCACCACCATCACCATCACACCACCTCCATCATCACCACCATCACTACAACCACCACCACCTACCAACATCACAATCACTACCACCATTAGTAGCACCATAACCACAACCAACATCATCATCACCATCAAATTCTCATCTGAGTCTATCGAGTCTATATATATATATATATATAACATATTGTATTTCTAGACCTATCTCGATTTCCCTTGATACCGCGACTGAAGAGCTAAATGGAAATGAAGAAGTTGTGTCTGTAGAACATTGTGCATGTCCACAGGGATACGAAGGTCTTTCATGCCAGGTAACGTAGAACGACATTAGTAGAATATACGTTCACACTTGAAGAAAAACTTATCAGAATTTTTGTCTTCGCTTAACAAGCTTTGAGCAAACTGCCTTTTGAATTTTGAATTTTGAAGTGCAAATTAAAAGTTAAAGTTAAAGTAGAAGTTGAGGTTAAAGGTCGCCAGGTTGAATATGAAGTTATATTATTCATATATTTTGATATATTAATGTGTTTTAGAATTGTGCCATGGGATACTACAGATCAAAGCTAACTAACGAATGCGTCAAATGCTTCTGTTTTAATCATTCCAACGTGTGTGATCCTACGACAGGAAAATGTCAGGTACGCTTTATCTTGCATACTTTAACCTATTTAGACCTACTTAGAGAGACATACTTAGACTTACTTAGACCTAGTTAGACCTACTTAGACCTACGTCCACCTACTTAGACCTACTTAGACCCAGTTAGACCCAGGTAGACCCACTTAGACCCACTTAGACCTACTTAGACCCAGTTAGACCCAGTTACGACCTACTTAGACCAACGTAGACCCACTTAGACCTACTTTATGCCTACTTAGACCTATTTAGACTTACTTAGACTTACTTAGACCTACTTAGACCTACTTAGACTTATTTAGACCTATATTTAGACCTACTTAGACTAATTTTGACCAACTTAGACCCACTTAGACCTACTTAAACCCACTTAGACCTACTTAGACCCACTTAGACCTACTTAGACCTACTTAGACCCACTTAGACCTACTTAGACCTACTAAGATGTATTCAGACTTACTTAGACCCACGTAGACCTACTTAGACCTACTTAGACCTACTTAAACCTACTTAAACCTACTTAGACCCACGTAGACCTACTTAGACTTACTTAGACCTACTTAGACCTACTTAAACCTACTTAAACCTACTTAAACCTACTTAGATCAATTTAGACTTACTTAGACCTACTTCAGAGATTATCTTAAAAATTTTATAGAATTGTGATCACGACACCGAAGGTTCAAACTGCCAGAACTGTAAGCCTGGTTACTATGGTAACGCAACAATTGGAACCACGGCTGACTGCAAGTTGTGTCAATGTCCACTAGACGTCAAAACCAATCAGTAAGTCACAGTACAGCATTTGGTTTTACACTACAAATCAGAAATATGGAAAGTAATATATTATTTTTAATTTTAGATTCAGTGAATTGTGTTTTCTTGATTCTGATGGTCATTCAACTTGCTCTGAATGTCAAATAGGCTACGCTGGACGGAATTGCGAAAGGTTAGCAATCTAGTTCTTCATTTCTGGACAAACCGGAACGATTCTTCTTCTAAAACTGTTTCTCGTTTGTTTGTTTTGTATGTTTTGTTTGTTTGTTTGTTTGTTTGTTTTGTATGTTTTGTATGTTTTGTTTATTTGTTTGTTTGTTTGTTTGTTTGTTTGTTTGTTTGTTTGTTTGTTTGTTTGTTTGTTTGTTTGTTTGTTTGATTGTTTGTTTGTTTGTTTGTTTGTTTGTTTGCTTGCTTGCTTGCTTGCTTGCTTGCTTGTTTGTTTGTTTGTTTGTTTGTTTGTTTGTTTGTTTGTTTGTTTGTTTGTTTGTTTGTTTGTTTGTTTGCTAGCTTGTTTATTTGTGTGTTCGTTCGTTCGTTCGTTCGCTTGTTTGTTTGTTCGTTTTAAAGTGCTTTAATGTATTTTGATTTTAAATTATAATGGTTTTAATTTTAAGACTTGAAAAAAGAGGTCTGGCATGTTTAAAACATTAACTTTTTCTAACGCCAGAGCACTGGGGGAAACTTTGGACGGGAATGAATTAAAAACTTTACGCTAACAAAGCATCACAGAGCTATACTTTCATCCTTTTAGATGCGCTCAAGGTTACAAGGGGAACCCACTGGAAGTGGGAGGAAGTTGCTATAAAGTTGGTAATGACGCATTATTTGAAACTTACACACGGGCGAACTGGCAGCAGAAAAGTGACCGGGAAATTATATGAAAGGGGCACCTGGTTGAGTGCAAAGCCCTAATGTTCTAAGGGTCCCGGCCGGGGTGTGCGCCTCTGTGCGCCCGGGGCGTTCCAGCCTCTAGGAAATTTTTGAACCTCTGAATTGAAAAATTGTAAAAGGTCTTCTTATACCATTTGACGAGTTATTTCAAATGAGACAAACTTAATTTTTATTGCCAATAGCATTTAACAGTCCTCAACCACAACATTGCAAAACCAAAGATAATAGTTAAATGTTGATTAACATAGTGAGCATTTTTGCAGCTTATCTGGGCATTTTAAAACTTGTTAATAAACACTGATTATCATAAGCAATGGTTGAACGGCGTTTCTAAAATCGGCCCTAAATGTCTAAATTTATTCTAGGTAATTTTTCAGAGTGTAATATGAGCGGAAGTGTTTCACAAACTATAACAACAAATGGCAAAATTAAATGTACATGTAAGGTAAGTGTGATAAAACTTTAAACTAACCTTCATTTATTTATTTTCACTTTGAATTAGGAGAGACAATGTTGCACATGTAACGCAGAAACAATGTTGCTATAAAAACAAAACAAGATTATACTTATTAAGAAAATTAAAATATTTTCATATTGCGGGCCCATTCAACTACTAGAGTTACGCGTTTACTAGCGAATTGACAGCTCCTCAACTCCATTCCATTTCACTCCATTTCATTCTATTTTATTCGTGTCCACTCTACGTCATTCGATTTCATTCCATTCCACTCTACTCCATTCTACTCCACTCCACTTTATTTACTCCATTCCATTCCACTTCAATCTACTCTATTCCACTCCAATCTGCTCCATTCTATTCCATTCCACTAAACTCTAGTCCAGTCCATTCCACCCCATTGTATTTAACTTTACTCCAATCCCTTTCACTCTACCCCATTCCACTCCAATCTGCTCCATTTCATTCCACTGTTCTTTGTCTATATTTTAGGCTAACGTTATGGGCTCAGTATGCAATGAATGCCGTCCTGGCAGGTTCAATCTACAGGCCTCGAATCCCTCAGGATGTGAAAAATGCTTTTGTAACTCAGCATCAAGGACTTGCTCGAGTCTCGTCGGGACAACGAAGAAGGTACGTGGACTATGTTTTCAGTACTAGGCGACACAATTTTACTCTGGCTATATTTGTCACACAGGAAATCCACCAACAGGAGACAGTTAAGAATCGTACCTAATAATTTTTTGTCATATACAAGAACGTGTAGAATTTCTTAACACATTGCTGAGAATGTCCATGAATGTCCGAGGTTTCTTCATTTGACGAGTTAAACCGTCTGGCTTATTGGCAGATTATGGTTTGGCAGAATAAAATAACAAAGGAGATCGTTTTCTCTGGGATTCAGAAATATTTTCTGACTATTTGAGCTTGACGACAGCTACCAAACGTTGGTTACATTGCTACACAAAGCTCATAAACCTACCACGTAGACTACGTGTATTACTACCACGATTGGCAATAAAAATTAAGTTTGTCTAATTTGAAAGAACTCATAAAATTGTAATAGAAGATCCTTTACAACTTTTTCGTATCTTTCTGCGTTTTCAAGATATTTCAATTTGTTTGATATGTAAATGAGATGGTCTCTGACGTCAGGAGTGGGCTAAAATATTTTCATACAGAGCAAAATCACTTACATATCTAACATGAAAGGTTCAGCGTCGCAAGGAGTTTTTATGTGCACAGTTTCAAATGATTTCGCTAAACAAACTTAGAGATATAACTGGTTTTGCTACATGCGAAAATATTTTACCCCACACCTGACGTCAGAGACCATCTCATTTACATATTAAACAAATTGAAATATCTTGAAAACGAAGAGAGATACGAAAAAGTTGTAAAGGATGTTCTATTACAATTTTATGAGTTCTTTCAAATTAGACAAACTTAATTTTTAGTGCTATTGCCCTTTAACTACATCTTATAACGCTATCCATAAGAAGCATATTATGACTGTGAATTTTCAACCTTAGGTCTCCATCTGAGTCTCAGTGGCTCAATGGTTAGAGCGTCTAACCGGTCATTAGAAGGTTGCAGGTTCGAACCCTGTCTGGGGCTCAGAAATCTTTTCAGAGTAATTGAGTTTGACGAACGTCCATCAAACGTCTGTTAAATACTCGCTATGTATTTTTCAACCATTTTTTTTTTCAGATTGAAGCTACATTTACAAACGAGCGGTTCATGCTGACAACTCTTTATGGTACTCAGGCGTTACCTCATTCAGTGGAAGAAGCAAATGGCGAGATGTTTCTGCGAAAGGTTTTTCCCGAACGACATGACGTCAGGAATGCTTTGTATTGGAATCTTCCTATCAAGTTTACAGGTAGTAAGGTAAGGGGTCAAAGTCGTACCATTATCAACATTCTTATAACAACCATTACCACCACCATCATACTACCACCACTACCACTACCAATACTATCACTACCACCACCATCACCACCACTACCACCACTATCACTACCACCACTATCACTACCACCACCACCACTATCACTACCACCACCACCACTATCACTACCACCACCACCACCATCACTACCACTACTACCACTATCACTACCACCACCACCACTACCACCATCACCACTATCACCACTACCATCACTACCACCGTCACTAACACCATCACTATCACTACCATCACCACCACCATCACCACTACTACCATCATACTACCACCAATACTGCCACCAACACTACTACCACCACCATTACTACCACTACCACCACTATCACTATCACCACTACCATCACTACCACCGTCACTAACACCACCACTATCATTACCACCACCATCATTACCACCATCGCTACAACCAACATTACTACTACTACCACCACCACCATTACTACCACCACTATCACTGCCACCACTATCACCATCACCACTACCACTATCACCATCACCACTACCAATACCACCACCATCATTAGTACCACTATCACTACCATCACTACCATCACGACCACCAGCACTACCACCACCATCATCACTCCCCTCCCCCCCCCCCCCCCCCCCCCCCCCAAAGTCTTTTTCAAGACTACACAACCGAAACAAGCAATTGACATAGGCATGTAACAATGTGCTCTCTAGATAATTGTCCGCAGTCGTAGTTCCAAACCCTCAACATATAAAAACATCATTTCGTTGTCTTAAAGGTTGCATCTTATGGCGGTTATCTGGAATACACAGTAACCCATAGCTGGAACGAAACTAAGAAACTTCCAAGAACGTACGACGTGTTGCTCATGGTGGGTCCCTTTACCTCGCCTTCCTTTATCATAGGATCACAGACTACAGGCGTAAAAATCTCGCAAGTTGTTACAGCGTTGTTGCCTGAACAATGCTGTAACAACTTGTTGACATATGTGAACAACATTGATAAATGAACAACATTGTTCATCATTGTTTCAACAAGTTGTTACAGCTTGATGAAACAACAACCGTTGTTCACGCATGTTGGAACAACCGTACCGAAGAACGTGTTGATACATCAACCATGTTCACCATTGTTGTAACATTGTTGTTCATCGTTGTTATTTCGTCATACTGTTACAACATGTTGTATCATGTGCGAACAACGTTGTTGGCTATAAAAATGTGCTGTTGGAACAACTTGTTCATGACTGTTGCTTTATCCGTGAACAAGTTGTTCGAACCATAAGTGAACAACTTGTTGACAACTTGTTCACAACTTGTTCACGGCGAGCAGCACAACATTGTTCACGACTGTTGACAACCGTGAACAAGTTGTGCGTTTTTACGCGTGTACCTGACCAACCAGAAGACTAACACTCCTCACAGTGAAATAAACGTAGCGTGCTGCATAGGCAGTGTTGAAATACAAACCGAAATATAGTAAGGTTTGAGTACTGCCGAAAATATTGAACGTAGTTCCTAACGTTTTGAGCGAAGGCCTTTCGTCAGAGAGAAACGTCAATATTTCGAAGGGCCTTCGCTCGAAACGTTAGAAACTACGTTCAATATATTCGGCAGGACTCAAACCATACTGATATTTCGATTTAAAGCTATTCCTCACTTTCGTTTACAGGGCAAGAAATTTGGAATAATGTATGCTGGTCGACAGCTGACAAAGACAGCGTACATCAACAACAAACCCCAAACATTCAGAGTTCCACTTCATGAGGCGAGTATTTTCTTAAAGGGCAATAGCACTAAAAATTAAGTTTGTCTAATTTGAAAGAACTCATAAAATTGTAATAGAACATCCGTTACAACTTTTTCGTATCTTTCTTCGTTTGCAAGATATTTCAATTTGTTTGATATGTAAATGAGATGGTCTCTGACGTCAGGTGTGGGGTAAAATATTTTCGCATGTAGCAAAACCAGTTATATCTCTAAGTTTGTTCAGCGAAATCATTTGAAACTGTGCACATAAAAACTCCTTACGACGCTGAACATTTCATGTTAGATATGCAAGTGATTTTGCTCTGTATGAAAATATTTTACCCCACTCCTGACGTCAGAGACAATCTCATTTACATATCAAACAAATTGAAATATCTTGAAAACGCAAGAAAGATACGAAAAAGTTGTAAAGGATCTTCTATTACAATTTTATGAGTTCTTTCAAAATAGACAAACTAATTTTTAATGCCAATCCCTTTAACTTTATCACCACCATCATCGTCGACGTTATCACCATCATCACCATTACAATCATCGTTATGATTATCACCATGATCATCACCACCATTACCACCATCATCACCACCATCATCACCTATCACCATCATTACCAATTCTTATATTCTATTGTTCTGAGAACAAGAATGTATTCACCCTAAATCCATCATAGTATTTAACGCCTGATATTTAACGCCTCTGTTAGAACATTTAATCGCAGGCGTGTCTTGAGATGACTATTTTTGGTGTTACCTTATAGAAATTTTGGCAATTTTCAAGTAGAAGTCTGGTGTTGAAATCTTTGTTTGTGTTGTTCTTGGGAAAAATTGAGAGACTTTTGATTCTCGCAACTCCCACAGCACAAATGAAAGAGACAAGGTAAGATTGAGTTAAACTACAGTATGGAAAGGGCAGCATCGTCGTCGTCGCTTTCACCATCATCATCCTTATGATCATTATCACCATCATCATCGTGCCATCATCGCCATCATCATCGCCACCACCACCATCACCATCACTACCACCACCATCACCACCACCATCTCCACCACCACCATCATCACCACCATCACCACCACCATCACTACTATACCACCACCACCATCATCACCACCACCATCACTACCACCCACCACCATCACCACCACCACTACCATCATAGCCACCACCAACACTATCATCACCACCATCATCACTACTATACCACAACAATCACCACCACCACCATAACCATTATCACCACCACCACCATCATCACTACTATACCACCACCACCACCACCACCACCACCATCATCATCGCCACCACCATCATCATCAATATTAAAATGAATCGTATGCTATTTTTACCGCTCTTTTATGCGATTAATAATAGACAGAAATATATGTAGGTTGCACGAAGTTAAAATGGACATTGCTGTTGAAAACACAGAGGATTCTAAGAAAGTATTTCATGGCATTGAAAGATGTTCTTGTCCGCTAGGATACACTGGATATTCTTGTGAAGTAGGTAAAACACAGCTTTCTGTTCAACATAAAACTACAGTACTGCCTTAGGGGAGCACGGGTGGCGTGTGCTGTTAGCGCGCTGCCTCTCATCAAAAGTTAAGCCCGGTTAGACGGGGTTAGTACTTGGATGGGTGACCGCTTGGGAATGGCCCCGTTGTCGAGCTTGAAACTAATGTGAGTAGAGTTGTAGTTGATCTCTCCTGTGCTTCAAGGGTTTTTCGCCGGGTTCTCCGGTTTTCATCCCTCCGCAAAACCAACACTTACATCATGGTAGTCATGTTCAATTGGGGCATTTCGCTCTGTTTGACCACCAGTTGCTATAGGCAATAAAGTTAGTAAATCTTAACAGTTCCTTAGCTACTTCAATAACGTAAGTGCTTTTGTAAATCCAAACATTTCCACATTTTCTAGACTTGTGTCACCGGTTTTACCCGTAGTGGTTCAGGTATTATCACTGGCTGTGTCAAATGCAATTGTAATGGACACTCATCCTATTGCGATCGAGAAACAGGTGAATGTAAGGTTAGTGCAATATGGAGTAATGTTTATGTCCACGTCTGTCTGTGTCTATGTCTATGTCTATGTCTGTGTCTGTGTCTGTGTCTGTGTCGATGTCTATGTCTATGTCTATGTCCATGTCCATATGTCTATATGTCCATGTCTGCCTCTACGTCTATGTCCATGTCCACGTAATGCAACAGACGTTTGGCCAAGCTCAAATTCTCAGAAAATGTTTCCAAGCAGGTACAGCCCCAGACAGGAATCGAACCTGCAACTTTCTAATGATCTGTCAGAAGGTCATGAGCACAAGTACTGAGTATCAGAACCTGACGAACGTCTACCAATCGTTTGTTAGGTAACTATGGTTAACAAAGTTCGAATAATTATTGCTAGGATTGCCAACACAACACTGGTGGAAAGTATTGTGAGAAATGTATTCCTGGTTTCTATGGTGACGCAACAAGTGGATCTGAAGCGGCTTGTCGTCCTTGTGCATGTCCTTTTACAAATCCTCCCAACCGGTATGGGTGACAAGTGTACTAAAATACCACCATTACTACCAACCAATATTACGCACCACCACCACCACCACCACCATCACCACCATTACCACCATCACCATCACTACTAACATCACCATCACTACTACCACCACCACGACGACGACCACCACCATCACCACCACCATCGCTATCACTACTACCACCACAACCACCACCATCACTACTACCACCACGACGACGACGACCACCACCACCACTACCATCACCATCACCACCATCACCACTACCACCATCACTACTAACATCACCATCACTACTACCACCACGACGATGACGACCACCACCATCACCACCACCATCGCTATCACTACTACCACCACAACCACCACCATCACTACTACCACCACGACGACGACGACCACCACCACCACTACCATCACCACCACTACCATCACCACCACCACCACTACTAACATCACCACCACTACTACCACCACGACGACGACGACCACCACTACCATCACCACCACCATCGCCATCACTACTACTACCACAACCACCACCATCACTACTACCACCACGACGACGACCACCACCACTACCACCACTACTACCACCACGACGACGACGACCACCACCACCATCACTACCATCACCACCACCACCATTACCGTTACTACAAACATCGCCATCACTACCTCCACACCACTACCACCACCATTACTACAAACATCGTCATCACTACCACCGCCACAACCACCACCACACCACCACCACTACCACAATCACCACCATCAATGATCACTACCAAAATTTTAATCCAAAACTTTATTTTTCAGATTCAGTCCTACGTGTTATTTGGGTGACGATGGGTTACCAGTTTGCGACCAGTGTCCAGAAGGGCATGAAGGCAAACGCTGTGAAAGGTAAGCTGAGATGAAGATTTGAAGAACGATGAAGATTTGAAGAACGACGAATATAGCTAGAAAGTAAATAAAAGAAGCCACGTCTGGGGTTCGGAGAAATTCTCCAAGTGTAGTATTTGAGGTTGACGAACATCTACCAAACGTCTGTTAATGTACATTGTTCTCTACTTTGTACCTCTCGGTTACGGAATCTACGTGTACACGTACAAATCTTAACCTCACGTTTTTTATCATACTAGGTGTAAAGAATCATATACTGGAAATCCGGAAATTATTGGCGACTCTTGTAAACCAGGTAAAAGAAATTATGTTTTAAGCATAGATAGGTAATTCCCCAACACTGGCGCACAAGACATTGTGTATGTTAAGATACGATAACGTAAAGAGTAGCACCCCCACTCCACCCCACTCCACTCCACTCCACCCCACTCTGCTCTGCTCTGCTCTACTCTAATCAGTGGTCATGCTCTCAGAGCGGATACTTAATTTCCTTTCCAAGCGCAAAATGTTTAATTATTATCGTTGCAGTTACTTCGTGTGGTTGCAACACAGAAGGAAGCAGAACAACAGAATGTGATGAGAAAACTAAGAAGTGTGAGTGTAAGGTTAGTGTTCTGCCTTGATTTCTAGCTGTAACTAGTCGCTGGGATTGTAGTACGAGCAAGTGATTGGTTAATAACCCAGTTTTCCTGCAATCTGATTAGTTCTCTGTGCGGGATTTTCAAACTTGTAAAAACCTCAACGGTACCTTGATTACATTTTTCAGAGATACGTTCAAGGAGAGAAATGCAACGAATGCAAAAAAGGATTTTACAACCTTCATGGAAGCAACGACGAAGGCTGTAACAAGTGCTTTTGCATGGGCTTAAAGACATCTTGTAAATCTTCCACTAACTTTCGAGACCAAGTGAGTTCAATTGTGCTCTTTAAATATCGTGTGTGTGTGTGTGTCTGTCTGTTTTTCTATCTGTCTATTGGTCTGTCTCTCTGCTTCCGTCTGTCTGTCCGTCTGTCCGTCTGTCCGTCCGTCTGTCTGTCTCATCGTTCGTACTTATAAACATTCATTTGCAATTTTAGATAACATTTATTCCTTATTCCTTGGGTTTGCCAGCTGGTCTGAGCATTACAACTGAGGATCTATCACAAAATGTTTCGGATTTCGTAGTGGATTTTCATAATAAACGCGTGCGATTCCTGAATCGAACCTGGTTGCAACGGCCTAATATTTACTGGACACTACCCCGCACATTTCTAGGAAATCAGGTAATGATTCAAACATCTTCTCATTCTCTGCAAAAAGAATGTAGAACCACATGTAAAAACAATGTGAACCACATCTAAAAAGAATGTGAACCATCCACGTGCAAAAGAATGTGAACCACATGTAAAAAGCATGTGAACCACGTATAAAGAACAAAGTCATAATGTGTAGTTTTTCTGATTCTAGGTCATGTCTTATGGTGGAACCCTATCATTATCTTATTCCTTCTATTCTTCGCAAGACATTACATATGGCGGCAACGGACATATTGTGAAAATTAAGGTTAGTTTCCGAGGTTTAGACTAGGTCAAACTCAACTGAACATAAATAATCTCGTGAACATATATACAACATTATATACAGTTATAATAGTGCCTTTATACGAGAGCCGATAACACGCGCCTTACATCAGAAGCGATCTGACCCATTTATACGGCGTCTTGTGCAAGGCAGGTTCTGTGTGAGCCGCATATGGGGTATTTCAGGCGGGGTTTTTTCACATGTAGGCCGTGCTTATGTGGGTAAGCAATGCCTCATATAAGCGACCCTACTAAGTATTCAATATTTCTCTTTTAGGGTAATGGTATAACGTTAAATTATCGAGGCATTCGACGTGTTCCTTCAAACAAGGAGAAAGATCTTAATATAATTTTTTTGGAGGTAATTTGTTCCTTCGTTTGTTTGTTTGTTTGTTTGTTTGTTTGTTTGTTTGTTTGTTTGTTTGTTTGTTTGTTTGTTTGTTTGTTTGTTTGTTCCTTCCTTCCTTCGTTTGTTTGTTCGTTCGTTCGTTTACGTGAACACACTCGTTTCTCGACTTTTGTTTTTTAAAGAAACATTGGGATAACCAAGATGGAAGTGCCGTCTCTCGCTTTGACCTCATGCGTGTTCTAGTTCACACTGACGCAATCATGATCCGGGCAAGTTATGGAAAGGGTACCATCGAAAGCAGGTACATTATTTTTTGTCTTGCCCTACAAACCGTCGTTCAGATATTATTAATATCCAAAAAACATCTAACGAAACAGTTTATGCAGCAAGAACCAACAAATATCGTGTTATTTTTATTTAGTATCGGACAAATCAAGATGAATATTCCCACTGGTGAGAAGCTTGGCCAAACGAAAGCATCAGAGGTCGAGATTTGTGAATGCCCAGCCAACTATTATGGGTCCTCTTGTGAGGTAAAGATTGAGTTTAACGAACCCTTCGCTGGCCATGACAGTTTTGTCTACTTTTTAAAGTGCCAATGCAGCGAAATTTCACCCCAGTTTTTTATGATTGCATTTGAAAGAACACTAAAAATGACAACGTAACATCTTTCGTAGAATTTCGTTTCCTTGCTTCATTCTTGAGATATTCAGGTTTGTTTGATATGCAAATGTCATACTTATGACATCACACTGCATAATGACTTTTTAGAAAAGTATGACTTTCTTTGAGAGTGCTTATCGAAAGTACTTAATAAATATTTGCACTTGCATGTATGTAGCCATGACTGGTCACTAAACGTGTGTTGCTGGGTTGAAAATATTTGGACTATCCTAAAATTGATGCTATTTCAAAAAGTCATTATGCAGTGTGATGTCATAAGTATGACATTTGCATATCAAACAAACCTGAATATCTGAAGAATGAAGCAAGGAAACGAAATTCTACGAAAGATGTTACGTTGTCATTTTAAGTGTTCTTTCAAATGCAATCATAAAAAACTGGGGTGAAATTTCGCTGCATTGGCACTTTAATTTTACTCTGGCTAACGCCAGACGATTTTACTCGTCAAGGGTAGAGCTCCCGGAAACCTGGCTAATAAAGGATTAAAGGGCGTTAGGACTTGGATGAGTGACACAAGGTTATATCTTGTTTACACAAATCGAAATATAGCAAGGTTGGATATACTGCTGAAACAGGGAACGTTTCTCTCTGACCAAGGGCCTTAATTTGCTTGAAACGTTAGAGGGAGCACGGGTGGCGTGTGCTGTTAGGGCGCTGCCTCTCACCAGTAGTTAAGCCCAGTTGGACGGGGTTAGTACTTGGGTGACCGTCTGGCAATAACCCCGTTCTCGAACTTGAATTTCATGTGAGTAGAGTTTAGTTGGTCTCTCCTGTGCTTCGAGGGTTTTTCGCAGGGCTCTGCGGTTTTCCTCCCTCCGTAAAATCAACACGTTAGGTCTTAGCTTATGTCGTGCACTTTTAACATGAGCCTCTGGCTCGGATGATTGGGCGACCACATCCTGTGTTTACGACGTTAAATAAATCATTACTCATTACTCATAGACTTCTATGTTCCATGTTTCAGCAGTATATCTAACCTTACTGTATTTGATTTGTTTCAACCCTGCCTACGCAGCACGCTACTTTTATGTAATTTACGTATTGATTGCCAAGTATTCATTATCCGTTTTAGATGTGTGCCCCTGGATACACAAGAATGGGAAAAGCAATGGGCCTGTGCGTGCCTTGTCAGTGTTATTCACACTCTAATGAATGCGACGAACGTACCGGCGTTTGTAAGGTAACATTTTATTGCGCTCTGAAGTGGGTATTATTGAAAAGGCCTTTTTAAGTCACTTTTACTGAATTGTAGTACATCGCATTTTCCCCCCAGAATTGTAAACATAATACTGCTGGCGATAATTGTGAGTTATGTGCTCGTGGATTTTATGGGAATACAAAGAGAGGGAAGACTAAAGGTTGTAAGCAGTGTCCTTGTCCGCTTCCTGGTTCTACAAATCGGTTAGTAACATCCTAGCTAAAGTTAATACTTTTAATGAAGGAAGGAAGGAAGGAAGGAAGGAAGGAAGGAAGGAAGGAAGGAAGGAAGGAAGGAAGGAAGGAAGGAAGGAAGGAAGGAAGGAAGGAAGGAAGGAAGGAAGGATGGATGGAAGGATGGAAGGAAGGAAGGAACGAAGGAACGAAGGAACGAAGGAAGGAAGGAAGGAAGGAAGGAAGGAAGGAAGGAAGGAAGGAAGGAAGGAAGGAAGGAAGGAAGGAAGGAAGGAAGGAAGGAACGAAGGAACGAAGGAAGGAACGAAGGAACGAACGAAGGAACGAAGGAACGAACGAAGGAACGAAGGAACGAACGAACGAACGAACGAACGAACGAACGAACGAACGAACGAACGAACGAACGAACGAACGAACGAACGAACGAACGAACGAGCTTCCCTGCTCAACTTCATGTAATGGACTGTTTTTTCTATTTTTTGTTTTAGTTTCAGCGAGACATGCTTTATAGACAGCGACGGTCTGCCCACCTGTGATTCATGCCAAGAAGGATATTCGGGAAGACATTGTGAAAAGTACGAGATACACACACACACGTTGCAAATCAAAATATATTTCAGAACAGGACTGACATATAACATATAGTACTTACCCCAACATAATTCACTGTTGAATGTTTTTAGATGTTCGCTTAATTACACAGGAAATCCGCTGACCCCTGGTGGCAAGTGTTTCAAGGTTCTTGGTACAGTGAACACAACTTATTTTTACTTCTTTATGTAAATAAACGTCGGTGACGTCATAAGAACTGTCGCATCGGATGTGAAAATTTAATGAGATCATCCCTCTGGATGACTGCGTTTGAACACTGGGGCCCGCGAAGGGATAGCCCTCCCCTTTTCGTATGTAAAAAACTCAAATCTGCTGAGAAACAAAACATTTTTAGCGTCGCATGGCCGCACAATATTCCAGGAAGAAACGACGTGAAACACAAGTACTCGAACATTATCTGTAGTTCCTTTTTTCCCTTATAGTCCGTTTCAACTTACGTTGCAATGTTCCGAACTACGTTGCGAGGTAGATACAAATTTAAGTCGGCAATTTGTTTCTGCTTAACCAAGTATCTATTATTATATTCTATACAACAAATAATCTTCTTCTCCGTGATTTTACCAAAGGAATTCAATTCAAAGCTTATTAAATTCGAACTTCACAACGAACTTCCGTACCAAGT
The DNA here is from genome assembly GCA_035771165.1 of Paragorgia papillata. Classification (NCBI taxonomy): domain Eukaryota; kingdom Metazoa; phylum Cnidaria; class Anthozoa; order Scleralcyonacea; family Coralliidae; genus Paragorgia; species Paragorgia papillata. The sequence continues at coordinate 1,157,011 of JAWNZC010000102.1, read as the reverse complement.
TCCCAACCTTCCAACGAATGTTGACAAACGAATTTCAAAAGCAAGCTGAAACTGACTATAAATGTGCATGTTATTCGAGGTTTTGACCATCAGATATGCCATGTAAAGACGACGTTTGTGTGAAGGAAGACCAGTAGAGGTTGATGAACAACTGAATGTTCGAAAGCCCTGGGATCACCCATTTATAGCGGACCTATAGTGCTTAACTCCTTACCGACCCTATCGTTCGTTTCGGAACCATGAAAAGTTTACTATTTTACTCTGTCTAACGCCAGAGGCTTTTATTCGTCAAAGCGAGAACCGGTCAGTCGTGAAAGAGTTGAAGACCAAAATGTCTAATTCTATTGTTTCTTAATTTGCAGTGGAACTTATTCCCACGGTAAAAATAAGTCCTGAAAAGATCACATTACAAGAAGGTGAAAGCGCTCGTTTCGTTTGCACTGTGAAGTCGATTCGTCCCACACAAATACTGTGGTCCCGTAAAGATGGAAAACCGTTGTCTTCAAGAGCGATTGTCAGTGGAAGTATTCTGAGTTTTACGTCTCTGAACAAATCAGATGCTGGTACTTACGTCTGTGCTGCCAACAATGATATCGCTTTAAGACTGGCAACAACGGAACTTTATGTTAAAAGTAAGTCATTGTAGAAATGTACCAAGAACAAATTCTATGTTTATGTTTCTTTGGAGATGTCTATTTTTTTCCTTGAAATTTTTAAGCCGAGAGCTACTCTGATTTATCATGCCAGGTGCCACACGATGTATCACGCGTGGATTCACGCGAGGTGTCACGCGAGGATGGCACGAGATGTCACGGGGATATCACGAATTGTATTACACGAGGTGTCACGCGAGGGTATCACGCGAGGTATCACGCGAGGATGGCATGAGGTGTCACGCGGGATATCACGCGTGGTGTTACACGAGGTGCCACGCGAGGGTATCACGCGAGGATGGCATGAGGTGTCACGCGAGATATCACGCGTGGTGTTACACGAGGTGTCACGCGAGGTATTGCGTAAGGTGTGACGCGAGGCGAAAGACTATTATAAGCCCCTTCGCTTGCTAGGCGCACTGTTATGTTAACCTGGGCTTTGCCTGGTGATTTCACCCAATCTCTATATGGACTGCACGCTTTATTAAACAATAGGTTTTACCTTAAAAGATGGGCTATCCATTCCACATCGTGATTTTAATTGAATCAGAATTTTTAATTTAAGCTCGCGTTTCCAATAGCCATGGTGTTCCTTCCAAACCATGTCTTCCCATGCATGTGTATTTCATGTGCATCACAAATCACCTAAGAAAAAAAAATAGTTGATTCAAAAGTATTCCCTTTGCACTGCACTGCGCTGCACTGCACTGCGCCTGCGCCTGCGCCTGCGCCTGCGCCTGCGCCTGCGCCTGCGCCTGCGCCTGCGCCTGCGCCTGCGCCTGCGCCTGCGCCTGCGCTGTACTGCGCTGCACTGCACTGCGCTGCGCTACACTACACTGCGCTGTACTGCGCTGTACTGTACTGTACTGTACTGCGCTGTACTGTACTGTACTGTACTGTACTGCGCTGTACTACACTGTACTGTACTGTACTGCGCTGTACTGCACTGCACTGTACTGTACTGTACTGTACTGTACTGTACTGTACTGTACTGTACTGTACTGTACTGCTAAAAAGAATAGTAACTTGTGTTTAATAGATTTCAACTGAAATATATTATATTTTACATTTTAGAACAACAAGTCACCGCAGTAATTGTGACAGTTACTCCCAAGTCTCGTTATATTCCGGTGGGAGGAACAGCGAAATTTTCATGTACTTCCAAAACCTCCTCGAGATATTCAATAACATGGACTAGAGAGAATAATAATCCTATGTCATCAACGACGTATGTCGATCGAGATGGAACCTTGATTGTAAACGATGCCAAACTTGGTGACGGTGGAACGTATATATGTACTGGAAAGAACACATTGAATATAGATAGAGCTATCGTCTCTCTTCACGTTGGAGGTAATATACTTGGGTGTGAATAATGTTGTGCTGTGTGAACAACGTGAAGTGAAGTGGATTCGAGTGGAGTGAAGTGGAGTGAAGTGAAGTGGGGTGAAGTTAGGTGAAGTGAAGTGAAGTGAAGTGAAGTGAAGTGAAGTGAAGTGAAGTGAAGCGGAGTGAGGTGAAGTTAGGTGAAGTGAAGTGGAGTAAAGTGAAGTGAAGTGAAATGAAGTGAAGTGAAGCGGAGTGAGGTGAAGTGAAGCGGAGTGAGGTGAAGTTAGGTGGAGTGAAGTGAAGTGAAGTGAAGTGAAGTGAAGTGAAGTGGAGTGGAGTGGAGTGAAGTGAAGTGAAGTGAAGTGAAGTGAAGTGAAGTGAAGTGAAGTGAAGTGAAGCGGAGTGAAGTGAAGTGAAGTGAAGTGAAGTGAAGTGGAGTGAAGTGGAGTGAGGTGAAGTAAAGTAAAGTAAAGTGGAGTGGAGTGGAGTGAAGTGAAGTGAAATGAGGCGAAGTGAAAAGTGGATTTTCTGTCAACTATGAACAATGTTGTGCTTTCAACTGTGAACAATGTTGTGCTGTCAACTATGAACAATGTTGTGCTGTCAACTGTGAACAATGTTGTGCTGTCAACTGTGAACAATATTGCGCTGTCAACTGTGAACAATATTGTGCTGTCAACCACAAACACTATTGTGCTAGCTGTCAACCAATACTGTGCTACCATCAATAATCTAATATAATTCTAATTCTTTGCAGTGGTAGTCAAACCTCAGGTTGCGGTGACCCCGCAGAAACAGATTGTTGACATAGCTCAAGCAGTGAAGTTTCGTTGCTCAGCTTCAGCAGGCTTTCCAGCAGCAACCCTGCGTTGGAAGCGAGGAGATGGCAGACAACTGCCACGCTTTTCAAAATTCTTTAGGAGAACTGGATTATTTAAGATCTTAGCGGCGTCAAGACGAGACGAAGGTGAATATATGTGCACAGCCAGCAACAGCGGTGGAGATTCTGTTATGAAAGTTCAGCTTCTTGTCAAAGGTAAAAATTACAAAACTAATATTATATAAAGCAATATGATTGGCTAACCAGGGCATTTTTTCATTATCGCGGGCATGTGATTGGTTACTTGCACAGAAGTATTTTTATGTCATTGGTTACTTGATCAGCAGTACTTTCATGTGATTGGTTACTTGATCAGCAGTACTTTCATGTGATTGGTTACTTGATCAGCAGTACTTTCACGTGATTGGTTACTTGATCAGCAGTACTTGCATGCGATTGGTCACTTGATCCGTTGTACTTGTATGTGATTGGTTACTTGATCAGCAGTACTTGCATGTGATTGGTCACTTGATCAGCAGTACTTGCATGTGATTGGTTACTTCATCAGCAGCACTTGCATGTGATTGGTTACTTCATCAGCAGTACTTACATGTGATTGGCTACTTGATCAGAAGTACTTGTTTGTGATTGGCTATTGTATCTTTAATATATGTTCTTTCTGTCTAGGTCCAAATAGTTTACCAAGAGCAAGAGTCACGCCAGAATCTCTCACAGTGGATGAAGGGAATCGCGCTCTCCTTCGATGCCACGTTTCTGGAGACGAGAAACTGGTCGTGAGATGGCGTAAGAAAGATGGCAAGCTGCCAAAGTCGGCTGTAGTTCGAAGACATGATCTTGAAATTCAGAAGACAACTTTTTATAATGCTGGTCTTTATATTTGCACTGTCACAAACAGATATGGTCGAGCGGAAGCACAGGCTAGACTCAATGTCAATAAAGGTGAGAAAAGAGAATTGCAATCCTAAATATAAGACTTTTTTTTGCCCACACACGTACAGTAATAACGCCCGGGTTCCATGTATCTGCAAGCAACAAGCCGTCACTGGGATGCATTCACACTGGTTGTTCCCAGTCTGTTAACAAATCTGTAACAGGTTGTTGACTCCAACGGATTTCTAACAACCTGTTACAACAACTTGTTACTGCTCTGCACTTAAAGCCCCGCACAGACGACCAAGTTTTCCTTGACAAGTTTTTCCTTAACAAGTTTTATTTGTTCGTGTGCACGACACAAATTGACAAGTTTTTCCTTGACAAGGAGCCTTGTTCAAAGCTGGTCATGCCAGCTTTTGAACAAGGAAATTTGTTCGTGTGTATAGTCGTCAAGGAAAACTTGACAAGATCATCTCCTAAGCTTATTACGCGATGATTGCCGTCAAGGAAAACGTGTCCAACCGTACTCACGAGCAATTACAACTTGTCAAGGAAAGTTGTTGGGGAAAAACGTGTTCATCGTACACACGAGCAAGGAAAGCTACCAAGGAACTTGTCCAGAAAAACTTGGTCGTCTGTGCGGGGCTTAACAAGTTGTTATAAGGTTGACAACAAGCTTGTACAGTCAAACCCCTATTAAGCGGACACCTTTGGGACGTCGCCGAGGTGTCCGCTTAATAGGGGTTGTACAGTTGGGGTAGTGACCAGCTATAATAAAGCAATCAATACAGCACTAACTGACTTAAACTAGTTCACAATTCAAAGTGTTGGTCTCTCTCTGTTAATCCCAAGTGTCGATTGTTACTGTTAAAGAAAACGTTAATTTTAAGAGAGGTGTCCGCTTAAAAGGGGCTGTAACTATAGTGTTTTATAATTTTAAAAGGAGTTTAAAAGGAGTGTCTGTTAACAGGGGTTCGACTGCATCAGCTTAATTAAATTACAACTTGTTAACAGGCTTGCTGCAAGCACGTTGCGAGCACATCCTGCTGACAAGCTGTGAGATTTTTATGTGTGTTGTTAGTTAAGTTAGAGACGAACGTTTTCTGCATATGAAATATTTTGCTAAAAACTGCAATGTGTTAACGCGCGATTTTTATAATCCGCCTTTTTCTCTTCCATTAGATACATCAAAGCCGTCTAGAGTCAGTATAAAACCTGGTGGCACCGTTATTACCGCGATGGAAGGAGAATCACTGACACTTGAATGTCAAGTGGCTGGTATCAGTAAGCCTTTAGTAAAATGGACGCACTTGTTAAAGAAACAACTCGTTGGTTACAAGAGGAAGCTTGACTTTAAGAAGTTAAAACTGGATGACACGGGGACGTATGTGTGTTCTTCAAGGACAGAAGAAGGCGAAGAAGCCTCCGTGTCCGTGGTTGTTCAAAGTAAGTTGGATGCATGCATGATGATTTAGAGGTGTGCGAATCCGATCCGAATCCGATCGGATCGGATTCGGATCGGATTTTGTTCTCTTTTTCTGAGATCGGATCGAATCGGATTTTGCAATTTTTACCCGCATCAGATTCACTTTTGTCATTGTTTTTGTCACGAAATTAACAAATTCACTAGTTGTATGCACATTGCACAACATATGAATGTTACTATTGCATAAGATTATTATTGTATAGTAGTTTTCTTAAATTTATTTGTTCATTGGTTTTCTTTTCGGAAAGTTTGCGAACTATTGCAACATATATCCGGTGTTTTAATTTTTTCGGACCGGATCGGATCGGATCGGACTACGATTTTTTGGCTTCGGATCGGATTCGGATTCACAGTTTTGGCAAACCCTCGGATTATAAGGTGTCAATCCGATCCGACGCACACCACTACATGATATGTACTGTTTAATAAACGAGCAGGAGTGTTTTATCATATATAAAAAAACACGAACTGCGAGTTTATTGAACGGCTTCAAAAAACGAACCACTTGGTAAGTTCACTGGCGTAGTAAGTTTGAAAAATAACCTTGCCTAAAGGCTGATTTCCAGTCAGTGGAATTTTGCGAGCGGGCGGAATTTTTCTTTGTTTTGTGAGCTCTCGAGCGCAACTAATCTAATTCCGAGCACAAAAGACAAAGAAAAATTCCGCCCGCTCGCAAAATTCCACTGACTGGAAATCAGCCTTAAGCCGAGAAAATCAAAGCTAAAGTTTATGTAAATCAGGAGGTATCTTTATCACATATAAAGACACTGATTAAACTTTTGAATTTTCCTCATGAATTGAGTTTTTGAAAACCACAAATTTCAAGCGGAGCCCTTCATCTGAGTAAAAAGTAGAGTGTTGCGTAGGCAGTGTTTTAGATAGAACAAAGTGAAAAGATAATAAACTGCTGAGATTAGTTTTGATAAAGAAATATTGACGTTTCGAGCAGAGCCCTAATTGGAGTCCTTCATATTTTACTCCGATAAATGGCTACGCTCGAAACGTCGGTATTTCGTTATTAAAACTAATCTTATTAAAAATAATCATTCGAAGTTGTCATGTATGAAGACTGTTGTCTAGATATTGAAGAAACTAGTCTGTTTCGAAATATGAAATAGCCTAAGTACTATAGACACGTAAAAACGCGCAAGCTGTTACAGACCTGCAAGCAAAGCAAGTTGTTACAAGGCTGTTGAACAGGCTGTCACCGTCATGTGTTCGCACTGGCTGTCCCAGTCTGTTAACATGTCTGTAACAGGTTGTTGACAACTTGTAACAAGGCTGATGACTCCAACAGACTGATGACAAGTTGTTCCAACAACTTGTTACCGCTCTACACTTAACAAGTTGTTAACAGGTTGATGCTAACAAGGTTGTAGCAGCTTCTTGAATGAACAGCATTGTTACAACTTGTTCCCAGCCTTGCTACAAGCCTGTTGCGAACACATCCTGTTGACAAGCTGTGAGATTTTTACGTGTGTATCATTCGACCTTCAGCTCCCAACTTGACCTGTAGCTCAGTTGGTAGAGCATCGGACTAGTAAAGTTCGAATCCCAGCCAGGCCAAGTAGAGTTTTCTCTACTTGTCCGGCATGGTTCGTCGCTCAGAGTAACACCTTAATATTAAACTCTATCATTTTTCTATTTCTTAATTATTCTTATTTTATCTACCTTAGGAAACAAAATTCTTCCACAAGTTCAAGTAAGACCAAACAACGTCGCGGCTAACACGGGTGAAAAAGTAACTTTTACGTGTACGACTCGATCTGCTCAGCAACCTGTGGAAGTCGCATGGAGTCGCGCGGATGGAACTGCTCTGAGTAAAACTCATTTAGTGAGGGGTAATGTCTTGGAAATTCATAACATACGAAAGGAACACCAGGGAACGTACATTTGTCTGGCAAAAAATCGCTTTGGAGCGAATAAAGCTACAGCCGAACTTACTGTGTTTGAGCCCTGAATCTGTTTTTATGAAAACTAAGGCCTATGTGAATGTGACCTATGTGCAGTACCCCTAGCTGGGACGCCAGAATAGTCCCTAGAATTAAAGTATCTGGGAACGTGGACAAAGTCTTCGTTCCATATGTTTTTGTTCACGTTTATGCAAATGTGTGCACTTTCACCCTTGCAAAACACATATTTTCATTATATACTGTAGTAGCAAAGTGTAGGTTCAATCACTGAACCGTAATTTTTATTTATTTATACAAATATTAATGTAAAACAAAAGATATGTGTATTTTTAGGGCACCTTCAACATAAGTTGCAGCTCAATATTAATAGCCTCTATGACGTTTGCCGCGTTTCCAGGCAATTTAAGGTACTATAAAGGCCTGGCCAAATGCTTTCAACATTTCATGCAACATCGTTCAACATTGTTGAACGCATGTTGAACGAAAATTTGAACATGTTCAAATTTCGTTCAACATCATTCAACACCGTTCAACAACGTTCAACATCATTCAACAGGGTGGCTAAACGCTTTCAACATGTTGAATCACGGTTGAATTCAACAATGTTGAATGACATGTTGAAAGCGTTTGGTAATGCCAGAGACTTTTCCTGACTTGTCCACAGACACCGTAGTCTCTTTTGTGTCAAGCGAGTTTTTTTTTCAAATAAGGTGAGACAACACCCAGAAGGGAAAACCCAAAGACAGTGATCTTGATAGAGGCCTGGCTAAACAGGAGAATCTCAAAAAGTGAGCCCCAAATCTTATACTGCGCATTATGTGAATATAGGCACTATTAAAGGCCTGGCCAAACGCTTTCAACATTTCATTCAACATTGTTGAATTCAACCGTGATTCAACATGTTGAAAGCGTTTGGCCACCCTGTTGAATGATGTTGAACGTTGTTGAATGGTGTTGAATGATGTTGCATGAAATGTTGAAAGCGTTTGGCCAGGCCTTATATCCAGGCTTGAAAGTTGTCAGTTATCGTTGTACTTAACTAACTCAAAGTGTCTTATTGTAGCTCTGAAACCACTGATTTGTTATATCGACAGCAGGGGCGTGGCAACTGGGGGGCGTGGGTATATTTATTCTAAATATCAAATAGTTGGTCAAACGAGGAATTGCTGCTGCTGATTACCACTGTAATTGTTAAACATGTTTTCCGCTTTATTGGTTACTTTTAGATTAATATTCAGAACACTTTCAGAGTTTCAGTGACTTTTGATTGTTTCCATAAAAATAAAATGTTTCTGTCTTGTCTTGTTTTGCCCAGCTCCTAAATACCCGTTTATACATTACAAGTTTTTCGATCAATTCTCGCCTTTTTTCACACTATGTCTCTGATATGAAAATTTTCATTTATCATGAAATTCGATGAAATATTACCCCTCGGGATGATCTATAAATGCTAAATGTTATTACATAACTAATGACGTAATTGCCTCCTGACTGGGAACTGTACAAAATTTCAAGATTTTTTGTACGATTGCCTCCTGACTGGGAATCGTACAAAATTTCAAGATTTTTTGTACGATTGCCTCCTGACTGGGAATCGTACAAAATTTCAAGATTTTTTGTACGATTGCCTCCTGACTGGGAATCGTACAAAATTTCAAGATTTTCTGTACGATTGCCTCCTGACTGGGAATCGTACAAAATTTCAAGATTTTCTGTACGATTCCCTCCTGACTGGGAATCGTACAAAATTTCAAGATTTTTTGTACGATTGCCTCCTCACTGGGAATCGTACAAAATTTCAAGATTTTTTGTACGATTGCCTCCTGACTGGGAATCGTACAAAATTTCAAGATTTTTTGTACGATTGCCTCCTGACTGGGAATCGTACAAAATTTCAAGATTTTTTGTACGATTGCCTCCTGACTGGGAATCGTACAAAATTTTAAGATTTTTTGTACGATTGCCTCCTGACTGGGAATCGTACAAAATTTCAAGATTTTTTGTACGATTGCCTCCTGACTGGGAATCGTACAAAATTTCAAGATTTTCTGTACGATTGCCTCCTGACTGGGAATCGTACAAAATTTCAAGATTTTTTGTACGATTGCCTCCTGACTGGGAATCGTACAAAATTTCAAGATTTTTTGTACGATTGCCTCCTGACTGGGAATCGTACAAAATTTCAAGATTTTTTGTACGATTGCCTCCTGACTGGGAATCGTACAAAATTTCAAGATTTTTTGTACGATTGCCTCCTGACTGGGAATCGTACAAAATTTCAAGATTTTTTGTACGATTGCCTCCTGACTGGGAATCTAGAAAATTTCAAGATTTTTTGTACGATTGCCTCCTGACTGGGAATCGTACAAAATTTCAAGATTTTTTGTACGATTGCCTCCTGACTGGGAATCGTACAAAATTTCAAGATTTTTTGTACGATTGCCTCCTGACTGGGAATCGTACAAAATTTCAAGATTTTTTGTATGATTGCCTCCTGACTGGGAATCGTACAAAAAATCTTGAAATTTTGTACGATTGCCTCCTGACTGGGAATCGTACAAAATTTTAAGATTTTTTGTACGATTGCCTCCTGACTGGGAATCGTACAAAATTTCAAGATTTTTTGTACGATTGCCTCCTGACTGGGAATCTAAAAAATTTCAAGATTTTTTGTACGATTGCCTCCTGACTGGGAATCGTACAAAATTTCAAGATTTTTTGTACGATTGCCTCCTGACTGGGAATCGTACAAAATTTCAAGATTTTTTGTACGATTGCCTCCTGACTGGGAATATAAAAAATTTCAAGATTTTTTGTACGATTGCCTCCTGACTGGGAATCGTACAAAATTTCAAGATTTTTTGTACGATTGCCTCCTGACGGGGAATCGTACAAAATTTCAAGATTTTTTGTACGATAAATGCCTCCTGACGGGGAATCGTACAAAATTTCAAGATTTTTTGTACGATAAATGCCTCCTGACTGGGAATCGTACAAAATTTCAAGATTTTTTGTACGATTTCCTCCTGACTGGGAATCGTGCAAAATTTTTGTACGATTTCCTCCTGACTGGGAATCGTGCAAAATTTTTGTACGATTTCCTCCTGACTGGGAATCGTGCAAAATTTTTGTACGATTTCCTCCTGACTGGGAATCGTGCAAAATTTTTGTACGATTTCCTCCTGACTGGGAATCGTGCAAAATTTTTGTACGATTTCCTCCTGACTGGGAATCGTGCAAAATTTTTTGTACGATTTCCTCCTGACTGGGAATCGTGCAAAATTTTTGTACGATTTCCTCCTGACTGGGAATCGTGCAAAATTTTTGTACGATTTCCTCCTGACTGGGAATCGTGCAAAATTTTTGTACGATTTCCTCCTGACTGGGAATCGTGCAAAATTTTTGTACGATTTCCTCCTGACTGGGAATCGTGCAAAATTTTTGTACGATTTCCTCCTGACTGGGAATCGTGCAAAATTTTTGTACGATTTCCTCCTGACTGGGAATCGTGCAAAATTTTTGTACGATTTCCTCCTGACTGGGAATCGTGCAAAATTTTTGTACGATTTCCTCCTGACTGGGAATCGTGCAAAATTTTTGTACGATTTCCTCCTGACTGGGAATCGTGCAAAATTTTTGTACGATTTCCTCCTGACTGGGAATCGTGCAAAATTTTTGTACGATTTCCTCCTGACTGGGAATCGTGCAAAATTTTTGTACGATTTCCTCCTGACTGGGAATCGTGCAAAATTTTTGTACGATTTCCTCCTGACTGGGAATCGTGCAAAATTTTTGTACGATTTCCTCCTGACTGGGAATCGTGCAAAATTTTTGTACGATTTCCTCCTGACTGGGAATCGTGCAAAATTTTTGTACGATTTCCTCCTGACTGGGAATCGTGCAAAATTTTTGTACGATTTCCTCCTGACTGGGAATCGTGCAAAATTTTTGTACGATTTCCTCCTGACTGGGAATCGTGCAAAATTTTTGTACGATTTCCTCCTGACTGGGAATCGTGCAAAATTTTTGTACGATTTCCTCCTGACTGGGAATCGTGCAAAATTTTTGTACGATTTCCTCCTGACTGGGAATCGTGCAAAATTTTTGTACGATTTCCTCCTGACTGGGAATCGTGCAAAATTTTTGTACGATTTCCTCCTGACTGGGAATCGTGCAAAATTTTTGTACGATTTCCTCCTGACTGGGAATCGTGCAAAATTTTTGTACGATTTCCTCCTGACTGGGAATCGTGCAAAATTTTTGTACGATTTCCTCCTGACTGGGAATCGTGCAAAATTTTTGTACGATTTCCTCCTGACTGGGAATCGTGCAAAATTTTTGTACGATTTCCTCCTGACTGGGAATCGTGCAAAATTTTTGTACGATTTCCTCCTGACTGGGAATCGTGCAAAATTTTTGTACGATTTCCTCCTGACTGGGAATCGTGCAAAATTTTTGTACGATTTCCTCCTGACTGGGAATCGTGCAAAATTTTTGTACGATTTCCTCCTGACTGGGAATCGTGCAAAATTTTTGTACGATTTCCTCCTGACTGGGAATCGTGCAAAATTTTTGTACGATTTCCTCCTGACTGGGAATCGTGCAAAATTTTTGTACGATTTCCTCCTGACTGGGAATCGTGCAAAATTTTTGTACGATTGCCTCCTGACTGGGAATCGTACAAAATTTCAAGATTTTTTGTACGATTGCCTCCTGACTGGGAATATAAAAAATTTCAAGATTTTTTGTACGATTGCCTCCTGACTGGGAATCGTACAAAATTTCAAGATTTTTTGTACGATTGCCTCCTGACGGGGAATCGTACAAAATTTCAAGATTTTTTGTACGATAAATGCCTCCTGACGGGGAATCGTATAAAATTTCAAGATTTTTTGTACGATAAATGCCTCCTGACTGGGAATCGTACAAAATTTCAAGATTTTTTGTACGATTTCCTCCTGACTGGGAATCGTGCAAAATTTTTGTACGATTTCCTCCTGACTGGGAATCGTGCAAAATTTTTGTACGATTTCCTCCTGACTGGGAATCGTGCAAAATTTTTGTACGATTTCCTCCTGACTGGGAATCGTGCAAAATTTTTGTACGATTTCCTCCTGACTGGGAATCGTGCAAAATTTTTGTACGATTTCCTCCTGACTGGGAATCGTGCAAAATTTTTGTACGATTTCCTCCTGACTGGGAATCGTGCAAAATTTTTGTACGATTTCCTCCTGACTGGGAATCGTGCAAAATTTTTGTACGATTTCCTCCTGACTGGGAATCGTGCAAAATTTTTGTACGATTTCCTCCTGACTGGGAATCGTGCAAAATTTTTGTACGATTTCCTCCTGACTGGGAATCGTGCAAAATTTTTGTACGATTTCCTCCTGACTGGGAATCGTGCAAAATTTTTGTACGATTTCCTCCTGACTGGGAATCGTGCAAAATTTTTGTACGATTTCCTCCTGACTGGGAATCGTGCAAAATTTTTGTACGATTTCCTCCTGACTGGGAATCGTGCAAAATTTTTGTACGATTTCCTCCTGACTGGGAATCGTGCAAAATTTTTGTACGATTTCCTCCTGACTGGGAATCGTGCAAAATTTTTGTACGATTTCCTCCTGACTGGGAATCGTGCAAAATTTTTGTACGATTTCCTCCTGACTGGGAATCGTGCAAAATTTTTGTACGATTTCCTCCTGACTGGGAATCGTGCAAAATTTTTGTACGATTTCCTCCTGACTGGGAATCGTGCAAAATTTTTGTACGATTTCCTCCCGACTGGGAATCGTGCAAAATTTTTGTACGATTTCCTCCCGACTGGGAATCGTGGAAAATTTTTGTACTATTTCCTCCTGACTGGGAATCGTGCAAAATTTTTGTACGATTTCCTCCTGACTGGGAATCGTGCAAAATTTTTGTACGATTTCCTCTTGACTGGGAATCGTGCAAAATTTTTGTACGATTTCCTCCTGACTGGGAATCGTGCAAAATTTTTGTACGATTTCCTCCCGACTGGGAATCGTGCAAAATTTTTGTACGATTTCCTCCCGACTGGGAATCGTGCAAAATTTTTGTACTATTTCCTCCTGACTGGGAATCGTGCAAAATTTTTGTACTATTTCCTCCTGACTGGGAATCGTGCAAAATTTTTGTACTATTTCCTCCTGACTGGGAATCGTGCAAAATTTTTGTACTATTTCCTCCTGACTGGGAATCGTGCAAAATTTTTGTACGATTTCCTCCCGACTGGGAATCGTGCAAAATTTTTGTACTATTTCCTCCTGACTGGGAATCGTGCAAAATTTTTGTACTATTTCCTCCTGACTGGGAATCGTGCAAAATTTTTGTACTATTTCCTCCTGACTGGGAATCGTGCAAAATTTTTGTACTATTTCCTCCTGACTGGGAATCGTGCAAAATTTTTGTACGATTTCCTCCTGACTGGGAATCGTGCAAAATTTTTGTACGATTTCCTCCTGACTGGGAATCGTGCAAAATTTTTGTACGATTTCCTCTTGACTGGGAATCGTGCAAAATTTTTGTACGATTTCCTCCTGACTGGGAATCGTGCAAAATTTTTGTACGATTTCCTCCTGACTGGGAATCGTGCAAAATTTTTGTACGATTTCCTCCTGACTGGGAATCGTGCAAAATTTTTGTACGATTTCCTCCTGACTGGGAATCGTGCAAAATTTTTGTACGATTTCCTCCTGACTGGGAATCGTGCAAAATTTTTGTACGATTTCCTCCTGACTGGGAATCGTGCAAAATTTTTGTACGATTTCCTCCTGACTGGGAATCGTGCAAAATTTTTGTACGATTTCCTCCTGACTGGGAATCGTGCAAAATTTTTGTACGATTTCCTCCTGACTGGGAATCGTGCGAAATTTTTGTACGATTTCCTCCTGACTGGGAATCGTGCAAAATTTTTGTACGATTTCCTCCTGACTGGGAATCGTGCAAAATTTTTGTACGATTTCCTCCTGACTGGGAATCGTGCAAAATTTTTGTACGATTTCCTCCTGACTGGGAATCGTGCAAAATTTTTGTACGATTTCCTCCTGACTGGGAATCGTGCAAAATTTTTGTACGATTTCCTCCTGACTGGGAATCGTGCAAAATTTTTGTACGATTTCCTCCTGACTGGGAATCGTGCAAAATTTTTGTACGATTTCCTCCTGACTGGGAATCGTGCAAAATTTTTGTACGATTTCCTCTTGACTGGGAATCGTGCAAAATTTTTGTACGATTTCCTCCTGACTGGGAATCGTGCAAAATTTTTGTACGATTTCCTCCTGACTGGGAATCGTGCAAAATTTTTGTACGATTTCCTCCTGACTGGGAATCGTGCAAAATTTTTGTACGATTTCCTCCTGACTGGGAATCGTGCAAAATTTTTGTACGATTTCCTCCTGACTGGGAATCGTGCAAAATTTTTGTACGATTTCCTCCTGACTGGGAATCGTGCAAAATTTTTGTACGATTTCCTCCTGACTGGGAATCGTGCAAAATTTTTGTACGATTTCCTCCTGACTGGGAATCGTGCAAAATTTTTGTACGATTTCCTCCTGACTGGGAATCGTGCGAAATTTTTGTACGATTTCCTCCTGACTGGGAATCGTGCAAAATTTTTGTACGATTTCCTCCTGACTGGGAATCGTGCAAAATTTTTGTACGATTTCCTCCTGACTGGGAATCGTGCAAAATTTTTGTACGATTTCCTCCTGACTGGGAATCGTGCAAAATTTTTGTACGATTTCCTCCTGACTGGGAATCGTGCAAAATTTTTGTACGATTTCCTCCTGACTGGGAATCGTGCAAAATTTTTGTACGATTTCCTCCTGACTGGGAATCGTGCAAAATTTTTGTACGATTTCCTCCTGACTGGGAATCGTGCAAAATTTTTGTACGATTTCCTCCTGACTGGGAATCGTGCAAAATTTTTGTACGATTTCCTCCTGACTGGGAATCGTGCAAAATTTTTGTACGATTTCCTCCTGACTGGGAATCGTGCAAAATTTTTGTACGATTTCCTCCTGACTGGGAATCGCGCAAAATTTTTGTACAATTTCCTCCTGACTGGGAATCGTGCAAAATTTTTGTACAATTTCCTTCTGACTGGGAATCGTGCAAAATTTTTGTACGATTTCCTCCTGACTGGGAATCGTGCAAAATTTTTGTACGATTTCCTCCTGACTGGGAATCGTGCAAAATTTTTGTACGATTTCCTCCTGACTGGGAATCGTGCAAAATTTTTGTACGATTTCCTCCCGACTGGGAATCGTGCAAAATTTTTGTACGATTTCCTCCCGACTGGGAATCGTGCAAAATTTTTGTACTATTTCCTCCTGACTGGGAATCGTGCAAAATTTTTGTACGATTTCCTCCTGACTGGGAATCGTGCAAAATTTTTGTACGATTTCCTCCTGACTGGGAATCGTGCAAAATTTTTGTACGATTTCCTCCTGACTGGGAATCGTGCAAAATTTTTGTACGATTTCCTCTTGACTGGGAATCGTGCAAAATTTTTGTACGATTTCCTCCTGACTGGGAATCGTGCAAAATTTTTGTACGATTTCCTCCCGACTGGGAATCGTGCAAAATTTTTGTAAGATTTCCTCCCGACTGGGAATCGTGCAAAATTTTTGTACTATTTCCTCCCGACTGGGAATCGTGCAAAATTTTTGTACTATTTCCTCCCGACTGGGAATCGTGCAAAATTTTTGTACGATTTCCTCCTGACTGGGAATCGTGCAAAATTTTTGTACGATTTCCTCCTGACTGGGAATCGTGCAAAATTTTTGTACGATTTCCTCCTGACTGGGAATCGTGCAAAATTTTTGTACGATTTCCTCTTGACTGGGAATCGTGCAAAATTTTTGTACGATTTCCTCCTGACTGGGAATCGTGCAAAATTTTTGTACGATTTCCTCCTGACTGGGAATCGTGCAAAATTTTTGTACGATTTCCTCCTGACTGGGAATCGTGCAAAATTTTTGTACGATTTCCTCCTGACTGGGAATCGTGCAAAATTTTTGTACGATTTCCTCCTGACTGGGAATCGTGCAAAATTTTTGTACGATTTCCTCCTGACTGGGAATCGTGCAAAATTTTTGTACGATTTCCTCCTGACTGGGAATCGTGCAAAATTTTTGTACGATTTCCTCCTGACTGGGAATCGTGCAAAATTTTTGTACGATTTCCTCCTGACTGGGAATCGTGCAAAATTTTTGTACGATTTCCTCCTGACTGGGAATCGCGCAAAATTTTTGTACAATTTCCTCCTGACTGGGAATCGTGCAAAATTTTTGTACAATTTCCTTCTGACTGGGAATCGTGCAAAATTTTTGTACGATTTCCTCCTGACTGGGAATCGTGCAAAATTTTTGTACGATTTCCTCCTGACTGGGAATCGTACAAAATTTCAAAATCTTTTGTACGATTGCCTCCTGACTGGGAATCGTGCAAAATTTTTGTACGATTTCCTCCTGACTGGGAATCTTGCAAAATTTTTGTACGATTTCCTCCTGACTGGGAATCGTGCAAAATTTTTGTACGATTTCCTCCTGACTGGGAATCGTGCAAAATTTTTGTACGATTTCCTCCTGACTGGGAATCGTGCAAAATTTTTGTACGATTTCCTCCTGACTGGGAATCGCGCAAAATTTTTGTACAATTTCCTCCTGACTGGGAATCGTGCAAAATTTTTGTACAATTTCCTCCTGACTGGGAATCGTACAAAATTTCAAAATCTTTTGTACGATTGCCTCCTGACTGGGAATCGTGCAAAATTTTTGTACGATTTCCTCCTGACTGGGAATCGTGCAAAATTTTTGTACGATTTCCTCCTGACTGGGAATCGTGCAAAATTTTTGTACGATTTCCTCCTGACTGGGAATCGTGCAAAATTTTTGTACGATTTCCTCCTGACTGGGAATCGTGCAAAATTTTTGTACGATTTCCTCCTGACTGGGAATCGTGCAAAATTTTTGTACGATTTCCTCCTGACTGGGAATCGCGCAAAATTTTTGTACAATTTCCTCCTGACTGGGAATCGTGCAAAATTTTTGTACAATTTCCTTCTGACTGGGAATCGTGCAAAATTTTTGTACGATTTCCTCCTGACTGGGAATCGTGCAAAATTTTTGTACGATTTCCTCCTGACTGGGAATCGTACAAAATTTCAAAATCTTTTGTACGATTGCCTCCTGACTGGGAATCGTGCAAAATTTTTGTACGATTTCCTCCTGACTGGGAATCGTGCAAAATTTTTGTACGATTTCCTCCTGACTGGGAATCGTGCAAAATTTTTGTACGATTTCCTCTTGACTGGGAATCGTGCAAAATTTTTGTACGATTTCCTCCTGACTGGGAATCGTGCAAAATTTTTGTACGATTTCCTCCCGACTGGGAATCGTGCAAAATTTTTGTACGATTTCCTCCCGACTGGGAATCGTGCAAAATTTTTGTACTATTTCCTCCCGACTGGGAATCGTGCAAAATTTTTGTACTATTTCCTCCCGACTGGGAATCGTGCAAAATTTTTGTACGATTTCCTCCTGACTGGGAATCGTGCAAAATTTTTGTACGATTTCCTCCTGACTGGGAATCGTGCAAAATTTTTGTACGATTTCCTCCTGACTGGGAATCGTGCAAAATTTTTGTACGATTTCCTCTTGACTGGGAATCGTGCAAAATTTTTGTACGATTTCCTCCTGACTGGGAATCGTGCAAAATTTTTGTACGATTTCCTCCTGACTGGGAATCGTGCAAAATTTTTGTACGATTTCCTCCTGACTGGGAATCGTGCAAAATTTTTGTACGATTTCCTCCTGACTGGGAATCGTGCAAAATTTTTGTACGATTTCCTCCTGACTGGGAATCGTGCAAAATTTTTGTACGATTTCCTCCTGACTGGGAATCGTGCAAAATTTTTGTACGATTTCCTCCTGACTGGGAATCGTGCAAAATTTTTGTACGATTTCCTCCTGACTGGGAATCGTGCAAAATTTTTGTACGATTTCCTCCTGACTGGGAATCGTGCAAAATTTTTTGTACGATTTCCTCCTGACTGGGAATCGCGCAAAATTTTTGTACAATTTCCTCCTGACTGGGAATCGTGCAAAATTTTTGTACAATTTCCTTCTGACTGGGAATCGTGCAAAATTTTTGTACGATTTCCTCCTGACTGGGAATCGTGCAAAATTTTTGTACGATTTCCTCCTGACTGGGAATCGTACAAAATTTCAAAATCTTTTGTACGATTGCCTCCTGACTGGGAATCGTGCAAAATTTTTGTACGATTTCCTCCTGACTGGGAATCTTGCAAAATTTTTGTACGATTTCCTCCTGACTGGGAATCGTGCAAAATTTTTGTACGATTTCCTCCTGACTGGGAATCGTGCAAAATTTTTGTACGATTTCCTCCTGACTGGGAATCGTGCAAAAATTTTTGTACGATTTCCTCCTGACTGGGAATCGTGCAAAATTTTTGTACAATTTCCTCCTGACTGGGAATCGTGCAAAATTTTTGTACGATTTCCTCCTGACTGGGAATCGTGCAAAATTTTTGTACGATTTCCTCCTGACTGGGAATCGTGCAAAATTTTTGTACGATTTCCTCCTGACTGGGAATCGTGCAAAATTTTTTGTACGATTTCCTCCTGACTGGGAATCGTGCAAAATTTTTGTACGATTTCCTCCTGACTGGGAATCGTGCAAAAATTTTTGTACGATTTCCTCCTGACTGGGAATCGTGCAAAATTTTTGTACGATTTCCTCCTGACTGGGAATCGTGCAAAATTTTTGTACGATTTCCTCCTGACTGGGAATCGCGCAAAATTTTTGTACAATTTCCTCCTGACTGGGAATCGTGCAAAATTTTTGTACAATTTCCTTCTGACTGGGAATCGTGCAAAATTTTTGTACGATTTCCTCCTGACTGGGAATCGTGCAAAATTTTTGTACGATTTCCTCCTGACTGGGAATCGTACAAAATTTCAAAATCTTTTGTACGATTGCCTCCTGACTGGAAATCGTACAAAATTTCAAGATTTTTTGTATGATTGCCTCCTGACTGGGAATCGTACAATATTTCAAGATTTTTTGTACGATTGCCTCCTGACTGGGAATCGTACAAAATTTCAAGATTTTTTGTACGATTGCCTCCCGACTGGGAATCATACAAAATTTCAAGATTTTTTGTACGATTGCCTCCCGACTGGGAATCGTACAAAATTTCAAGATCTTTTGTACGATTGCGTCCTGACTGGGAATCGTATAAAATTTGAAGATTTTTTGTACGATTGCCTCCCGACTGGGAATCATACAAAATTTCAAGATTTTTGGTACGATTACCTAAGAGTGACTGGGAATCGTACAAAATTTCAAGATTTTTTGTACGTAACATGTCAAAATCTCCAGAAATTCCCAGCAGAAAGTGCCCGAATTTTCCTTTTTCAAATATTTTGCAATTCTACCCCCCTGCCTCCTTGATGAGTAAAATCGTCTGGCATTATGCACGAATCAGTTTTAAGCCCGAGGGGGGGTGGAGGCCAGGCAAAAGGTGGGGGATTTAAATTTTTTTAAATGAATTGTTCAAAAGAGCGACCCTGGGTCCGAGAATTATGATCAAATGTAGGCAAATTGCCCCCCTCTGCCTAGGAACATTTGAAAATTTCCTTTCGAATATTTAAATGCCTCCAGCCTTGGGTCGCGATTCAAGAACAAATGCCATAGGGTGGGGAAACAGATGTTTACCAAATCCCCCACCTTTGCCCGGCCTCCCCCCCCCCCCCCCTTGAGCTTAACACTGATTTGTGCATTAGACAGAGTAAAAAGCTAAAAAGTGCCAAATGGCACCAATGGGATTAATGAAAGCTTTAAATTATATTAGCGGTAGCACAACTAGGACTTCCAAAATCTGTATTGCCTTTCAAGGACTTTCCAAGCCAGGAATTTTGAGAGAAGCATACTTTAAAACCTTCCTTGACATGTCAAAAACTAGTCACGCCCCTTCATTAATTAGTGAATTAATTTAAACGCCTACAAATGATAACTTATCACTAATCATAACAAAAAAAATTGATCTCTCATGTTAACAAATACTTCACTCATCACAAAAGTTGAATGACCCAGACAGGATACACGAGGAGTATTTAACATTAAGATGAAGACACACATGACATAAAGCTTACATGCTTTGCAGCAGAAAAGCTAGATAAACTAAATTATTAAGATTAAAAGAGCTCTCACCTTGACTTGAGTCACCTTGGGTCCTGGACGCCCCGTGTTTCACTTCGAATGTTCATTTTCTTCGTAAATTCAAAGAATAAAGCGCCAAGATTTCTCACACACCAAGGTGCACTCACTGGTTCATTAACCATGTAAGAAGTTAAGCTTTTCTGTACTTAAAACAGAAGAAATTCGCTTAAACACAACAGACAATCCACTTCAGAAAATCACCCCTTGTCGTTGACACGTTGTTCAATCTCTGCAACCGCGCGTTGACCTCGCGTGGGATCACACGCGGGTGGTCGCACGCGGGAAAATATTTCTACGAATTATTTGATTTCTTCGAATTATTTGATTTCTTCGAATCATTTGATTTCTTCGAATTATTTGATTTCCTCGAATTATTTGATTTCTTCAAATCATTTGATTTCTTCGAATCATTTGATTTCTTCGAATTATTTGATTTCTTCGAATTATTTGATTTCTTCGAATTATTTTGATTTCTTCGAATTATTTGATTTCTTCGAAATTTATAAACTTGGCAGTTGGTGTGTAAATCTTCGAAAGTCAATATTTCAAAAAAAAGTTTAACTTTAAACTCCACAAAAATTACGAAGAATAGTATTTCGACTATGGACTTTCCGTCTGTGCAAATAAATATGCGTGAAAACTAATAATTTATAAGGAAATCGTTGAATAAGGGTGCTGAATTGCAACACGTGCATGATCGAGGGAAACTGACATCGCAGGAAAGTACTGAGCAGAGGATTTGAACGAGTTTTTCCTAGTTCTTGTACTGCTTATTATAAAATACTCCAATATCTCAAAATAATTAAATTTTATTAAAATTAACTAACTACTGGAAAATTACATGTCTTGAATTACAATGACAGTAGAATAACAAAACTGATGTTTTCACATTGAATTGAATAAAAAACCGTAGTTTGTTATCAAGTTAATGCTTCAGTCAAACTGAAGTCCATTAGCACAAACATGATAAACCAATCATTAAAGGTGACGTACAGTCCGTTCTGCGCATGACCGCAATATGGTCCCCAAAACATGACATTTGTAGATAATTACATGAAGTACTCAGCAAAATGTAAACCGTTAGGAACAACATGGCAGAAAACCAAGCGATTCGGCGAGGATATCTCCTCGGATTTCTTCTATTTCTCCTGAAAATGTTTTGTTTTGGGTACAAGTAATGAATGGGAACCAAGAAAAGCTTACAATCTTGAATAAGGTATTAGTATTATTTTTGTAAATAAAGATGTAAACATTAGTTTCGTACATGCGCAGAACGAACTGTACATCACCTTTAAATTAGAGTACATTCAATTTCAGAAATTCATAGCAAATAATTATGTAATTGTTTTACGTGAATCTAAAATTGTTTTTCTTGGAATTATTTCAAAAAATAAACAAGCGTTATTTTGAAGACAAATTAGTAAATTAAAAATTTTAGAATTCATTTACAAAATGTGAATTTGTGTGTCTGCAATTCAAAAGGAATATTTGCTTCATAACGAGGCGAGAAAGGCTAATTTAGATGTACTTCAAAAACTCACTAATAATTCATGTTTAATGTGTCTTTATGTGATATAGATTCTCCTTAATTCACATAAACTTTAGCTTTGATTTTCTCGGCTTAGACAACGTTATTTTTCAAAATTACTACGCCAATGAACTTACCGAATGGATCGTCTTGAAGCTATTCAAAACATTCGCAGTACGTGTTTTATCAGATCTAAAACATTCGGTTATCGCCTCGTGTTTTAAATCTGATAAAAGGCATAAAACACGAGGCGATGGCCGAGTGTTTTAGATCTGATAAAACACGTACTGCGAATGTTTTAAATAGCTTCAAAAACGACCCATTTGGTAAGTTCATTGGCGTAGTAAGTTTGAAAAATAACGTTGTCTAAGCCGAGAAAATCAAAGCTAAAGTTTATGTAAATCAGGAGGTTTCTTTATCAGATATAAAACAACGGACATGGTACTGATTTCCTTTGTGTTTTCCTCATGAATTATTAATGAGTTTTTGAAATATTGTATAAAAGAATATTTAAAGCGGTGGCCATTATGAAAGTGGTCTATTAAAGATAACCATGTTGCAATATAGCCGAGATTTCAGCCAAACGTCTGCACAAGTTTTTGAAATGTTAATTTATAATTTCAAGAACGCGATGTGTAATTGGGCCACACATATACCATATTGTGCAGTGTAGATTACGATATGACCTTTAAGATGTATAGAACACCAATATTGTCTACCGTTATAAACGTTGTAAAGTCTTCAGACCATTTGATGTGACGTAAGCGGCTGCCCTTAATACTGAATTGTTGAAGTAATGCACCGTCCATTTTGTGCCACTGAAAGACGAAAATCACGTCATGTCACACTTTTCTAAGAAAGCATTCGTTATTTAAATAAGCCTTGTACCCAAGATAAGTTGAAACCAACCAAACTTTTCTTACCTGGATATTATTGCCGACTGTAACCAACTGCGAACTGTTCTTGGCAAACGTCATGTCTGTGACCCAGGACCCTGTGTGAGATGTACAGGGGGCGAGTGATTTACCGTCAAGAAGATTGGAAATCTAATAAAGAAATCATGTCACACTTAGTCTTTAAAAATAGAAGACAAGATATCCACTCCACTCCACTCTACTTCACGGCGGTTCACTCCACTCCACTCCACTTCACTCCACTCCATTCCACTCCACTCCAATTCACTTCACGCCAGTTCACTTCACTCCACTTCACTCCACTCCACTCCACTCCACTCCACTTCACTTCACTCTACTCCACGCCAGTTCACTTCACTCCACTCCACTCCACTTCACTTCACTTCACTTCACTTCACTTCACTTCACTTCACTCCACTTCACTTCACTTCACTTCACTTCACTTCACTTCACTCCACTTCACTTCACTCCACTCCACTCCACTCCACTTCACGCCAGTTCACTTCACTCCACTCCACTCCACTCCACTCCACTCCACTTCACTTCACTTCACGCCAGTTCACTCCACTCCACTCCACTTCACGCCAGTTCACTCCACTCCACTCCACTTCACTCCACTTCACTCCACTCCACTCCACCTCACTCCACTTCACTCCACTCCTTTTCTTTTCTTTTCCATTCCTTTACTTCTCTTAACTTCTCTCCCTCCCTTGTCCTCCAGTCTCTTCCCCTCTCTACAAACCAGCTCATTAGTAGTATTCATGCATCATATCATAGAACTTATACCACAACAGTGCCATCGTCGCTTCCCGTTGCAAATACTTGATTGTTCTCGCAAATCGACAAAGAACGAATGCAGTCAGAATGTGGAGAAATATTGAATATTTGTTCCCCGGAAACAGCATTCCACGCCTAAGAAAAAAAAGTCAACAGCTACAGCAACAAGATTAAGGTAAAGGTAAAGGTCTTTAACTAGAATACATCAAACGTGTATCTTTACAATCAAATTACTCCTAAGGATTTTTCAATGTGGCCGTGTCGAGGCATATCAAAGGCGCTTTAAGCAGCCGCCATACGACACAGTTCAGACCACGGATCCCAGTTAAGCCCTAGGTGTTGATTTTACGGAGGGAGGAAAACCGGAGAACCCGGCGAAAAACCCTCGAAGCACAGGAGAGATCAACTAAACTCTACTCACATGAGTCCCAAGCTCGAGAGCGGGGTTGTTCCCAGACAGTCACCCATCCAAGTACTAACCCCGTCTAACCGGGCTTAACTATTGGTGAGAGGCAGCGCCCTAACAGCACACGCCACCCGTGCTCCCCGACGAAGAACGTCCTCCCAATAATAGACCTCTTAAGCTAGCTTGGAATACCAACAACTTATTTTTCTTGGTAGGGTATACTCTAACACGCAAAAAGGTAAAATTTTGTGGAAGAAACGAAATCACTGTGATTATTGTACGCATGGCATTAATCTGATCTGATCTGAAGCAGGTTGAGGCACCATGGACAATAAAATGTACAAATGACTTGTAACACGGAGAATACGGCTGATTAGCAGTTACCTTCACTTCCCTGTTAACTGATCCAGTGAGTAATTTATCTCCATCAGGTGAAACAGCAGACACCACCACCCACTCGTTTCGGTCATGCTGACACGTGAACATAAGTTGACCAGACGCGGAATCCCACACCTGCAGAGGAAAATATGTATTGGTTTAAATTAATGTACGACAATTGCCAAGGTTTGTAAAGTTAATGAATTTATTAAAGATAAAAATAATTATTGTTTTTGTATCACCATAACAACCACCACCATCATCACCACTATCATCATCACTGCTACCATAATCACTATAACCATCACTACCATCACCACCGTCAACATCACCATTATCATCACCACTAACAACACCAACACCATCACCAACACCATCGTTACCATCACCACCATTATCATCACTACAACCATCATCACTACAACCATCACCATCACCATCACCGTCAACATCACCATCATCATCACCACTAACAACACCAACACCATCACCATCCTTACCATCACCGCCACCATAATCACTACCACCACCATACTGTTGTCGTCGTCACCTTCACCATCGTCATCCTCATTAGTATTAGAGCAGTACACAGAGAGTCCAACTCTGACGCCTGTGATGGTCCTTCCTCTTTTTTTGTTTTATTATCCGCTTAACAGTTGTGTAAGCTGGTTAACAGTTGGTAATATATGCATATATATGCAAATTGCAGCGCGCGGTAATTTGAAACTCGAAACAGCTGTTGGCTTCTGTGCCACGTGAATGGCGCGTGACGCTCACTGAAAGCTGAGACGACTAAACACAGTGCGGGTGTTCCGCCAACGTCAATTTGTTCCAGCTCAAATTACTACGACAAAGAACGCAGGCCTTATATAGCACTGCGTGTTTAGTCGTCTCAGCTTTCAGTGAGCGTCACGCGCCATTCACGTGGCACAGAAGCCCAACAGCTGTTTCGAGTTTCAAATTACCGCGCGCTGCAATTTGCATATATATGCATATACTACCAACTGTTAACCAGCTTACACAACTGTTAAGCGGCCTCGGTTTTCACTCAGAAGTTCAATATAATAAAACAAAAAAAAGAGGAAGGACCATCACAGGCGTCAGAGTTGGGCTCCCTGTGAGCAGTATACCTTAGTGGTGCCATCTTTGGATGAAGTTGCTATGCGTTGATCGTTATTAAAGAAAAATCCTAAAGTTACATCATCCTCATGTCTTGATTCCTTTGACAATAACGCCTTTCCAGTTTCGGCATTCCACGTCTAATATTAAAAAAAAGAGAAAAGTCGTAAATTCTCATCCCACAGGGGCGCAACTAGGGGGGTGGGGCTGGGGGGTTGCAACCCCTGCCCTTTATAACCCCTGCCCTTTTTGTGAGACCTCTAATACTAGGCCAGATTAGACATTAGATAAACAGATAATTAATTGTCTGTTGTAGTACGCAATACATTAGTGGTTGTTGAGTGTTCTCGAAGAAGCAAAACGAAGATATCTAGTATCCCAAATCAGTGCCGTAGCAGGTGGGTTCTTTGCCTGTTTTGATAACCTGAATTTAAATTTGGGTAAAATAAGGCTAAGACCAAATGTCGAACTTTTCATGTGTCCGAGGGCAGAGGCATCTTAGAAGAATTAGAAGCTATTCAGTAATGTATAGGTATTTAATTATTGAAAGATTAAGTGACTCAAAAAGTCAAACGGAGCAACGCAACCCCCAAAATATGTTCACGGCTTTTGTGAAGTGTCGTGTGTCGAGGCTTCAATTCCCTGAACCAATCATAGAGATAGAGCTGGATTTTGGCAACCTGTAGGGTATGTTGGTGTGATAATTTCTTCGTTTTTACAGTAAAATTTGAACTATACTCGCTGTAGAATTAGATGAAAAAGCTCGCTCAAATTGCTGCAAATGGTGTTTCCGAGGTTCTAGATTTCAAAAATTTCTGGGGAGCACCCCCAGACACCCCTACAAATGCGGTCAATAATTGCCACTACTGCTAATTATTTAGAATACTGAACGACTTTGCCCTTTTTTGGCGTTCAACCCCTGCCGTCGAAATTTTCTAGTTGCGCCCCTGTCCCATGCAGAACTGAAAATCAGTTGATATTTACCATGTAAGAATTGTCTTGAGAGCAAGACAGCAATACTGAGCCTGATTGGCTGTAAACTAATGAATAAACCATCGACTCGTGTCCATCACACTTCACAACTAGATGACACGTTTCAACAGCAAGAACCTGTACAAAAATAATTATTAAACAATTCATTACTAATTATAATTAAATTATCATAAATTACAATAAATTACCGTAAATTATAAGAAATTATAATACATGATAAATTATAAACTAGAATAAATTATAATAAATTGTAATAAATTATAATACATTATAAAAATGTAATCAATTGTAATTAATTTAAAATAAGTTGTAATAAATTATAATAAAATATAATAAATTATAATACATAAATTATAATACATAATAAATTGTAAAATAAATTAATTTCACCTTGATTTCTCCGGATTTTAATCCAATAGCTACATTGATTCCGTTACGCGAGAAGACGCAACAAGTTAGCTTGCTAGACTGAGTTTCACTCTCACACCGTTCTTTCCCATGAAGTCCTTCAAATATCTGTAACACAAAGTTTCAGAGCAGAAATAACGAATGCCTTGTAGAATTTAACCACTGAATAACACTTCAAAATATTTATCAGTGCAAGTTTAACTCATTCCTGTCCGAGGGCTTCCCAAGAGGTGAGAGTAAAATCGTCTGGCTATAGTAAAGACCAATTCGGACAGGAAGGAGTTACAGAGATAGTTTATAAAGAGACATTCCTGTCCGAAGGCTTATCCCAGCGCCAGATTTAGGACTGCGGAGGCCCCTGGGCGGTCACTGACCAGCACAATATATCAATTCTATTTCTGAATGTATGCCAAGAGATCCTATCAGTATATTTTTCCCCGAATTACGCTTTCGTCGGTAAAGACACGAGATAATTTTGCTTTACGAACTAATACAACTTCCAAATCACAATTCCCACACTGAATCAGGTTTACAATAACACCTTGTCAACTCCATCCATCAATCTGTCATAATCGTCATAGTATACACTTTTAGAAGTGACCCTATATATCATCCATATATCTTTTGTCTTGTTTTTGACTCAAGATTTTTTTCATTTCAACACCTATTTTTTCAACTTTCAAGACATTTTTGTGGAGCCCCCCCCCCCCCCTAAACATTATTTTGTGTGGGCCCCTGGGCGACCGCCCACCCAGAGGCAAAATAAAATCGTCTGGCGTTAGCCAGAATAAAATACCAAAGACCAATTCGGACAGGACACGCTTTAATACCTTCAGTTTATTTTGACTGTCAGCGACGGCGATGGTTACTTTATCCGGGGCAAAAAAAGCGTCGAAAACTCTCTTCAGCTTCCTTCGTTTGGCGTAAGTGGTAGTGTCAACTGGCCAAACCTAAAGTAAAACAAGGTTAAATGTGATGAACGTGCCTCTAGTTAATTTCTTTCGTGTTCAAATGACTCCAAACGTAGTACCTTTATAACAGTACAGACATACGAAGTACATGTCAAACGCTCGTGTTAAACAGGGGCGAACTTTCTTATTTCTTAACTCTAAACGCACCTTGGCAGTTTCATCAGCGGAACCACTGACAAATTGAGCGCCATCTGGTGAAAAATCCACAGTGTGAACCCAGCTTTTGTGGCCATGGTAAACATTGAGTTGTTTATTGTTTGTGATATCCCATAGCTAAAACAAACAAGAGTATACAGTAGCAAGCGTCTGAGATTTGCGGCTGTTACACTGACTTATACATAATATATAACTGTGTTAAGCAAACATTCAAAGGTTTTGAATGTTTGTTACTCCGTGTTACTTTGGACATTCTCTGTCAGTCATTGATAGAGAACCTTCAGTCCACAGGACAGTGGTTCGTTACAAGTTGTCCTTTAAGTAATATTTAAAACACGAGCAGGAGTGTTTTATCAGATTTAAAACCACGAGGGCGCAGCCCGAGTGTTTTAGATCTGATAAAACACGTGATGCGAGTGTTTTGAATGGCTTCAAAAACGATTCGTTATTGGATGTTATGTTCATAAGTATTCTTTATATAAAATTGTACGTTCATTAGTATTCTTTATATAAAATTGTATGTTCATGCATTAGTATTCTTTCTGACGTCAAGAAGTTTTATCAGGTATAAAACCACGGACATGGTACTGATTTCCTTTGTGTTTTCCTCATGAATTATTAATGAGGTTTTGAAGGATTGTTTAACTATAGCCTTCACCTGGATGGTTGCATCCGATAAAGCCACAGCAATCTTGTCTTCGTCAACGGGAGATAAAACAAACGCCAGTACAGGAAATCCAATGTCCAGAGAAGCACGAGATTCACAAGAAACACTATCCCATATCTATTAAAAAAACAAGGTACTTTGAAGAACTGTACTGTACTTTGAATGTATTATATTGTATTGTACTGTATTTGAATGTACTGTACTGCACTACACTGCACTGCCCTGCCCTGATACCGTACTGTTACGTCACGTAACGCAATGCAACGCAACGTAACGCAACGTAATTAATGTAATGTAATGTAATGTAATGTAATGTAATATAATGTACCACAATACAAGTAGCTGAAGCGGCGTATACGAGACTGCCATCTTGACTGAAACAACAATAAGACACAAACGCATCATGTTTTGGAGTCGTGCCAAGACAATCACCAGTACCAGCATTCCATATCTAAAACAGAACATATATCACTTTCGGAGTTGGGTTAGAAGATTCCAGAAGCACGGGTGGCGTGTGCTGTTAGGGTGCTGCCTCTCAGCAATAGTTAAGCCTGGTTAGACAGGGTTAGTACTTGGATGGGTGACCGTCTGGGAACAGCCCCGTTCTCGAGCTTGGGACTCATGTGAGTAGAGTTTAGTTGGTCTCTCCTGTGCTCCGAAGGTTTTTCGCCGGGTTCTGCGGTTTCCTCCCTCCGTAAAATCAACACCATCTGGGATAGGAGTGGCATCCACCCCTGCCTTAGGGTACTACCCAATCTCGTTCCCAGAGCCCACGTTCCCCTTACCCAGCGGGCGGGAAACGAGAGGCTCTGGGATAATCCGTTCACGCCATCACAGGATTCTTGTTATCCGGAAGAAGAGTAATCATGTTCATCAGCCAATGAAATATCGATGTGAAACGGATTATCCCAGAGTCTCTCGTTTTCCGGGTGGGGAACGTGGGCTCTGGGAACGAGATTGGGTACTACCAACCACCACAAGAGGATTTGGGTCTAATAACAAGTCCAATTTAATTAAGTCCCAAGTTTTCAGTCGATCCCAATCTCCAAAATTAGCGTTTTTCCTCGTTTTCCTCATAACATTTCTCAACATCATGTTACCTTGACTGTCTGATCGTGAGAAGCTGAAGCAAGTCTTTCCCCATCCGAGGAAAAACAGCACCATCGAACAACATCAGAATGACCTTTACAAATAACCCTGGTGAAGCCAGTTTCACAATCCCAAACCTGTAGAGAAGAGGAAATATATATTAACCACTGATCTCTATATAACTGGATCGGCCATTCCCTATGGCCAGCATCAAACATTTCGTGCCAGTCGCCGCCATGTTACGTAGTGGAACATATGACGCATTGCGGCCTTAGAACTTGTTCCCAATCCCAAAGTTGACTGGCATAAGCGATCTTGACGTCAGCACGGTCGGATTATCCGGGGGGAGGAATGTTAAGTACTCTGTGCCGGGGGAGTCGGAAAAGCCGTAAAGCAAACAACAGATGCCGGTTCGTTTAGTTTTCACTGTTTAACAACAAATACAGTCAAAAGATGGCAAGTACACAACACGAGATATTGTTAAGGCATTAAGATTACTATAAAAGGTACAATTTAAGACTTGGAATTGAATTCTTCGTAGATTTTATAGTCTGTTTTTCAGTTTATATTATCGTGAAATTTCTTCGTTGTCGGCACTGAAGAAAAACAACGAAATTTAAATGTTTTACAGCTCAGTAATAGAAACAAATGCAAGAAATTAGCGTCTTAAACCTTATTGAGTACTTCTTGTGTCATTACATTCGTTTAAATTTTCTTAAATTAACTCTTTTTGTCTGTTTTCAATGTACGAAAGCTTATGAACTTTAGTGGCGGCCATCTTGGGTAGTGGTCACGTCATCATACAACTGGCAACGCAAAATCCGGTCTCATGCCCCATCATTCTAGAGTGTGTGTGTGTGTGTGGGGGGGGGGGGGGGGGGGATATCTCAATAACCATTACAGTTCTAGCTCTAAAATTTTAGGACTTTTCCTAGATTTTGAAAAATCGCTTCGTTTTCAGGGCAAATTTTCACCAACTAATCCATTCATGCATGCATGGCCATCCCAAGACTTCTCCCCTTGACGAGTAAAATCGTCTGGCGTTAGACAGAGTAAAAAGATAAAGTGGTTCCACAACAACAATGCGAGGGAATGGATTAACGGCGTTTTGACGCAAATTTTGACAGAGTCTCGTTTTTCTAACACTCGAAATGTAATTCCTTCGCCCAAATACCTAAAATATTGGTATTCTTTACAATAGTCGTAAACACACGTCTACAGGTTTATACTTAAATCCTGCCACCTACCCTAATGGTATTATCCGCTGAGCAAGAAATAACGTCTTTTCCTGAAGCTGTCGGTGAAAATGCGGCACAATAAACATCTTGTTTGTGATCCTTGTATGTAAGTTTCAACTCGTGATCATGATGATGACCCAATTTCCAAATCTAAAAAAAAAAATAAAGGAAGAACAAATATCATCACGAACATTCCTCCTTATGTAGAAAGAAATCAAGCAGACAATACTTTAGTAAGAATTCGTTACCTTGACACTTTTGTCGTGAGATGTAGTTAATACTTTGCTATTGTCGTAGTTAAATGCACAGCAATTTACAACATCATCGTGGTCTTCAAGAGAGTGGAGGACTTTACCTGACATAGCTTCCCAAACCTGACAAGAAAGTCAAACAGAAATAATTAGACCTTGAGTAAAGTACAGTTAAAGCTCTCCTTGCAACGACTCTCGTAAACGATCAGTATTTAGATACTGATAACTCAATGGCCCTCACCTCTCGACAGAATTAGTTCGTAGAATTAACTGGGGAAACTATGGTGTTGATTTTGCGGAGGGAGGAAAACCGGAGAACCAGGTGAAAAACCTTCGAAGCACAGGAGAGAACCTAGCCTCCTTCGCAGCCTTCTTTGCGGGCCTCGATATTTTCGTCCCCCACTAAGGTCTGCTCAAACGAGCAACACATTCCGTTCCGAGAGATTGACCAATCAGAGATAGGCTCCTAAAATCTGGGAGGCTGACCTTCACCTTGGCCATGTATACATTATACAACATGACCAACATGTAACTGAGACAACAGTTGCAATGACAACGAAAAGACAAACTGAAACAGGTACAATGAGCATCAAAACACTCTTAAAACCATATCTTAACTCCTCTTCTCCAAATCTACTAGTAAATATGGACCCCCGTTGGCGGATTTGGACCCCCCTTTTTAAACATTTTTTATACCCAAAACAACCCAGAAAACGATGAATATGTAACATTCATTAATTTTCATATCCAAAGGCAGTTATATACCTCACATCGTCGAGCTTATTGTGTTGCAATAGCGAATAAAAAACATTGTTGAGCGACATTTTCATAGTTCGAAAATTTGGTTCGTTGACGTACATGCATGAAATAAAATTCTATTGCCAGTAACATTATCTAAATTCAAAAATCTTAACACTGTGTTATTAAACTGAGTAAGTACTACAAAAAACTAGAAAGTTACCAAATGGAAAATATGTATACAACTACAAGAATAAATAAACATCACTAAAAATGGAGAGCGTGGAGATCGCTTTTACTAACTCTGGTAGTGGTTTCTATTTTACGGTTTGTGTTCTTTATCACTAATATAAAGTGACAAAAAAACTTCAGACTGTTCGCTATTATGAATTTCGTTTATATTATTGTGTTCACACTACATATATTTAACTTTTGGAGGGGGGTCCAAATCCGCCAACGGGGGTCCATATTTACTAGTACATTTAGACCGGGGGTCCGAATTTAGGGGGGTCCAAATTAACTGGGACACCGGGATGATTTCAGGCCGAAATTCGCAATCATCAAGTAAATAAGGGCAAAGCTACGTTAGTTTTACTTCAGTTTTACACTAATTAGTCT
The DNA here is from genome assembly GCA_035771165.1 of Paragorgia papillata. Taxonomy (NCBI): domain Eukaryota; kingdom Metazoa; phylum Cnidaria; class Anthozoa; order Scleralcyonacea; family Coralliidae; genus Paragorgia; species Paragorgia papillata. The sequence continues at coordinate 1,124,399 of JAWNZC010000102.1, read as the reverse complement.
ATTATTTATTAAATAAGCTAACCCAAGAAAGCGTCTTCACGAAGACTAATTAATTTATTAAATCTTCGCTTAGTGATCACGAAACACACAAACAACGTTGATGTTCTATTTCAGTTCCTTTCAGCACTATTTATTCACACAGTCAAGCAAACGAACGCGTACCGAAGCGAGTTCAACAGTTTTTCAGCCCGGTTTGCCGGGATGAAAACGATTACATGGACATTTTCATCCCGGAATCCCGGCAAACCGGGCTAGCCCGCTTTCCATGTAATCGAAATGTTAAAACAACATGCGTTTTATATATAAAGCGGGCCTTGGCCATGTAATCGCCCCCTAAGATTTACAAACTGGACTTTTTCGTTTTTAGAGAGCTGTTCGCTTACGAAAGCCCGTTTTTGAGCTCTCATAACGTCCACTTCAATTTCAAAATTTTTGACTAAACCAGCAAGCAACAAAGCTTAAACAAACAATTTAATTATTTTACCTTAGCAGTTCCATCTGAGGATGACGAAATAACAGTTTTACCATCGGAAGAGAAAGAGCAACAGTGAATGGCGCCGTCATGGGGCTTCAGAGTCATCTCAAGCGAGTACGATGTCTCCTTGTTTTTATTGCTACAGAGACACAAAGGAAAGAATCAGCCAAACGTCGAACCTATAAGGGTCTGTCTACAGGGAAGGCCGGACGTTTAATTGCCGGGACGGGACGTTCAAGGCCTTTTATTGATTTTCATGGATTTTCCAGGCCAGAATTTCTTTTTTAATTTTTAGAATATTTTTTATAGATTTAACGTGACTCAACAGTCTAAATCACAAGAAATTATCGTTTAAAAGTTTAGCACAGGTCTCACGAGCTTCATTTTGGTTCATTGCATAGCTCTGGTGGTTTTATACCCTCAACGTTTACCTAAGTAACGAAATCGTGTTTCCAATAAATGCAGAAAACCTACTACTACATAAAATCTGTCGTCGCTTACCACAAACACAATTGCTCTAGATACGCAAGCGCTACAAGTATAAATCTTTTCATTTATCAAGACCACCACTAGAGCTATGCAATGAACTAAAATGAAGCTCATGAAACGGCATGTGCTAAATTTTTCATGAAGAAAATACGTGATTTAGACTGATTTAGACTGTCCATCCACCTTAAGGACTTTTAAGATTTTGAAGAGCTGCGGAAACCTTGACTTGCACACAGGCTTGGACTGGCCTATGTGCCATTGTGCCAATGGCACATGCGCTCCCTTTAGAATACCTCAACTGCGCCACATGAACTATATTTGCTAAATTGAGGTATAAAATAATATGGCTGCCCATGCATTGCATGTAGTTTGTTACTGAATAATATTCTGCTTTCTTAAATTCGTGTGTTGTGTGTGGTAGCCAGGGGTAGACAAGAGAGTTGCTGTTCCGTAAGATATATTTTAGTCCGGCAAGTAGTAATAATTAGCCTGTCGGCCACTTTCGTGTCGTTGTTATCAGTTTCTGTGAGTTAATCTAATCATACATGGGGGAACAATGGCAACAACAATCACCAATTTTGAAATCTTTCTATTTACAGAGGCTTGTGGGCAAATTTGTCTGTAATGCACCTTAGTAGGCCAATGTCCTTATTTATTAATTTATTTTTTTAACTGCGCCCTTCTCCCTAGTGGCACCGCCTCTAATACGAAGCCAGTCCAACTCTGACTTACAAGAAACTGTGTGAAGCCACCTCAACTCATTCCTGTCCGAGGCGGCTTCCCCAGAGGTGAATAAAATCGTCTTGCGTTAGCCAGAATAAAATACTAAAGACCGATTTGGACAGGAAAGAGTTAGAGTACCGTGAAAGATTCAGTACCGTGTCGGTGGTTGGATATCGGAGGAAGAAATTACATAAATTAAGCAAACTTTCATCTTGATTTTCTCTTAAAATACTGATTTATTTGAGATGCTATATCAAACACTCGGAGAAGTGTTTCATCAGGATACCCAAACACCTCGAAGTTTGTTCAAAAACCTCGGCTTCGCCTCGGTTTTCAACAAACGTCTCGGTGTTTGGATATCCTGATGAAACACGCCTCCTCGTGTTTGATATATTACTTCCTGTCCGAGGGCTTCCCCAGAGGTGAATAAAATCGTCTTGCGTTAGCCAGAATAAAATACTAAAGACCGATTCGGACAGGAAAGAGTTAGAGAGATAGTTTATAACCCATTCCTGTCCGAGGGCTTTCCCAGAGGTGAATAAAATCGTCTTGCGTTAGCCAGAATAAAACACTAAAGACCGATTCGGACAGGAAAGAGTTAGAGAGATAGTTTATAACTCATTCCTGTCCGAGGGCTTCCCCAGAGGTGAATAAAATCGTCTTGCGTTAGCCAGAATAGAATACTAAAGACCGATTTGGACAGGAAAGAGTTAATATAATGTCTAGCATGAAACCTACCACCAATCTACAAAGAGTTTTCCTTGTTTTGATCTTTTCACGGCCTCTTTCGCTTGTTTATAAACGTCGTTATTCGCGGGCTCGCTCAAGGCGGTTTGAACAACATCCGGGATAGGTCGGCTTACAAACAAGTGCGCATTGGTTCTCACAAAGTGATAGAAGTCGTGAAGGTTTTTGAATTCGTCTTTCTGGAAAACAAATAGGTTTTAATTCATTTACACCACACATTTCGTTGCTACTGTTGGTAGTATTGTTGCTGCTTTGGTTGCTGTTGTTGTTATCGGTGGTGTTGCTGCTGCTCCTGTTGTTGTTGTTGTTGTTGTTAGTTTTGTTGTAGCTGCTGCTGCTGCGGTTGTTGCTGTTGTTGGTGTTGTTGCTGCTGTTCTTGTTGTTGCTGCTGCTGTTATTGTTGTTGCAATCACTGATGTTGTTGCTGCTGCTGCTGTCGTTGTTGTTGTTGTTGTTGTTGTTGTTGTTGCTACTGTTGTTGTTGCTGTCGCTGGATCTGTTGTTGTTCTTGATGATGATGGTAGTGATGTTGTTGCTGTCGCAATTAATGTTGTTGTTGTTGTTGTTGTTGTTGTTGCTGATGCTGATGTTGTTGCTGTTATTGTTGTTGCTGTTGCTCCTGCTGTTGCCGTAGTGGTTGTTGCGTTGTTGCTGGCTTGCTGCTGCTGCTGTTTGTTAGCGAAAATATACACTTGGATAGCTGTTGTGCACCCACGCCAACCCAGCCAAAGCATTTCAGCTATATTAACCAGAATAGATGCAGCCCAACCCGACTCACCTCTTCCTCCTCAATCAACTTGTTCACTTTGATGTAGTCATTAATTATATCAGCAGGACCAGTAACCTCTAGTTTCCGCGTCACCCAAGTGAGATTAGTCAGAAGGTCTATTGCTTTTGCTTGTAGTTTGGCTTCAAGCATGTGATGTATCAGATTCCAATAGACATAACCATCATCAACAAGGCTTGAGAACTTTCCTAAAAAGTTCATTCCAGCGATAAACAAAATACAGGATTAGAATTATAAGAACTAAAGAACATGACTGCAAACACAAGACACGAGTTTATACTTTATAGTGCCTATGTTTGGGCTTTTTATATATTTATAATCTTCGACCATTTCTGATAGGAATATCTTAATACAGTAAAAATCCGCTAACAAGAACCTACCACTATTAAGAACCTCAGGCTGAAATTAACAATTTATTTATATAAGAATATATAAGAATATAAGAACCTATCCCAGGCTGATTTGGTAAAATGTAGGTTCTTGTTAGCGGGTTTTTACGTAATAGTTCAAATACGAGGCGGAGGACTTTACCGGGATTTCAAAGTCCGAGTGCTTTTTGAAAAGGCGAGCCAAAGGCGAGCCTTTTTAATGCACGAGGGCTTTGTAATCCTGGTAAAGTCCGACGTCGAGTATTTGAACTGACTTCTCAAACTCAAAACTCCGAAGATACCTCTGAAACGTAATATAATTTGCATTATTTCAAAGTACTAGTACTTTTCCTCCGATTTCAAAGCACTGATTAAACATTAATTTCTTTTGTTTTTGGTTCATGAATTATTAATGAGTTTGAGAATATATTATCATCAACCTAAATTTTATCCTCATGCCTTTTTCTTTCGCTAAAGCTAGCCAGGTTGCTATTCTTACGAAATAACGTGAACTCAAAGCAGAAAAGATTGCTGATCCCCAGGCAGGGATCTTCTAATGACTGACCGGTTAGATGCTCTAACCATTGAGCTACCGCGAAGCTTGGATAGAGAGCTAAGGTGGCAAAATCATAGTCATATGGGCTTCGTAAGCGGTAGCGTTTGCATATGAGATGTAGTTAAAGTAATATGATATGATAAAACAAGGTAAGATAGGTTTCAGGGCTATTCATCCGAGCCTCAGTATATAGTTCGATGATTAGAGCGAGAAACCAACCGGTCATTAGAAGGTCGCAGGTTCGAACCCTGTCTGTGGGTCATCTGAGTAATTGAGCTTGACGAACGTCCAACAAACGTCCAAGCTCGCATGTACGTACCACATGCACTACATGTACTGTATACGTACAACTTCTCATGTTCAAATAGTTGCGGGGATTCGTTTAACTACTCAAAAATACAACGTACTTTTACAAGCTTTCTTATAACATTCCACCAGTCGCTTGTGACGAGCTTCAATGTCCTCGCAGTTTTCCAACATGTAGTTGAGTTGTAAGTTGTGAACAGCGTATCCCGAGTGTTCGTGTGCACCGTCAGACGCCTGAGCACTTTTAACAAGCGATTTATTGACGAAATCATCCATAAGGTCTTCGACGTCTTCTTTCTACCCAAAAATACAGATATTAATTGCTATAAAATGCACCACCACTACCACCACCACCAACTTCACCAACATTATCACTATCACCACCAACTTTACCATCACCACCACCACCACCACCAACACAACAATCACTATCAACTCCACCACCACCACCACTAAGAACAACAACAACAACACCAAGAACTGCAACAACACCACCACCATCATCATCATCATCACCACTAACTTCACCACCAACACCAACAACAGCAGCAGCAACAGCAACACCAACACCACCATCATCACCACTAACTTCACCAACAACGGCACCACCACCACCACCAACAACAACAACACTACCAACACCAACAATGCAACATAACCAACAATACAACCATCATCACCACATCCACCACCAACAACAACACTATCATAACCACCACTACCAACACCACCATCAACACACTACCAACACCAACACCACATCCACCATCCCCACCACCACCACCAAAACTTACCTCCATATTCCAAAGCAAACAGAAAACCGATAACGGAACCTTAATGGAAGCATCAAACAAAACGAAGTCATGATATTTATTCCTCAAGTCATCACTCAAATTTTCAATGCTCATAGCAATCGCTTCACTCAGACTTGGATACTGATACGCAAACTTGGACTTAACCTTGCTAAGTTTATGACTCTTAAGTTGAGACCAGTAATAGAACCATCTCGCGGGATGGTCCCGCAACATAGCCCCAATCATGCTAACCGCCAGAGGATGGCCAGTACACTCCTCAATAATACGCTCCGCTTCGTTTGGCATTTCCGTCACTTGTTTTTTGGTCCATTGACTAAGAATATCAAGGCACTGCTTGACACTAAGTTTCTCCGGTACGTGAACAGGGCATTTGGTACCCTCGATACAATTAGCAATGCTGACGTCACGGGTAGTCACCAGGACTCTGGCTCGGATATCAAAATAGCGCGCATCGTGTGCGCTCCATAGATCGTCAAGTACAAGAAGTGTGCGCGGATGTTGGTGCGCGAATATAGACTTGAGTCGGTCCCGAGCCTCTTCGAGGTTGCGCGGTAACGGTCGTACTTTATCTTCGTCAAGACGACTACAGAGATTTTGCATTTTCATCAGAAGTTTCGGACGGTCCACTGGTCCGACTTTTAGCCAAAACACACCACCAGGAAAGGATTTTTCAAGCAACGACGCACTTCTTAACGCCTCGGCGGCCAGAATAGTCTTTCCACAGCCTGCCATCCCGTGAAGAACTACCCAAGCATCGCGTTCCGTCAATGAACGTAAGGCTGTTCGCAGAAAGTGGAGCTCACGAGGACGGTTAGTGAACACCAGTGGACGTTGAGGGACTCCACCCTCCAAAAGTTTTGATTCAACTGAAAAAGAATAAAGAAATTGGTTTTATTCAGAATTCTATAAAAGCACAGTGTTAAAGAGCGTCAGAGCGGTATCCTGTTTGGCGTATTTGATATTCATTTTGCATGAAGAAACGAACGAACGAACGAACGAACGAACGAACGAACGAACGAACGAACGAACGAACGAACGAACGAACGAACGAACGAACGAACGAACGAACGAACGAACGAACGAGGAAACAAGGAAGGAAGGAAGTAAGGAAGTAAGGAAGGAAGGAAGTAAGGAAGGAAGGAAGGAAGGAAGGAAGGAAGGAAGGAAGGAAGGAAGGAAGGAAGGAAGGAAGGAAGGAAGGAAGGAAGGAAGGAAGGAAGGAAGGAAGGAAGGGAAGGAAGGGAAGGAAGGAAGGAAGGAAGGAAGGAAGGAAGGAAGGGCGGACGAAAGTGCTGGAAAGCAGTGTACTACGATGTACAAAAGCTCCAGTATGCCTTATTAATCGATGTAATTATTTTGCGCGTGTTAATTATCGCGAAAATTTTTCTAACAAAAATAACGCAATTTAAAAAATCTTAATTTAAAATTCGTTAATAAACGTTGTCATCCTACCAACATCTTGCAAATCTCCTAGAACTGACTGTACTCGTGCTCTTTGATTATTGTTATCCGTTTCCAACAGTTCAGCAATGTGAGGGTAAGTATCTTTTAGAGCTGCCAGAAAACAACCAAATGCATCATCTCCTTTGGTCACGAGCAAATCAAGCAGCTTTTCAGCTTGTCGTTTCGAGGTCTTTTCCGCACGAATCAGCTCAACATCATTATTGTCAAACACAAACTTTGAAAGAAGGGTTGTGATGACATCATCAACAAGTAAATCATCAACAATGTCCACTCGGTTCGCTGTCAGCAAATCACGATGAATACTAGTCATAGGACCTGCTAAGGAAAAAAGAATTTTTAGAACAATATTTTGTAATATTTGTGGGTGGTATAGTGTGGTATAGTATGGTGTGGTATGGTGTGGTATGGTGTGGTATAGTAGGGTGTGGTATGGTATAGTATGGTGTGGTATAGTAGGGTGTGGTATGGTATAGTATGGTGTGGTATGGTGTGGTATGGTATAGTATGGTGTGGTATAGTAGGGTGTGGTATGGTATAGTATGGTGTGGTATGGTACAGAATGGTGTGGTATGGTATAGTATGGTGTGGTATAGTATGGTATGGTATAGTGTGGTATGGTATAGTATGGTGTGGTATAGTATGGTATGGTGTAGTATAGTGTGGTAATTAGTATGGTGACTAGTATAGTGTGGTAATTAGTATGGTATAGTATGGTGTGGTATAGTATGGTATGGTGTAGTATAGTATGGTATGGTGTAGTATAGTATAGTATAGTGTGGTAATTAGTATGGTATAGTATGGTGTAGTATAGTATAGTGTGGTATAGTATGGTGTGGTATAGTATGGTGTGGTATAGTATGGTGTGGTATAGTATGGTGTGGTATAGTATGGTATGGTATGGTGTAGTATAATGTGGTATAGTATGGTGTAATATGGTGTAACAGTAAGTATGGTATAGTATGGTGTGGTATAGTACAGTATGGTGTTGTATGGTGTAGTATAGTATGGTGTGGTGTTGTATGGTACTATACTTTACCACGTACAGTGTACCATACACCACATGGTCTTGTATAATGTGATATGGTATTCTAGGCATGGTATGGAATTTGGTGGTTATGGTACAGTCTGGTATGGTATGTGGTTGATATGGTGTGGTATGTGGTGTGATGTAGTATGATTCTCAACAGACCGAGTAACACAAAGCCATATAATAAATATACAATTACTTCACTACCGCACTATAAAACTGCAATTGCCCCAATAATATTATATAAAAAAAAAAGAAAAAAGAAAAGAAATCTTGATGTCTACAGATTTATAAAACGACAAAAACGACTATGTAATATTTCTGAAGCGTTATTTCCCAGAATGACATACACGCATAATGTAGCAAAATTAATTTAATAAACATAATTAAAAATATTCTTGGCACTAATTAAAATTCTCAAATGTTGATCGACAAACAAAGTACTTTCATTGACGACCAATAACTTGATGAGACATATTACTAGTATAAGGACTGTTATTTAGATATACTTAACGTAAATACCAGTAGCAATACAATATATATCACGCAAGCATCAACATCTAGAAATCAGTGATAGCAGGTTTTAGAAAATAATAATGAAAGCATCGCACTTGAGATTGTTATATCGTTTACAAATATATTTATAAACACTAATGATGCTTAGCCTGTTCTCTGACAAACGTAGTTTAACTGAAAGAGCACTTATATATCCAACTATAAAAGACAATTCGTAGATTCGTACCTTGCAGGCCAGTGTTAGTGGTAACAAACGAACTTCCATCGTCCCGAAGATGTTCTTCGTTGATACCTTCGACTAACAGTCCGGCTAAATGAGGGTACTTCTCCTTTAAACTCTCGTAAAAGAACCGAAAAGCACTGTAGCCCTTGTTCGGCAACATATCGAGGAGCTTCTCGGCTTTCATCCGGCTTGTCGTTTCGTTTAGTATCAATTCGCTGTCATTTAGATCGAGAATGAACTTGCTTCTTAACTCGGCTAGGACGTCTTCGACAAGCAAGTCCTCCACGATCGTGGGTCTGTTGACGATGAGGAGATGCCTGTGTGTCTCTAGCATCTTTATTTAGCACGAGAAGATCAAAAAGCATTTAAAAGAGACAAGATAAAACACCTTCTCGTGCAATTCTGCGAAAGGAAACTGCTTAGAAATGTTTAAAGGACAAAACCCGGAAGAGACAAATTATCCCACCGGAAGTATTCCCGTTCTATGAGCCCGTGTTTCTTATAGTCACCGCCAGGAATGGAAGTGTTGACCCAACCCATTGAACTCTATATAAAGACTGGAACGATAACTCCATAAGGCCGGCCCTATGATTGGGTGAAGCCAAACTTTGGGGGGAGCCATCACCATGCATGGCTGAGTTCTTTGCGTTCGAATTGTGTCGAATAGAAGTGAACAGTCGAATATTCAAGGCATTTTTGATGAATTACTGGTCTATTGAAGCGAGCATGCATTTAAAATGTTTAATACTCCAGTACTTACAAGAACAAACTTTTGCAAACAAAATTTGAATCGATGGATTAGATTCAGCTTACTATACAACAATCAACAATGTCAATGGTTTGACAACTCTGACAAAAGCCCAAATGACAACAGACTTATAAGATAAGTACAAAAAGAGTGAATATTTATCGGCCGTGTACTTGATCAGCTTCACTCGATGGTCGTCTTCAGTTCAAATACATTTTCATTCATCCCTTGTTCGTGGTGACTCTTCGAACAACGGTTTGGCGAGATTCATCAACGATATTAACTGAAGTGGTGACAGACCTCGAGGATCATCTTGCTTTCCCATCTTTGCAAACGTATGCTTTGAAGACTTGCTCGGCGTATACGAGGATCTAGTAGTGTTCTCAAGTAGTGTTTGGTTTTTTAAAGGAAATCTGTATTGATGAAAATAGGAAATAACAAGAAATGTTTTTTTGTAATTTTGTTGGTACAGTAATTATGAATTTATTCCCATTCTCATTTTAGTATAGTAGTGTTTACTGTTTAGGTTAATTAAATATTAATATTTTTTTAATTTGCCAATTGTTTATTATGTGTGTAACCCATTCCTGTCTGGATGGACTTTTCTGATTTTACTATCGATAACACGAGATAGTTTTAATTGTCAATGGAGAGACTGTCAGTGCAGGAATTTGACTAAAAATTGTGTAGGAGGTACAACATTACAACCATTTAATTATCCAAATTTTTCTGGGATTTTATTAGCTTGTCAAATGCATAGTGCTAAGAATATAGCTGTACAGTCCATTTAGGGGGTGTTTATATGGAGGCGAGCCAGCTCGGGTACTCAAGCTAGCTTGCTTTGCCAAGATGATTTTTATTGTCTTTACATAAGAAGGGCTAGCTCGCCTAGCTGGGCTGGCTTGCTTGTTGTGCTAATTGTATAATTTATCAGTTTTGGTAAGACACAAAGTCTTTTAAATATGAACTGTACATGAACAAGCAGAACTTGTGGATTGTTTATATGTTGAAAAAAGCTGATAAAACAAATTTTATTGCATGTACGAAGCTTTTAATGCCAGCCCAGGTAGGTGAGCCAGCCTGGTCAATCATGTTACTGTTTACTTGGTGAACAACAGCCTGGATAACCAAGATCTTGGTCTCACAAAGCGAGATCTTGGCTAGGCAGGCTGACCCAGCTCTCATATAAACACAATTAGATGAAAATTAACAAGAATTAACAGCATAAGTGAGATTTCATTTAAGTGGGCTAGCCCAGGTCCCTGGGCTGGGTCACGTCCATATAAACACCCTCTTTGACTGATATGATAGTAATTATTTCAAGAAAAACAAGTCTCTGTGAAATGCAATGTATGTTTCATTCGACTCTTTAGAAATTTCATTTTCTTCATGACAGTCCCATTTTTTTTGTTCACCTTGGTACCCACATATTACACAGTTATACAGCATGTTTTATTACTTACACATTATAAATAAATAGACTCTTTATTCAACTTTTCTGAATGGTTCTTTGAAATTTGTTTACATGATAATTGCGCTCTGCCAGCCAGAAAAGGACTGGGGAGATGCGAAAAAGACTTGATGTTTCACGAAGATTGTTTTTACTAATCTAATCCTTATTTTAACTGTTAGAAGTTAGTTTCTGAATGCTTAGATATTCATTAGAAGCAAGGTCTAAGATGTAACTAAATAAATTATGGTATAACATCTCAAAACTCTCCCGGGAAGCCCTGAAAACTCAGATAAACCAAACATTTTCGCGCGGCTTTTCGACCGAACTTCGTTTTGTTCGTGAAATATTTTGGTAGTTGAACAATGTTTCTTCTTTATAAGTACTTGAGTCGAAAGCTGTTTTGTCCTAGTTTGGTCTGAGAAAAGAAAGAAAAGCGTCAAATGAAGTTAAAGTGACAAAATTTATCGGTTTTCAACCTATTTTTTTCGACGCCATTTTGTGAAAAGGGACTGGAGCTACCTGCATGGCGGCCCCCATGTTGGCTTCAAAATTTTCCCCCGAGTTATCGTTCCAGTCTTTATATAGAGTTCAATGACCCAACCTCGTACCCAGGGTCTTACCTCCGCTCCCCCGCCCCCGCCCACCGCTTCGGAAAGACCCTGGTACACGCTGGTCACGTGTCGTCTATCAACATTTTCGACTGTGGGAGTGTCCCCTGCGTATCAATGCTTGACCTTAGTATTTATTCTGTCGCTGGAATAGTCGAAGAAATGCATGTATACGTATTTTGTTTTGTTTTCTGGTATTAGATTTTGAAATGAATCGTTAAACCGGTGATACGATTTTAAAATTGAAACAAGTTGTTTTGACAGCTATTGTTTTTAGTTTATAATAAATCGCTGTGTTTATTTAAGTTTACAATGAAGAAAGCTTTTGATGTTCCCATTCGTTTAATAATCGTCAACCTGGGTGCTTAAATTATACAATATGTAGTCGATTAATCGATGTCTTATTATCATTTTTCTATTTATATAAACTCCAGTTACTCCGCAAATTTGATCTTTCGTCGCTCGATCATGAAATATGAATACGCCACTACGAAAACTGTTGCCGCTCCTCCATTCGGCAAAGTATATTAAAATATCGAATAATAGTATTAATCAACGTACGACAAATAAACAAAAATAAACAGTACTAAAATAGTAAAATATTTGAAACCAAGATCATTCTATAATGGTACAGCAAGACACTAGACACATTTAATAAGGCAAAGGTGAAATGTCGAACCTTTGTTGTCATCTGTCTGCATTTCTGAATGCGCTGTGTTGTTTACTAAAAGAAATAGTACTTTCAGTATACTTCAAGAAAGCGAGCGAGTCTTATCGATTTTTCTGCTTCTTTGCTGTCACAAACTTCTTGTCCGATAAAGAAACCCCCGTTCAAGTTAATTTGTTACGTATCTCTTAGTTTTGATCGTTTTAAATGCAACAACCTAATACCCGCCGCTTTTCGGACTATTAATAATAACACGTCGTATTAAATTATAGTCCCTCGCCAATTGTTTAAAATATAATAGGTACGGATATCGACTAACCTTTTTAAAATGAACTTGAAAATTGGCATTTTATATCAAATATATTTATCAATTATCATGTTCGTGGATGACTGACCATAATTTTGTCGGCATGAGAACTGGTCAAAACAACGCAGCACAGTATAAAACCTCACAGTGGATAATGAAATGGAAGACTGTTTCAAACTCTCAATATAAACAATAAAATACGTATGTGTTTCACCTGTACGTTGTTGAATACCACACGTGAAAGCTGCCGTTATATTTAAGTGAATACGTCCAGTTAAAAGCCTCGCGATTCAAATGCTTAAAACGAATATTCTCCCATCAATAAATAACACATGTCGCCAGCGCTACAAAGCCAGCAAAATATTGATCTTTGAGACTTTGGGATTCTTATTAAATTATATCTCGTTTCGGATTGTTTCTCCAAGCCGTTGTGCACCTTTCGTGAGTCGTGACATTTCATCTGGCCAGATGTTTTGCATTTTGTATAAACACTACTCCGGTCGGTAAATGGAGAAAGTTTTTTGTACCACCCTACCCACACTAAATTTATTTTGTACTGCCCATATTTTGGGAAGCACGTGACCAGAGTGTACCAGGGTCTTTCCGAAGCGGTGGGCGGGGGCGGGGGAGCGGAGGTAAGACCCTGGGTACGAGGTTGGTGTTGACCTGGGGCTCTGGGAACGAGATTGTTTTTTACACGCTATGTCAGCCTATTTTTAACAATTTTACAGAAACAAAGTTGTTCCAAATTTGCACAAAATCTCATAACGGTTTTATATTATGTATAAAATTGGGTTATTATTAGAGAAAAGAAAACGAGCCATCCCGCTAACCAGGCTAGCTCACGAGACCTACACATGCATAAATAAATAAAATACTTGATTGCACTCGTACCAAAATTATGCAAAAATGTTCGCATAAAATAAGGATAATGAGCGCAATCAAACATTTCTTCAACACGGCGAATCTTGTGGTTAATTAAATTTTTATTAAATTCGCATCCAAATTTCAACCAAATTCAACCAAAATTTAATGGGTTGGTCCTTGGTCTATGATCAATCCTACAACAAACTTTCATGAAAACCTGTGCAGTATTTGTGAGATATCCTGGTGACAGACAGACAGACAGACAGACAGACAGACAGACAGACAGACAGACAGACAGACAGACAGACAGACAGACAGACAGACAGACAGACAGACGGACAGATGGGCAGCCGGACGGACAGGCAAGACGGACACGACGGACAAGACGGACAGACGGACAGACAGACGGACGGACGGACGGACGGACGGACGGACGGACGGACGGACGGACAGACAGACAGACAGACAGACAGACAGACAGACAGACAGACAGACAGACAGACAGACAGACAGACAGACGTGAAAACATAATCTGGCGAAGGTAAAAAACAGAAGTGCGCATGGTCAAAAATATAATATCCAGGCCCCACGCGCTCTCATGGTTTTCGCACAGCACCTGGGTCCGAGGCTAAGAACTACTGTTTTAGTTCCACATGTTTTTCTTCGAGTGATAAAAATGATAGAAGTTAGGCACACGCAGGCGCTCTATTTCCAGACCTGCGGACAGGATTCGATCTAGTAGTTCCCAGTCCTCCCCACCCCAGCCACGACTGTGTTTCTCCGAACCCATTCCTCCGATGCGATCCCAGTCTGACTTGTAGATCCCTGCAAGAAAAAGGTTTCAATACCGATATATAAACACTAAAATAGAACACGTTTCCGTCTTTCCATGTAGACACGAGTAAAAGTTAGAAAATAATGTTTCTCCTAAATCAACCTCGTAGCCAGATAAAACCCTGGGTACGAGGTTGCTCCGATATACCCTGCCTCCCCCCCCCCCCTTTCAAGTCTCATTCTCTCCTTCCCTTCCTCCTCCTTCCCTTCCTCCCTGTTTTCCTCTCTTTCATCCATTCTCTCCCCCCTTTCTTCTTCATTTACTTGGATCAATTTCTTTCTCTTCCTCCCTCTCTTCCTTCTTCTCTTCTTCATTCTCTTTCTCCTTCTTTTCCTTCCTCTCTTCATCACTCTCTTCCCTCTACTCCTCCTTCTTCTCTTCCTTCCTCTTCTCCCTATCTAGTCTCACTTTCTCCCTTTTCATCCCTCTCCTCCCCCTTCTCTTATACTCTCTCTTACTAGTCGGTCTCTCTACTCTTTCCATTCTCTCTTCCTCCAATTTCTTCCTCATTTAATAGGCTCAATCTCTTTCCTTCTCTTCCCCCCTCACCCCCTTCCTCACTTCCTCCCTCTCTCCTTTCCCTATTCTTTCTTCTCTTCTTCCCTCTCTTCCTCCTTCTTTTCCTAATCTCTCTCTCTCTCTTCCTCTTCCTCCCGAAGCTTACTTTCTCCCTTCTCCTCTTTTCTCTCTTCCTTCCCCTCTTTTCTCTCTTCCTTCCCCTCTTTTCTTCTTCCCTATCTTCCTCCTTTTCCTAATCTCATTCTCTCTCTTCCTCTCTCCCTTCCTATACTTCCTCTCTTCCTTCCTCTCTTCCTTCTTCCCCCTCTTCTTCCCTCTCTTCTTCCTTATTTACCTAAAATTCCAAAACCAAATGTTTCCCAAAACCCTCGAGAAGGTTTTGTCCAAGACGCCGGACTACCACAGTGTGACAAACGGAATAGAACTGGGTTGAACACCATCTTTCCTCTTATAGTGTGCTACATTGTGTTGAGATGAATAAAAACAGATAAGACGGAGTATGCACTATATGGCGAAGGGAATTGAGTTAACTACTTTAAGTAAAGCAGAATGAGATCAAACAGGGGAAGAGAAAGGAAGTTAATGTGCCTTATGAAAATTAAGTTTGTCTTATTTGAAAGAACACTAAAACTTGAGGAACACTTAAAATGGTAGAGTAACATCTTTTGCAGTTTTTCGTTTCCTTGCTTCGTTCATGAGATATTTTGGTTTGTTTGATATGTAAATTAAACATTTTGACGTCACACGTGCATAATGAGTTATCAAAAAAGTTATATTATCAAATATAATCACTTGAAGATCTACATGTTTAGTGTTGTGGGCGATAACCACCAGATGGTTATCTGCCTACCGGCAAACGGCATGCACATAACCACGAGATGGTTATCTGCCTACCGGTAAACGGCATGCACATAACCACGAGATGGTTATCTGCCTACCGGCAAACGGCATGCAGATAACCACGAGATGGTTATCTGCCTACCGGTAAACGGCATGCACATAACCACCAGATGGTTATCTGCCTACCGGCAAACGGCATGCACATAACCACGAGATGGTTATCTGCCTACCGGCAAACGGCATGCACATAACCACGAGATGGTTATCTGGCTACCGGCAAACGGCATGCACATAACCACCAGATGGTTATCTGCCTACCGGCAAACGGCAAGCACATAACCACCAGATGGTTAACTGCCTACCGGTAAACGGCATGCACATAACCACCAGATGGTTATCTGGCTACCGGCAAACGGCATGCACATAACCACGAGATGGTTATCTGCCTACCGGCAAACGGCATGCACATAACCACGAGATGGTTATCTGGCTACCGGCAAACGGCATGCACATAACCACCAGATGGTTATCTGCCTACAGGCAAACGGCAAGCACATAACCACCAGATGGTTAACTGCCTACCGGTAAACGGCATGCACATAACCACCAGATGGTTATCTGGCTACCGGCAAACGGCATGCACATAACCACCAGATGGTTATCTGCCTACCGGCAAACGGCATGCACATAACCACCAGATGGTTATCTGCCTACCGGCAAACGGCATGCACATAACCACCACATGGTTATCTGCCTACCGGCAAACGGCATGCACATAACCACGAGATGGTTATCTGCCTACAGGCAAACGGCATCCGCCTACCGGAGGATGGCATGCACATAACCACCAGATGGTTATCTGCCTACCGGCAAACGGCATGCACATAACCACGAGATGGTTATCTGCCTACCGGAGGACGGCATGCACATAACCACCAGATGGTTATCTGCCTACCGGCAAACGGCATGCACATAACCACGAGATGGTTATCTGCCTACCGGCAAACGGCATGCACATAACCACGAGATGGTTATCTGCCTACCGGAGGACAGCATGCACATAACCACGAGATGGTTATCTGCCTACCGGCAAACGGCATGTACATAACCACCAGATGGTTATCTGCCTACCGGAGGACGGCATGCACATAACCACCAGATGGTTAATTGCCTACCGGAGGACGGCATGCAAATAACCACAAGATGGTTATCTGCCTACCGGCAAATGGCATGCACATAACCACCAGATGGTTATCTGCCTACCGGAGGACGGCATGCACATAACCACGAGATGGTTATCTGCCTACCGGCAAACGGCATGCACATAACCACCAGATGGTTATCTGTCTACCGCCAATTACAACTATATGGAAACCAGGCGTTAAGGGGGCCATGTCACGCTATTGTTAGCCTCAACTGCCTTATGTTGAAATTCTGAGCTGCAAACTTCAAAATTAAACCTAACAGCTATGGAGGATTTCTGAACCTTTAAGGTGGCTCCCTACGGTAATTTCAATAGGGGACTGGTGACTAGAAATAGTATCGCTACGCATGCGTAAATAGCGATCTTGTCGATTCGAAATTCTATGACCGCGTCGACATAGATGTTAGACTTGTAGACGTTTTCTTCGGTGAATTTTGCTAAAATTTTGTAAATAAGTAGTTTATAAAAAATTCTAAAGTATATATAATTTTTAAAAATTTTCATAAGACAGAACTTTTTTAAATCGATAATTTTTATAGCGAAAAATCTGTCCATATAACCCTCTCTGATTTTGTGCATGGATATTCTCCAGAACAGTATCTATCATCTCAGCAATTTTTAAAAAATTTCACCGAAGCAAACTAAAGACATGCCGCTTCAATTATGCAATATTTGAAAATATACCAAAGTTCCAACGTCATTATTACCATGGTAACAGCAAATAATTGAACTTTTTGATAGATATTTTATATCTGCGATAGTTCTGCTATACTAGTAAGGTCTACTTAGTATTTATCTAACAAATTTTTTAACTTGTGAATAACATTAGATGAGCGTATGAAATAGCGCGTATTTATTGAAACTATAGGGAGCCACCTTAAGACCAAGTTTTTACGGCAAATTGGCCTAAACTTGACCCCTGCCAACAGAAATCAAGATGTCACATTTGCAATCTCTTTCAATCTTGCTTTAATTTTGACCATCCGTACTTCTGTGCAGGTTTCTAGTATATCTTTTTTGTTTTTATATAATATAATTAAAACCATTATTGTAAGATTTCTCACCTTTCTAACCAAAGATATTATTGGTTCTGGAGCGAGGATATGAAGATCCATTAAAAGTATTATACCGTTTGGATCTTGAATAGTGTCTACTGCAGACTGGATTGCTTTTGCTTTGTGAAACACGCCAAAGTGTCTCACCGTCCGAATATTTGGCAAACGATTCCTGGAAATATAAAAATAAGTTACATCAGAAGCTTTGCAGGTTTGGACTCAAAAACATTTTCTGAGTATGGCTAATTTTCGAAAACTATACTACACTAACTTTAGGTGCTGTGTAGGCAGTGTTTTAGATAGAGCAAAGTGAAAAGATGGTAAACTGCTGAGAATAGTTTTAATAACGAAATACTGACGTTTCAAGCAGAGCTCTTCATCAGAGTAAAAAGTAGAGTGCTGTGTAGGCAGTGTTTTAGATAGAGCAAAGTGAAAAGGTGATAAACTGCTGAGAATAGTTTTCATAACGAAATACTGACGTTTCAAACAGAGCTCTTCATCAGAGTAAAAAGTAGAGTGCTGCGTAGGCAGTGTTTTAGATAGAGCAAAGTGAAAAGGTGATAAACTGCTGAGAATAGTTTTCATAACGAAATACTGACGTTTCAAGCAGAGCTCTTCATCAGAGTAAAAAGTAGAGTGCTGTGTAGGCAGTGTTTTAGATAGAGCAAAGTGAAAAGGTGATAAACTGCTGAGAATAGTTTTAATAACGAAATACTGACGTTTCAAGCAGAGTCCTTCATCAGAGTAAAAGGTAGAGTGCTGTGTAGGCAGTGTTTTAGATAGAGAAAAGTGAAAAGCTGGTAAACTGCTGAGATTAGTTTTGATAACGAAATACTGACGTTTCGAGCGGGGCCCTTCATCAGAGTAAAAAGTAGAGTGCTGTGTAGGCAGTGTTTTAGATAGAGCAAAGTGAAAAGGTGATAAACTGCTGAGAATAGTTTTAATAACGAAATACTGACGTTTCAAGCAGAGTCCTTCATCAGAGTAAAAGGTAGAGTGCTGTGTAGGCAGTGTTTTAGATAGAGAAAAGTGAAAAGCTGGTAAACTGCTGAGATTAGTTTTGATAACGAAATACTGACGTTTCGAGCGGGGCCCTTCATCAGAGTAAAAAGTAGAGTGCTGCGTAGGCAGTGTTTTAGATAGAGCAAAGTGAAAAGGTGATAAACTGCTGAGATTAGTTTTAATAACGAAATACTGACGTTTCAAGCAGAGTCCTTCATCAGAGTAAAAAGTAGAGTGCTGTGTAGGCAGTGTTTTAGATAGAGCAAAGTGAAAAGGTGATAAACTGCTGAGAATAGTTTTAATAACGAAATACTGACGTTTCAAGCAGAGTCCTTCATCAGAGTAAAAGGTAGAGTGCTGTGTAGGCAGTGTTTTAGATAGAGAAAAGTGAAAAGCTGGTAAACTGCTGAGATTAGTTTTGATAACGAAATACTGACGTTTCGAGCGGGGCCCTTCATCAGAGTAAAAAGTAGAGTGCTGCGTAGGCAGTGTTTTAGATAGAGCAAAGTGAAAAGGTGATAAACTGCTGAGATTAGTTTTAATAACGAAATACTGACGTTTCAAGCAGAGTCCTTCATCAGAGTAAAAGGTAGAGTGTTGTGTAGGCAGTGTTTTAGATAGAGCAAAGTGAAAAGATGGTAAACTGCTGAGATTAGTTTTAATAACGAAATACTGACGTTTCAAGCAGAGTCCTTCATCAGAGTAAAAGGTAGAGTGTTGTGTAGGCAGTGTTTTAGATAGAGCAAAGTGAAAAGATGGTAAACTGCTGAGATTAGTTTTGATAATGAAATACTGACGTTTCAAGCAGAGTCCTTCATCAGAGTAAAAAGTAGAGTGCTGCCTGGCACTGTTTTGGATAGAGCAAAGTGAAAAGGTGGTAAACTGCTGAGATTAGTTTTGATAACGAAATACTGACGTTTCGAGCGGAGCCCTTCATCAGAGTAAAATGTGATGAACGGCTCTGCTCGAAAGGTCATCACTTCGATATATCGCTTTGCTCTAACTTTCTTTATACTGAATAACCTAGGCCGGTTAGTTTAATATATCTAAACTGTTCTCCATAGAGGGCCAGTAAGGGTCAACTCATTACTCCATGCAGTGTTATTACAGGAGAAAACTGCAGTAAACTAAACTAACTTTATTTATACTGGTAACTCTATCAGTCATACCTAAACTGTTCTTCCTAGAGGTCCAGAAAGGGTCAATTCATTGGTCCAGTACAGTGTTACTACAAGAGGAAACCTGTGGTGTTTGATAGAGTCAAACTGGAAGCACTCTTCTCACATGCGGCCAAGGTGAAATTTTCATCAGATAATTGCCGAGAGCAGGAATCGAACCCAGGTCACAGGGTTCGATTAACACACCAACTATTAACTAATCCAGTTTCAAAAAACTACTAGTTTACCTCCCATATTCATCCATAAGATTGTCATCGTCCATCCCATATTTTGCAATTATGATATTCAAATGTTTGTCGTTAGTATTAATATATATCTTCTCCATGTTGGCTAGGAAATGACGAAGCCATCTTGACTGTCTCTTAGCAACGACGACAACATTAACTGTAGTGTACAAGTCGACAGTGAAGTCAATGGGTGAACACAGTGATGTTCCTTTCTTATTCATGTAAAGATAGTCGGAGTGGAAATACTTCAAGTTTGATCCAGAGTCGGTTAGGATTGTTTCAAGCAAAAATCGCGAGCCTTTTAAGGGGTCGGTCTTTTCCTCAATGTTTACCAAACTACTGAGTTTGAGTCCAGTTTCCTTTTCAAGATGGATAAAGTGGCCATCGTTTGTATACCTAATGGATATACAGAAATTAGTTTAAAAGATTTATTGTGCGTGACTCAGGTGTATGCATTGACAGTAATAGCAAGCTACGAATGGCGACAGTATATACATAGCAGTAGAAGTAAGGCTACGAAAGTAAGAGAAGAGCAAGGAAAAAAGCAAGGACGAGGACAAGGGCAAGAGCAAGGACAAGAGCAAAGACGAGAGCAAAGACAAGAGCAAAAACGAGAGCAAAGGCAAGAGCAAGGACAAGGACAAGAGCAAAGACAAGGGCGAGAGCAAAGACAAGGACAAGAGCAAAGACAAGGAAAGAGCAAGGACGAAGGCAAGTGCAAAGACGAGAGCAAGTGCAAGAGCAAAAACGAGAGCAAAGGCAAGAGCAAGGACAACACGAGAGCAAAGACAAGGACAAGAGCAAAGACGAGGGCAAGTGCAAAGACGAGGGCAAGTGCAAGAGAAAAAACGGGAGCAAAAGCAAGAACAAAGACAAGGACAAGAGCAAAGACAAGGACAAGAGCAAAGACAAGGACAAGAGCGAAGACGAGGGCAAGTGCAAAGACGAGGGCAAGTGCAAGAATAAAGACAAGGACAAGAGCAAAGACAAGGACATGAGCAAAGACGAGGGCAAGTGCAAGAGAGAAAACGGGAGCAAAAGCAAGAACAAAGACAGGGACAAGAGCAAAGACAAGGATGAGAGCAAAAACGAGAGCAAAGGCAAGAATAAAGACAAGGACAAGAGCAAAGACGAGGGCAAGTGCAAGAGAGAAAACGGGAGCAAAAACAAGAACAAAGACAAGGGTGAGAGCAAAGACGAGAGCAAGAACAAAGACAAGGACGAGAGCAAAGACAAGAGCAAAGACGAGAGCCTGGCAAGAGCAAGAACAAAGACAATGACAAGGACGAGAGCAAGGACGAGAGCAACAGCAAGAGCAAAAGCAAGAACAAAGACAAGGGCAAACGCAAGAGCAAAGACGAGAGCATGGCCAGAGCAAAGACGAGGGAAAGAGCGAGGACAAGAACAAGAGCAAAAACGAGAGTATAATGTTAAGAACAGAGAAAAGGACAAACGCAAAAGCAAAAATGAGAGCACGGCAAGAGCAAGAACGAGGGCCAAGAACAAGAGCAAGTACAAGGACAAGACAAAGGCTACAGTAACTCAAAAAACAAGCCCCAATCTAGCTCCTCTCAACACCAAGGCAAGTATTCTCACCTTGTACTGTACTTGCTCAATGCTCTAGTATAGAGCCTTAATAACTTCTTAACAGTTTCACTCGATATCACAGTATTCCCCTGACAATCCTCCGGGTAGCGGTTCCCGATACACATCATATGTCCCGTATTATCCCTCGGAAACACGGACGAAAACGATGTCCTCCAAACCCCAGCATACTTCGGTAAAGAACTATTAACCAAAAATGATGGACTGTAAAGACAACGCTTTAGTAAGGACACATTAAGCTTATAATTTATCATCGGCAAAGATCCTGTAATGTGGAGGCTAGTATTAATCGGAATAACCCTTCCTTCTTGATCAAAAAATGGATCATCCTTCCTTGTTTCCCCTCCAATAATTCTAAAGTCTTCATCATCTTCCCCTTGTTCTTCGATTGTTTCCAAAAAAGTTGTTAAATGAACACTAGGCGCCCGTGAAAACACGTTCAAACTTGTCCTTAAAGAACTGGGCTTTTTGGAAAAACCCGCGAGAAATTGTGCTGTGATTAAAGTGTACTTGTTGGCGTTTGGTAATTTCCAGAGAACTTCAATCGGGTTGTCTAACGGTCTGTAAACAGTGAAAATTATATCAATAAAGTACGTTTTGCTAGAGGATAGCTCAGTCTCAAAAAATTGTTTCGGACGTTCTGCATTGTTAGTACCGTTTACTGGCGAATCATCACCAAGGGCAACACTCAAGCCATGCACGACTTTCAAGACGAGCCTACTGCTCAGCGGATACTCGTTCAATCCAAGCCATAGCTCACACGTTGCCTGCATACATTTCATAACAAAACTATAGTTTCCAGTCTTTGGCGGGGATAAACGCCCTGCGATTCGCTGTCCGTATAATTTCTGCCAATCAGAAACCCTTAAATTTCGTAGAAATCCAGTCTTGTCTGGAATTAGCGGGAAAAGTGGGTACTTTCTCAAACAGTTTATAGTCTGACAGCAAACGTTCCATTTCATCGAAAGCAATCTTCCTCTAGTTTCTGAAAATCTTTTTGGAAGAATTGGAGGCGCCGCCCTTGATCGCGTTTTGGGGTAACTTTTCCTGATATTTTCATTGCTAGTTTTTCGTTTTTCAATTATCTTGTTTTTCTTGTCGTTGGGACGTTTACCCTGGTCGTATTCTGATCGTGATAAACGTGTCTTGGTAACGACAATGTCTGCCCATCGCTGCCCATCGTGAAGAAATGTATCACCGTAAAAGGCAAACCACAACGGCAGGATCAAACCGTAGACAAGAAACACGAAGAAAACAAGGACTTTGAAATTATGAAGCTCTTTTGAGGAGAGACGATGGACTTTAGTGGTTTTTGTGAAGACCATGTTGCATCTGAAAAAAAAATTAGAAAATTTAGCAATTAAAGAAAGGCCTGGCCAAACGCTTTCAACATCGCATTCAACATTGTTGAACGATGTTGAATAATGTTGAAAGCACGAGTGGCCAAATGAATCCAACATCGTTCAACATTCATGAATGACAATTAATTGAACGCGGGCTACCACAAAAGCTGGAATCGACAATATCCCGCATGGCGCATGTCTCTGTTCAACAAAGTTGAATGAAATGTGGCCAAATGCGTTTAACACCTTTCAACATTTTGAGAACAATAGAAATGTTGAACGCGTGTTGAACGAAAATTTGAACATGTTCAAATTTCGTTCAACATCATTCAACACCATTCAACAACGTTCAACATCATTCAACAGGGGTGGCCAAACGCTTTCAACATGTTGAATTCAACAATGTTGAACGGTGTTGAATGAAATGTTGAAAGCGTTTGGTCAGGCCTTAACTCTTTGAAGAACCCCTGATGACAGGAGAATCTTCAAAACCAATAAAGAACGCCAGAACTTTAAAAACAACAGAATCATAAGCTTAGGGACTGGTACCTAATTCGCCTAATATGATTTTTGAAGCCAAACGTTTGCGCATGTGTGAATTTGCACGAGCAAACATTGCAAAAAATGTTGGATATATATATAAAACAGTGAAATAAAAGTAGTGTGCTGCGTAGGCAGTGTTGGAATAAAAATCAGAATATAGTAAGGTTTGAGTACTGCCGAAAATATTGAACGTAGTTTCCAACGTTTCGAGCGAAGGCCCTTCGTCAGAAAGAAACGTTTCTCTCTGCATAACAAAGGGCCTTCGCTCGAACTGAAACGTTAAGTCCTAATCAAACGAGAACGCAAGTCATCGCAAGTTGGCAGTCACGCTATCTCAGCAAGCCGCTCTGAATAGTTTCCCGAAAATATCATGTACCGTGACAAAGTTAAAACTTGTTTAAAACACTCATGAAACCTTTATTTTGTTAATTTGGGTGTTCAAACGACTGCCACAGAAATTCTGACTGCCAACTTGCGATGACTTGCGTTCTCGTTTGATTAGGGCTTAAGAAACTACGTTCAATATTTTCGGCAGTGCTCAAACCTTATACTATATATTCGGATAGCCGTGGCAACAACAACCACAGAGTAAAGACTAAGTAAGACTCGACTATTTATTTCTGTTTTTAAATAAAAAGCCATGAAGATTACGAAAAGGCCATCCCAGAATATTAAAGATATCTTAACAATGCAGCTATTTCAATAGTTTTGCAAGAAACGTGTGACAGCCTCGACGAATTACAGAATACCAATAATTTCCCGCTCTTTTTTGGCCGATAGCTCGCGCAGGCGCAAAACGTTTGCCAGCGGTGTTGCCTTTTGGTGACTGCGTATCATGGAATTACAACCTCCATTAGTACCACATACACTACATGTATACACGTATAACAAGACCTTTCAATCGAATGATTATCATTCACCTTGCTTGTTACATAATGAAGTATATACGCCTGAATTTTAAAAGCTCACACTCAACTCCACTCACTCTCACTGAGTACGAGATTACACTCACGCTCTAAACACTATTCAATTGAATGTTTAGAGAGTGAGTGTAGTCATGGTGGAGACTCATTGAGTGTTGAGTTGCACTTATTGAGTGCGAGTGAGCTTTTAGAATACAGACGATATATAGAATCATTAAAAATCAACTTTTTACTCTGATGAAGGACCGTCTGCTTGAAACGCCATATTATTCTTATTATTCTTTATTTAAGGAGGATAAGTTTTTCAGCAGAGCTGGTGGGGTCCTCCATTTACAGCTAAGACCTATAGGTGTTGATTTTACGGAGGGAGGAAAACCGGAGAACCTGGCGAAAAACCCTCGAAGCACAGGAGAGACCAACTAAACTCTACTCACATGAGTCCCCACCCCGAGAACGGGGCTATTCCCAGACGGTCACCCATCCAAGTACTAACCCAGTCTAACCGGGCTTATCTATTGGTGAGAGGCAGCGCCCTAATAACACGCCACCCGTGCTCCCCAATATATTTCTTTATCAAAACTAATCTCGGCAGTTTACCAACCGTTTTACGTTGACATATCCCAACCCCTTTGCTAGTTAATATATAACTTTTTTAAATAAATCTAAATCGCCATAGTATATAGAAAAATATTAACGTATCAATCCAGTATAGCGTATAGTTATATCGTGTTATATAGTCGTATATGCGCTCGATAGCCAATCAAATCGCGTGTGTTATCATTTATACTATAACCCCAAAATCATGCAATATTCAAGAATATTATAACTAGCTAGTCTATATATGACTATATGACAGACAAACAGTTTGGAGGAATGGCTATGGCTTACCATGGTTTCAAAGCATCAAGGAAATATATATACGTGGGTGAATTCACGACATCTCGAAGGCTTGTTACGTTTCATTGTCACTGTATCTCCACGTACAGCAGGTATATTTAGAAAACGCAACAAAGACACCGGTCAGAGATTGGCTTTGAGAAAGTATCTACCAGTTAAACAAACTGTGCATCTCGGCTCGACGCCATAGTTTTTAACTTAATTAGACAACGAGCCTGAGTTGTCTATGACCAAATAGTTCTCTATGAACTGATATAGTCGACAAGACGAAGCTGAGTTGACTATCGTTCATGGAAAGTAGTTGATAGTAAGACAATAAATAAACTGTTTTTGGTTAGCTCAGGCAGGAATGGGTTAATCACTTGTTAAACTCATTGCTGCCCAGGATGTCTGAGGGTTCTCCCTTTGATGAGTAAAATCATCTAGCGTTAAACAAAGTAAAACAATAAAAGGACCAGCTTTTTGGTCAGTTCAGGCAGGATGGGTTAATAGACATGCAACGAGGGCGAGTTGACTAATAGGTCAGTTTCAGGGTGTTGAGCGCATCACTTTTCAAAAAAACTGGCCAACTCCACTCAAAGTAAACATACTGTTTAAAATCAACAAAGTATAGATACAGTTTCTGGATGTTTAACACTGTTATTCTGCTGTTGTTGGCTCGCTAGCAAGTCTGTTTGCCATTGCTTACTTCGGTGGGGAGCCCGCCAAGAGCCCGCCACAATTCCTTTGCAAAATCATGCGCGCGCAACACCCTGAAATTCGCCTATTGTTTTAGTATAAACGAACAAGTCAGAGGAAAATACTATTTTCTTATAGTTTACCTAATACTCCCCCAAAGGGCTTTTCAGCATCTAATTACAATTAAAAAGTACACTTTACTAAACTAATATACAAAATTACACTAATTGAAATCCATTTATATTACAATCAATCAAGTCGTAAAAAAAGAGCACCTAAGAATTCTTTTAATAAAATACGTTTATACTCTGATTTGAAATGGATAAGATTCCCACTGTTTTTAAAAAGGCGATAGGGCGTTTAAAACGGGAGAAAACAAGTCGCGCTTAAATAAGACGCGTCTTATTTAAGTCGTGAACACACTCGTATAAATGGTCAATTTGTTCGTGACCAAAGTAAGTCGCGACTAAAATAAGAACAGGGTTTAAACCTAGTCCAAAATAAGTCACGACTTACTAGAAATTGACCGTTTATATACGAGTGTGTTCGCCACTTAAATAGGGCGGCATCTTAATTAAAGCGCCGCACAGACGACCAAGTTTTCCTTGAGAAGTTTTTCCTTGACAAGTTTTATTTGTTCGTGTGTACGACACAACTTGACAAGTTTTTCCTTGACAAGGAGCCTTGTTCAAAAGCTGGTCATGCCATATTTTTAGCACTTTTTACAAAAGATTATCACAAAATCTCACAATAACAGTTTTATATTATATAAAAACATAAAAGAGATACTAGAAACCATGCAGCACAGAAGTACGGACGGTCAAAATTAAAGCGAGATTAAAAGAGATTGCGAATGTGACATTGATTTCTGTTGGTCCTGACAGCAATCAAAGTTTAGGTCAATTTGTGTAAAATCTTGGTCTGAGAGATTCAGAAATCCTTCATAGTTGTTAGGCGACTCGTATTTCATAATCAAAGTACAGTCAAAATGGAAATACCGTCCCACTTCCGTAGTTGGTTGTGTATTGCTGTATTTCTGTAGCCGCTACTGAAGCGCGAGGAAAGTCTAGTGATAAAAGTTGCCAATTCTTGATGTAATATATCATACACGAGGAGGAGTGTTTCATCAGCTAGGATATCCAAACACCGAGACGTTTGTTGAAAACCGAGGCGAAGCCGAGGTTTTTGAACAAACTTCGAGGTGTTTGGATATCCTAGCTGATGAAACACTCCTCCTCGTGTATGATATATCATCTCAAACAAATCAGTATTTTAAGAGAAAATCAAGATGAAAGTTTGCTTAGTTTATGTAATTTCTTCCTCCGATATCCAAACCACCGACACGGCACTGATTTACTTTGTGTGTTTTCGTCATGAATTATTAATGAGTTTGAGATGTATATTCGTCAGTTGGTATCGATTTAGGATAAACATCCATTGTATTATGTACAGTTTTCAACAAAAACAATTCTCAGGCTTCAGTAGCAGCTACTGAGCTACAGACATACAGTAATACGCAACGAACTACAGGAGAAGAAGTGGGAAGGTATTTCCATTTTGACTGCCATGTACAGCTTTAATTTTGACGTTTACAGCAAGAAATTTTAACATAAGGTGTTCAGACATTTGAACGTACTTTCAAGCATTCTTCAACTTCTTCAAAGTTGTTCATAAAAATCAAGTCAATAGAAAACTGTCACGGAAAGGAAGCTTGATGATGATATCTGATATTCGACGACAAAATTTAACCTAAAGTAAACAGACAATAAAAGCGAGTTTAAGTGGACCACACTCGAACAAAACGACCACAAGTTAAGGCGGATGCCGATCATTACATCTTTAAAAGTGCATCAGATAAGGCATGTTAAGGCCGTTTATACGAAAGCTGATAAAACGCTACTTACACAGGACGCGCCTTCTTCCCTCCGCAGAGGGTCGGATGCGCGCGCGCGCCAGGATATTTTACAAAGTACTGCACAGATTTTCATTAAAGTTTGTGGGAAGATTGATCATAGACCAAGGACCAATCCAATAAATTTTCGTTGAATTTGGATGAGAATTTAATAAAAAATCTGACCACAAGATTCTCCGTGTAGAAGAAATGCTTGATTGCGCTCATTATCCTTTTTCTGTATAATTCCAGTGCGAGAACAATCAAGCATTTCATTCATTCATAATCTGTAGGTTTCGTGAGCTAGCCTGGTTAGCGGAATGGCTCGTTTTGTTTTTAAACATCTCTAATAATAATAACCCGCTGGCGGAGGTACATACAGTCTCTGAATGACCTTGTTTGGATAGGCAACTGCGCTTCCGTAACATCTTTTGCGGCGAAGGCAAGGCAGTGATGTGGCACCTCGCTCCGCTGTTGAAATTAGTACATCTGGTGCCGTGTAGATCATTGCGACGCATAAAATTTAATACCGCTTATTTAATAGTTTTGCGCGAGACAAAATTGATATTTGTGCGCGGGGAAAGAAAACAATATTCTGAAAACGTTAATATAAAAGATAGTATAAAGTCATTGTACATTTTCTTTCCAAACTATATTTAGCCCAAGTTTTAAAGTGTGTGATACACCATAATTTTAATCACGTCCACTTGAATTTGTCCATGAGTTTTTTTCAAGTTTGCGTCCTCGGGTGACACAAACTATTTTGACTATCAAAGAATCTAGGATACTGCTGCTTTTAAACAGCAAAAACAGCAAATCGTTGCAATTGGCAACGAAATCTCGCAAACTGTCTAGATTTACACCGAATTTTTTAAATAGAGCATGACCCTATCTGATACAGCTATAGGTAAACATAAAAAAGTGCTGCGCATAAGCAGTATTTTATAGATAGAGCAAAGTGAAAAGGCGGTAAACAGCCGAGATTAGTTTTGATAACGAAATACTGACGTTTCAAGCGGAGTCCTTCATCAGAGTAAAAAGTAGAGTGCTGTGTAGGCAGTGTTTTAGATAGAGCAAAGTGAAAAGATGATAAACTGCCGAGATTAGTTTTGATAACGAAATACAGACGTTTCAAGCAGAGTCCTTCGTCGGAGAAAAATGTAGAGTGCGGTGTGGGCAGTGTTTTAGATAGAGCAAAGTGAAAAGACGGTAAATTGCCGAGAATAGTTTTAATAACGAAATACTGACGTTTCAAGCAGAGTCCTTCATCAGAGTAAAATGTAGAGTGCTGTGTAGGCAGTATTTTATAGATAGAGCAAAGTGAAAAGGTGGTAAACAGCCGAGATTAATTTTGATAACGAAATACTGACGTTTCGCGCAGAGCCCTTTATCAGAGGAAAAAGATAAGAAGTAGAGTGCTGCGTAAGCAGTGTTTTGGATATAGCAAAGTGAAAAGATGGCAAACTGCCGAGATTAGTTTTAGCAACGAAATACTGACGATACAAGCATTTTGTGTCGCATTTCGGAATATTGAAACGTCAGTATTTCCGTCGCCCCCTATATAAAAACCTCGACGGTTCACCATCTTTTTCCAGTGTGGAACGCAGCTTATAAAAACTGCGGGGCATTTATTGTATAACTTTTGTCCAGTTCATGTTTGTTGTACGTATAAATGTGGTAAACATAAGCAGTACGTTTTAAACGTAATATATAAGATGGTGGCAGGGTAACCACAACAGCTTTTGGCCAATTACTGTGGTCCAAAATAAGATTCAAGCTAAACAAACATATTTACAAAGTTACATATATAAGCAGACATCAAGCTAGAAACAACACGAAAGGGGTTTATGGGGTGTTTATATGGAGGAGGGCCAACCCCCCTGGTAGGGCAAGCCCTAGTACGAGGGCTGGCTTCCACCTCGCGTTGGCTTGTTTACCGACTTGAGCAGCTTTCCATGCACGAAACCCGAAATCATGTTTTCGCAAACACGATTTGAATTAATACCAAACACATGAACAAACGCAACTTGTAAAATAAAAAGTTGACCAAAAAATATCAGTAAAGGCAAACTTTACCGTGTATACTGAGCGTCGATTTGCAAGCCTTCCTATATGAGGGTCAGCCCTCTTGAGTGCGTTTACATGGGAAATTTCCAGCCCTCCTAGGTGAGATCTCGGGTTGTCAATAGCGAGATCTCGCCTACACACGCAAACACGCACACTCTGTGTCAGACCTGATGCAGAATGATGTCATCAGATCTGTTCAGAAAAATGTAGCGACCCCTGGTACAGCCTGTTGCAGTATCAGCTATGATACACCTATGATATCATATCTGTATCATACCTGCAGCTACAACAGACTGTTCAGAACAGATTCTGTCAAACTGTTCAGCCTGACACGGTCAGTGCTGTATATAACAGACTGAACAGGTATATATGTTGTCTATACGGAGCTGTCGCAGTCTGTTAGAAATTCTAACTAAATGTTTATATACATCAGCGCTGGTACATTCTGTAGCTGTCAGGCTGTATCAAGGGTCGCTACATTTCTCTGAACAGATCTGATATCAGAGCTGATCAGACTGTGCGTTTTTAGGTGTGTAGGAGGGTACGTTGGCCCTCTTGTCGTGTAAACGCAAACAAATTTTTACAAGGAATTGTGCTGAGATGCGGGAACTCGTCAGAGGGCTAGCTCCACCAAGACGGCTGGCCCTCCTCCATCATAAACACTCCCTACATTTATGGCGTGTGGCTTACCTTATAAGCAAGTTCTGATTATTTCATTCACTTTTCAGACGATACATGAAAACGACGCAATTGACCTTGAGCCGTCGTTAGCGTGGACCATAATTCTCAGAATTCTGATGTACTCAATCGCGTACTTGAGGACATCGATCTTGGTGCGAAGTAGTCTACTGTCGCAGAAATGGATTCGCTTTTTGAGCAATGCGAACGCCTGGTTTATTTTTTTAACTCGCTGTCGCTCGCGTCGGTTGGCCACACTTCGTTTCTTCCTCAGGCTCAGCTGAAAAGCTTCATCTTTCTTATTTCCGTTCACCCTGCTTGGTTTCATCTCAGGAGTGTGGTCTTTTCAGATTTTCCAAGTTTACTAGTACCGCTCGGCTGTGTTTTGCGAAAACTTACAGTTGAAACTCGTCGATGCCCCCAACTGTTGCAGTGCTCGACTGATGTTTATCACGAGCTTCGTTTAATTCCTGCTCACGCATTAGGTTATCAGACGCTTATGTCAAAACAAGCGACACTGAAACCCATTTCGATGTGCGCAGCGCATTTGCAGCGTATAAAAAAGCCGTTCGATCTAAAGCCACTTGAACCACTCCATGGCTTTTAGAAAACTAATCCTAATAGCTTAAGGGCAGTATTCATGATAGCCCTCTAGACGATTCAATCTTTATAAAGCCCGGAATACACTGAAACAAGTTTCCGAAACAAGTTTTCGATACACATTTTCGAAAAAGTTTCCGAAACTGGTTTCAAAAACTCATTAATAATTCATGAGGAAAATTCAAACGAAATTAAAGTTTAATCAGTGTCTTTATATGTGATAAAGATACCTCCTGATTTACATAAACTTTAGCTTTGATTTTCTCGGCTTAGACCAGGTTATTTTTCAAACTTACTACGCCAATGAACTTACCAAGTGGTTCGTTTTTTAAGCCGTTCAATAAACTCGCAGTTCGTGTTTTATCAGATATAAAAACACTCGGCTTCGCCTCGTGTCTTTATATCTGATAAAACACTCCTGCTCGTTTATTAAACAGTACTTCAACAATAGAACAGTGTTCTAATCAGGGTAAATTGGTCTCTGCTACAATCTTGGATAATGCTTGCTGAGACAAGATCCGTCCACACGCAAACGATGAAGCGGTTATCAAAAACGGAACTTTTTGAAAACGCCGTAGTTTCCTGTTCTCGTGTGGACGCGGATTTTTTTGAAAACGGATTAAAAAAGTTGCGGATACATATGGGCAAGGCCTAAGGGTTTATTTACACGAGCTAGCCAAGTTAACCTTGCCGAGTCGTCTGATTAGGATTGTACTGTGGTTTTAAAGCTCACATAAACTAAATTTACAGTGAAGAATTGGTTTAGTGAGAAAAGACTTTCGTAACACGAGATAGCCCCTAGCCTCGATTTCCAGCCGTATCTCGGGCCCCGGTAATTACCTCCCCCGAATTAAATCACGGCTGGACTCGTGAGCTTGTCCATTGTCGAGTTGCACCAATCGTAAAAGTGCCTGCACATTTTCAGCAGGCATATATTATTGGGAATATTGCACGAATTACCCCGTAAGTTTAAAATGACGATCAATAGAGCGCTGATGAGTGAGGCATGCGATGCAACCTCGTATATACCCAGGGTAAATGACCCAGGGTAAAAGACCCTGGGTACGAGGTTTCAAAATGGCAAGCCTCAATCTATATCCAAAGAGTGGAAAAATTAAACCATGGGCTCTAGGACAGGCTCGATATGGCTCGAGTGAAAAGTTGTCTCAGCATTCAATTGTTGACAAAAATGTGTGTGTTTGTCGCG
Source organism: Paragorgia papillata (assembly GCA_035771165.1). Classification (NCBI taxonomy): domain Eukaryota; kingdom Metazoa; phylum Cnidaria; class Anthozoa; order Scleralcyonacea; family Coralliidae; genus Paragorgia; species Paragorgia papillata. The sequence continues at coordinate 1,091,961 of JAWNZC010000102.1, read as the reverse complement.
CCTTAATGTTCAATGAACTTGCTTTATCTATAATACAAAGTGTACGGCACGTTGGATTGCTTGAAATACGCTACAATCCTCCTCGTAAGTCCTCATGAATATTCTTCGATTTGAACGGCCATGTTTACCCGACCTAACCTTTCAAACTGTCACGCGGCCACGCGTACTAAATATACAAGCTGTTTTATTGTAAAAAGTGAGAGGGTAGGATCAAAGTAGGCGTTGTATCACACTAAGCCAATCAGTTATTTGGGTTGTATACCATGTGATCTGTTCAAATCGTGAGCGCGATGAACCTTCTGACGTCAGAGTAACGGCTTTTTCTAAAATTAACGGGGACAGGTTGTTTCCATATATGGAAGTTGGGGACACGTTTGTGCCATATATGGTAGTGTCCTTTCATCTCGCTCTCGACGATGAAAAAATCCAATGATCCTACCGTCTTGTTTTTTGGACTTTCTAGCAGGACGTGTGACATCATTATTTAGTGCGCGTAAGCCGCGTGACAGTTTGAAAGATTGGGTCGGGTAAACATGGCCGTTCAAACTGAAGAATATTCATGAGGACTTACGAGGAGGATTGTAGCGTATTTCAAGCAATCCAAGGTACCGTACACCTTGTATTATAGATAAGCAAGTTCAATGAACATTAAGGCGCGACAAACACACAAATTTTCGTTAATAATTTTATGCTGAGACAACTTTTCACTCGAGCCATATCGAGCCTGTCCTAGAGCCCATGATTCAACAAAGATAATAGACGCCGCAATAAATAATAAATATTATATCTAATCGGTATCCTAATACATATAATAACACTAAAACTTATTAGCTTATAAATTATCAAAATATAAATAAATAAATCTATTAAGTCATTGTTAAAGGGCAATAGCACTAAAAATTAAGTTTGTCTAATTTGAAAGAACTCGTAAAATTGCAATAGAAGATCCTTTACAACTTTTTCGTATCTCTCTTCGTTTTCAAGATATTTCAATTTGTTTGATATGTAAATGAGATGGTCTCTGACGTCAGGAGTGGGGTAAAATATTTTCACATGTAGCAAAACCAGTTATATCTCTAAGTTTGTTCAGCGAAATAATTTGAAACTGTGCACATAAAAACTCCTTGCGACGCTGAATATTTCATGTTAGATATGTAAGTGATTTCGCTCTGAATGAAAATATTTTACCCCACTCCTGACGTCAGAGGCCATCTCATTCACATATCAAACAAATTGAAATATCTTGAAAACGCAGAAAGATACGAAAAAGTTGTAAAGGATCTTCTATTACAATTTTACGAGTTCTTTCAAATTAGACAAACTTAATTTTTAGTGCCAATCCCCTTTAAGTTTGATTGCTAAGTTAATATCTTTATGGGTCCCCCCCTCCTTCAATTTTACGCTTAGCGCCCAGGTTCCCAAACAAAAGATAGAAAGCCTCGTGTCTGAGCTGGGTTGTTAGCGTTACTATAAATATAGTACACACCGTAAGCTCGTAGCTAATAAAAAGTATGTACATCTCTTTCCGCTTTCCAAACCTTTCTGATTCACACTGTTTCCAACCAAACTGGACGAGGTTATTCATAGAGCACGTTAAGTAAGAAAGTTTCTTCGTTTTTGCCATCTTGATCGTAAACAAACATTAAGACTTGGATATGAGCTGCTACCTGGTGTGGATGGAAGCGTAGACTAATACTTTGTGATTCTCCTGGCCCAAGCTAAAACGAGAATAAATACCTTAATTGTTGATGGAAGGAAGGAAGGGAGGGAGGAAGGGAGGGAGGGAGGGAGAGAGGGAGGAGGGAGGGAGGGAGGGAGGGAGGGAGGGAGGGAGGGAGGGAGGGAGGGAGGGAGGGAGGGAGGGAGGGAGGGAGGGAGGGAGGGAGGGAGGGAGGGAGGGAGGGAGGGAGGGAGGGAGGGAGGGAGGGAGGGAGGGAGGGAGGGAGGGAGGGAGGAAGGGAGGAAGGAAGGGAGGAAGGAAGGAAGGAAGGAAGGAAGGAAGGAAGGAAGGAAGGAAGGAAGGAAGGAAGGAAGGAAGGAAGGAAGGAAGGAAGGAAGGAAGGAAGGAAGGAAGGAAGGAAGGAAGGAAGGAAGGAAGGAAGGAAGGAAGGAAGGAAGGAAGGAAAGAAAGAAGGAGCTAAAATAAGAACAGCTTACATTTAACGTTGTGTTTCCAAACTGAAGAACGTCTTCGCGGTTGGATTTCAAATAAAAGGTTTTACCAACAGGGTAAGGATTTTCGAAATGTATGCGCTAAAAAAACAAAAACAAAGTTTCTTTAAACATTAGTGTCACAATAACTGACTTGAAGGTTACGAGGCACAATAACCTGATATATACGATCGGAAATTGCATAGAAAATCGGCCACTTTCATGGGGCAGTTCGCCGTCCATGTGCGTGCTGGCTCAAGTGAGTTGTCGGCCGTGTATTGATGACGTTTACACGCAAGATATTCGTTCTACGCATGCGTAGCTAATACGGGTCAGCCCGTATTTCGCGAGCCTCGACAGCCGCCATTTCCGATCGTGCGTTACCTTATGTGAACCTTTTCCTCCACCGATTTCAACATTGACATCAAACGTTTTAGAAATAACGGGCGGCCGACTAGTTGCACAAACTAACCACGAACGGACAAGTTGATGAAACTCAGTATCTTTTGAGCAAGTCAAAGAATTTTGCTGAGCAAGTCAAAGAATTTTGCTTTATTCTGTGTATGGTGTTATGTGATGTAGTGTGGTGTCGTGTAGTGTGGTGTAGTGTAGTGTAGTGCAGTGCAGTGCAGTGCAGTGCAGTGCAGTGCAGTGCAGTGCAGTGCAGTGCAGTGCAGTGCAGTGCAGTGTAGTGTAGTGTAGTGTAGTGTAGTGTAGTGTAGTGTCTTCAAATTATTGGAAGAAACAGGTTCCCCTGAACTCCCCTAGCCACCCCTGAACTCCCCTAGCCACCTACAGGCTTCCCTAGCGTCCTCTACGATCCCCTAGTCTCCCCAACGCTCCTAGTATTCCTGATTTTCCCTAGTCTCCTCTACGCTCCCCTATTTTCCCGTACACTTTCATAGTATCTCCCAGTCTCCCTAGTATTCCCTAAAGTCCCCTAGTCTCACTAACGCTCCTACTCATTCCTAATTTCCCCTAGTCTCCTCCAAGCTCCCTAGTCTCCTCTACGCTCCCCTATTCTCCCGTACACTTTCATAGTATCTCCCAGTCTCCCTAGTATTCCCTAAAGTCCCCTAGTCTCACTAACGCTCCGAATATCCCCTAATTTGCTATTCTTCTCCAAGCTCCCTAGTCTCCCCCTAAATCCCTTAGTCTCCCCTACACTTTCCTAATGTCACCCAGTCTCCCTTAGTATTCCTTAAAGTTCCCTAGTCTCTCCTAAGCTTTCCTAATATTTTCTAGTCTCCCCAACCCTCCCCGTGCGTAAACCTGTCAAAGGATACCGACAACATTGACAAAAATTTGCTTAGAGCCAGGAGTCGACGGATTTAGAAGAAAGTTAACTTCTTGAACAGAATTAGCCATCAACATGAAGGGATCTAACGGTTCAACCTAAGACAAAAATAAAATACACAAATAACCAACACATTACTCACCACAAACATACGACAAACCACAAACAAATTAAAGAAAAAAGAACTGAAATAACCTGAAGCTCATCTGGGTGTGAGGAATAACACTGGACTAGTCTTGAAGTCTGTGTACCACGGATAATGCAAGATAGTCGAGTAGTCTGACCTTCCACGGCACTCATGTCCAGCCTACATATAATAAAAAGATAACATGATTTACATCAATGTGGGGAAAAGTGAATGGGGGTAGTGAAAATATGATGCTGGTGGTGTTGATGATGATGATGATGATGATGATCATGGATTGTGATGATGAATTTCCTACTGATATATACCTATATACAGTATATATTGTTACCTTTGCATTGAATGGACGTAAACTTGCCATGTTTGTTTTGGTGTTGATAAAAAAGGATCACTATCAGAATTGAAAACAATAAAATTCTCTGATGTATAAAAAAACCCAACTTCGTTTCACTTCACGTCATGTCACGTCACTTGACTTCACTTCAATTCACCGCACTCCACTCCACTCCACTTCACTCCACTCCACTCCACTTCACTTCACCCCATTTCACCTCGCCTCACCGCACCTCACTCCACCTCACCTCACCTCACCTCACTTCACTTCACTTCACCCCACTTCACCCCACTTCACCCCACTTCACCCCACTTCACCCCACTTCACCTCACCTCAATTCACTTCACTTCACTTCACCCCACCCACCTCACCTCACCTCACTCCACTCCACTTCACGTCACGTCACTTCACTTCACTTCACCCCACCCCACCGCACCTCACCTCACCTCACTTCACCCCACTCCACTTCATTTCACTTCACTTCACGTCACTTCACTTCACCCCACCCACTTCACCCCACCCACCTCACCTCACTTCACTTCACCTCACCTCACTCCACTCCACGTCACTTCACTTCACCGCACCTCATCACACACGTCACTTTTCTGTACTTACGTGTATAGAAACAAGAAAAATCTACGAACAGAGGGCGATGCTCCACAGGGGACCTTTAATAAAATATCTTGTGGCTCGTCGACACTCTAACACAAACATATTACACACGAATTAGAATTGCTTAACAAATACAAATAAACATGAACATGGGGAATTATGACATTTATCTTCAAGTACGCATTTCATTCATAAAATTCTTCTGAATACTTACTACAGGAGTGGTGTTACAAATGACATTACAGTCACTGCAGCGTACATAGACCTCTAGTGGCATTTGACTATCTCTTAATGGTTCGTCTATAGAAATAAAACCCGCTGTGTTAGAGATCAGTAACGTTGAAAAGTGACATTATTTAAAGGAAATGACTATTCTGTCATTTTGTCTGTCTGTCTGTCTGTCTGTCTGTCTGTCTGTCTGTCTGTCTGTCTGTCTGCCTGCCTGTCTGTCTGTCTGTCTGTCTGTCTGTCTGTCTGTCTGTCTGTCTGTCTGTCTGTCTGTCTGTCTGTCTGTCTGTCTGTCTGTCTGTCTGTCTGTCTGCCTGCCTATGTGTCTGCGCCCCATTTCATCTAGTTTTGAGCCATCTGCTTACATCGCCTGTGTATTGCTAGTATAATCGTTTACTTGTGTGCATCTCTATGATTTATATGTTAGCTGCACTACTTTCCCCTAATCTTTAGAAACAGTAACCCACCTGTTAACGTATGCCAGGGAGGTAACCTAATGGCTTTCTTAAAGAACGCCTGTTCAGGACTGTAAAATCGAAATGTTTGATCAACAGCAACGGGTTGAAGTTCAACATTGAGTAAAGAATCGCAACGCGTTTCTGCTGAGGTGTTTCAAATACGACCTGAGAAAAAGATATATAGAAATGTTTATAAGCGCTTATAAGTGGAGGGCTAGATCTTGCCAAGTTTCTATTGGGTTACATCATAGTCAATCGAGATATGGTCTGGAAACTCGGCAAACTTCAAAGCGCCTATAATGAGCTGTGATTTTATGTTGAACCGTACCTTACACCGTGCACATCCTTTGTTTTAGGTTTATTAATATTTAAATAGCACGGTTGAGTGATTGAACTGAAACGTTGCTATCGGATAATTCGTTCATTATACTATAACACAATGGGTTCAGTGACAGTGCACCGTGCACAAAAATGCATAAAGGCGAACAAAAAGATGGAACAAAGACTTTAGCTGAGTTTCCAGACCATATTTTGAATGACTATGGTTACAGAAACACGGCTTTTAGCTAAATCACCAAGCGAGATTTCAAAATGTTATTTCCCAATCGTACATAACTAATCGACTTACTTTCACAGCACGAGGAGGTCTGCCATCACGTTCAGTTCCTGCCTTTCGAACAACTTCGTTCATTTTTGTTCCCAGAGGGTTCGAAGAATCCTACAAGTGTTTCAGAACAAAGCATTTTAATTTCAAAACGTTTTTCATTGCCACACCCTTTACCGTAAAAGACCCCCGCTCGTATAAGACACCGCCACCCTTAAGCCCTAATCAAACGAGAACGCAAGTCATCGCAAGTTGGCAGTCAAGCTATCTCAGCCAGCCGCTCTGAATAATTTCCCGAAAATATCATGTGCCGTGACAAAGTTAAAGCTTGTTTAAAACACTCATGAAACCTTTATTTTGTTAATTTGGGTGTTCGAACGACCGCCACAGAAATTTGTGACTGCCAACTTGCGATGACTTGCGTTCTCGTTTGATTAGGGCTTTATACCTCAAAATCTTCTTCGTTTAATAATCGTCCGAGTGTCTTAAGGTGAAGTAATACGAGCAACAAATTGCTGCAACATTGTTGCGTTGCAACTTGAAAAGCGTTGTTGCACGTATTACCACCCACCTTAAACATTGTCACGCGACAATGATTTTGTTGCAAGTTGAATCAGCATGTTGCAGCAAGTAGAACTGGAGTCTACTTCTTTCAACAATTTTTTTCAACTTGCGAGAAAATCATTGTTGCTTTACAATGTTTAAGGTGGGTGGTAATACGTGCAACAACGCTTTTCAACTTGCAACGCACAGAGTTGGAAAAAAGCTGCGGGTATGCGGGTACCACCCGGAGGTAGGTTTACTTTAGTGAGGAAGGTTTAAAGTGAAAACACGTGAAACAACACATTCGGTAATCTGAGAAAGTTACAATTGATCAAGCAAGGTGTCGAGAAGAAATGCGATTTGCAGCAAAACATTGGCTAACTAACAATTATGCAGCACTGGCAGTGGTGAGCAGTTACATGTGTGAGACATGTACGCTGATGTCTGTATCTTCGCAGCAGTCGAGGGTAGTTGGCAGGCTATCAGTCAGCGGCGGTCAGTTATTAGTAGCTATTGTAGTATGCCAAAGCTTACCTAGGAAAACCTAGAAAACCAAGGTACTGTAAAAGTCACGCAGTATTTATGAACGTTGCAAAACACAAAATTCTCGCTATATATTTTGAGGAAGGTTATCTAAACTTAAAAACCATCCGGAGGAAGGTTGAATACTTTTTCCAACTCTGGCCAACGCAACAATGTTGCCTCGCCTTTATTCGAACGTTTACCATAGACCACTTTCATAAAGGCCTTCACTTAAAATATTCTTTTATGTGCATCTAAATTAGCCTTTCTGGCCTCGTGATGAAGCAAAGATTCTTTTGAATTGCAGACACACAAACGAGGCCAGAAAGGCTTATTAAGGCTCATATAAAAGAATATTCAAATTAATCGCCATTATGAAAGTGGTCTGTTATCAATTTCCAAAATACATACCTGTTCGCATGTTGCCCTGAAGCTCTGATATCTGAAAGGGATATTTAGGGACTCCCTGGAACGCATGAACACCTCGGGATAACCACTGTCACTTGAAAGATTAAACAACTCTTCTTCAACATCTAAACAATTTTTGTAAATTTTCAAACTTAGTACTAAAACGTATACCTTCCTTCCCTCCCTCCCTCCCTCCCTCCCTCCCTCCCTCCTCCCTCCCTCCCTCCCTCCCTCCTCCTCCCTCCCTCCCGCCTGCCTTCCTTCCTTCCTTCCTTCCTTCCTTCCTTCCTTCCTTCCTTCCTTCCTTCCTTCCTTCTTTCCTTCCTTCCTTCCTTCCTTCCTTCCTTCCTTCCTTCCTACCTTCCTTCCTACCTTCCTTCCTACCTTCCTTCCTTCCTTCCTACCTTCCTACCTACCTACCTACCTACCTACCTGGTCCCAGAGGTTTTCTCTCCCGTAATTTAATTATAGCGGTAATCTCAGCCTCTGATTGGTCAAGAGCTTATGGCGAAAATCAGACGGTTTGATTTTGTATATTTTTTTTTAAAATTGTATTTTGACCTTGTCGGTTGTTCCTGCACACGCCACGGGAAATTATATTTTAAACCATGCAATAATTAGGTGTAATTAGGAATAATTACTGTGTAAAGAACTGAGTTCTAGTTAATAAAATGCGCAATATACTGCGCATTTGGAGCTAGCCTCCACCAGGGCCACTTGTTCCCGCCATTTTGTTTTATTCGCCATCTTGGTCCAGTTCCCTACAAATGGCCCTGGGCACGAGGTTGTACGCCAGAATTTCTTGACATTTTCAGTGAATGCTCCTACCACGCCACTCTGTTCATTAAAACAACAAAAATGACAACAAGTGTTTTCATTTCATGGACATTTTAACAATGAAAGCTTACTTGTGAGAGTCTGCGTGAGCTTCTTAAAATGTTTCCATTCTTTGGAGTCCGAGATAATCCTGAACAGTCAACATATACAATCAATAACCTATCTCAGTTCTAATACAAGCGAGAATTTGTGGTAACACCACGTTTTATTATTTATTGCTGATCTTTCGATCTGTTGACCCAGGCCTTCATCAGAGCAAATGCCAACATTGTGTTGGCTCCAGCGCCGGATTTAGGACTGTGGAGGCCCCTGGGCGGTCACTGACCAGCACAATATATCAATTCTATTTCTGAATGTATGCCAAGTTACATAGTCATATTTTTTTGAATAAGATGTAGGTAATTGGACTGACACTGGGGTTATATAATGTAGATGAATAAAATTTGCAAAGAATGCGGTATATGCCCTTGGGCCAAAAAGCGCATCTTGCTGTATTTTTTGTTAACTTGCGAAGGCAACGACGGTTGAAGGCGCAGTGTAAATTTGATACGGGAGTAAGTTAAACAATTATAAGAAAGGATTAAAGATACGTAAGTAATATTCAGTATATATAGTACATGGGACACAACCCTCTATATATTATATATATCATCCATATATCTTTTGTCTTGTTTTTGACTCTTTTGGGCTGTAAAGATTTTTTCATTTCAACACCTATTTTTTCAACTTTCAAGGCATTTTTGTGGAGGCCCCCCCCCCCCTTAAACATTATTTTGTGGGGGGCCCTGTCCTAAATCCGCCCTGTCCTAAATCCGGCACTGGTTGGCTCACGTCATATAAACAATTGTAATACGGTGCTGTCATTTGCTCTGATGAAGGCCTGAGTCAACAAGTCGAAAGATCAGCAATAAATAACAACCGTAGTGTAACTACAAATTCTCCTTCGATTACAATTTGTCACAAGGCAAACATTCAAATAATTAATCTCTTTCAGTTAATTTTCAGTTGATAAACATATCTTACATTAGTTCACTGTCGTCACATTGTACAATGACAGTCGCTTCAGTGGAGAAAGGATTCTTTAAAACGAACTCAAAGAACTCGGCGTGGCCAAAACAAGGATGGATAGTGTGTTGGGTCGTTATACTCTTTGATAAAAGTTCCATAATTCCTTCCCGTTTATACTGCTGCCTGAAAATTTAAAAAAAAAATTAAAAAGTACAAAAATAAGAAAAATAAGAAAAATGAAAAAATTAAAAAAATAAAAAAATAAAAAAATGAAAGAATATGAAAATAAAAAATGAAATAAAATTGAGAACTCAGTGGCCGCTAATGTTATTACCTATACATTTGCACAGTCTTTAAGTCACGTGCGCGTTGTACTTTCTCTTCCTTGATTAACTGAAAGCAAAGAAAAAGAAGGTCAAGACGGACTACAGGCCATATTTTTCTTAAATAAGTCGCAAAGTCCATGTGGGGGAGGGGAGAGCACGGATGGCGTGTGCTATTAGGGCGCTGCCTCTCACCAATAGTTAAGCCCGGTTAGACGGGGTTAGTACTTGGATGGGTGACCGTCTGGGAATAAGCCCGTTCTCGAGCTTGGGACTCATGTGAGTAGAGTTGTAGTTGGTCTCTCCTGTGCTCCGAGGGTTTTTCGCCGGGTTCTCCGGTTTTCCGTAAAATCAACACCTAGGGCTTATCTGTATTTCGTGGGCCGATATGTGTCGTATGGCGGCTGCCTGAGCGCCTTTGATATGCCTTCGACTCGGCCATGTCAAAAATTATTGTAAGGCGCATTTGAAAGCCTTAACGTTGAATTTGCGCCGTATAAATAAATGTTATTCATAGCTACAATATCTATGACACAATAGCAACAATATGCGTAGTTATGGAGTTAATAAAGTTAAACTATTGGATCATCTTACATGCGTAGTAGTTACTGCTTCGTTCTTCTGAGCTTTCCGTATCGCTTGCATTCTTTCAAGTTTTCTAAGAAGAGATTTTAAATTAACTGATAAGTGCAAAGACAAGTAGCACCACCACGTTTGTTGTTTGTTTGTTTGTTTGTTTGTTTGTTTGTTTGTTTGTTTAGACAGACAGACAGACAGACAGACAGACAGACAGACAGACAGACAGACAGACACACAGACACACAGACAGACAGACAGACACACACACACACACACACACACAGACAGACAGACAGACAGACAGACAGTGATAAATAAAGGCTTGCCTTTTCCTGATAGCATCAGATTCTTTAGTTGGCTTATTTTCGACCGTTCTGTTTTTATCCTTTTCCCGCGCAAATAACACTGTAGCCAGCTCTTGATCGCATTCACTCATCAACTTGGCTTTAGACCTCTTCAAAAATCCTGAAAGCAACAAAATAATTTTCACTAAAATAAACACGGCCAACTCCACGTTAATTGGATTTTTAAGATAAGTGAATTAAGGGACACAAGTCCTGACTTAAGTCGACTATAATTTGCGTTGCCTTGCAATGACACCAGTCAAACGGCAACACGAGCCGTGGTAAGTCATCGCAAGAGAAAAGAAATCTGCGATACGGGACATGGTTAATTGCAAGCCAACCTTTAGACCTTACCATACTGTCCTTCGCTGGTGTCTGACTTTACAATGTGTCGTTGTTTCCTAGGAACAATACCTATACACCAAGAGAAGAAAACAGAAAATGAAAAAGTGTTAACCACACATACACAAAAGATAAAGACATCAGCACCAACACTAGTACCAGTACTATCATCACCACTATCACAAACAACATCACCATCAATAACACCATCACAAACACCATTACCACCATCACCACCATCAACATCACAATCACCACCATCAAAATCACCATCAACGCCAAAATCACCATCATCGACGCCAACACCATCACCATCACCATCATCACCACCACCATCACAATCACCACCATCACCATCACCATAACCACCACCATCAAAATCAACATCACCAACACCATCATCATTACCACCACCACCACCACCATCGCCATCAAAATTACCAACAACACCACAATCACAATCGCAATCACCATCGCCCTCACCAATACCAGTAGCAACACCAACACCAGCAGTAACGCCAACACGAACAACTACACCAACACTAACACCAACACCAACACCAACACCAACACCAACACCAACACCAACACCAACACCAACACCAACACCAACACCAACACCAACAGAACCACAAACACAAGCACCAGCACGAACTCAAAACAATCACGAAACACAGATGTATTCCACAATACTTACAAGGTTTACCGGACGAACTCTCGCTAGGATGTCCAATATTTGCCATTCTGAAATGCAACTTTCCTTCAAACTTTATAACCGAGCCAACAGGTTTGACACTCACGTTTCGAACCTAAACAAATATCTTAAAATGTCATCACTGACTATAACCAAGTAAGCACCAGTACCAGAATAAACTCCAAAACTAACTTTATTTATACTATACATAACCCTATCACATATATCTAAACTCTCCTCCCTAGAAGTCCACTAAGGGCCATCTCTCGTTGGTCCAGTGTTACTACAGGAGGAAACCTGTGGTGTTTGGTAGAGTCAAACTGGAAACACTTTTCTCACATGCGACCAAAGTGAAATTTTAATCTGATAACCAACTTCGTACCACGGGCATTTTGCCTCCACGTTGGGAGGTGAGCCGAACTCCCAACGTGGAGGCAAAATGCCCTGGGTACGAAGTTGTCTGATAACTGCATCGAGCAGAAATCGAACCGGGGTCATAGAGGTGAAAGGCACGTGCGCTAACCACTGTGCCACCAACACCCCTTTTAACTCGCATAAAAACTTGTCCCTTTCATTCACGACGTAACATACTGTATATAACAAATAAACTTACAAGGTCTCCACCAACGACTGGTGAGTCATCTAAGTATTCCGTAGACATAATGTCCAATTCGTGTACGACCTGAACAGCTTCTTGGCCTTGGCGCAGCAAATGCTGAAAGAAAATTCATTAATGGTCAAGCAATAAATCAAAAAAGATTAACGAAGTAGTCATGTAAAAAATAAAAATTTGACAGATAAAACAAAAATCATGAACTAGTCACGTGAAAATTGCTGAAAGATATAATTCGTGAAACGTATATGCGTATTATTTCATAAATTATTAGGCAACAAAATTACAAAAAAGTTCACATTTTTACATCTCATTAATTGGCTATTTTTATCTACGTCACCCTTTCGGATATACAAGTCTCAAACTCATTAATAATTCATGAATTATCGTAGCCAATCCATGAACGTATACCACATCACATGCATGAGTTTTGATACCCAATGAAAACCTGTAGGAAACTTCCTAGTGAACTGGATCACATTTCTTAATCTGCATATTGAAATCAATGAAGAAAACACCGCAAATCGCGATGCGAATACTCGTTTGAGAAGCAAGATCAAACACTCGTTTATCGTGTTTCATCAGGGGACTTCAAACACTCGGAAACAATAAAAACCTCGGGGCTACGCCCTCGGTTTTCATTTGTTTTCTCGTGTTTGGAACCCGTAATGAAACACTCAACCTCGTGTTTGATCTATTGCGTCCTGGGTTTTTTTTATTTCATTACATTTTACTGTGATGAAAGGCTCCGCGCGAAACGTCAGTATTTCGTTATCAAAACTAATCTCAGCAGTTCACCATCTTTTCACTTTGCCTTACCTTTAATTCGACTGATGTAGATCCAATGAGCAACAGAGAATCTCCGTCCCACATATCAATATGAAGAGCTTGACCGTTGAGGTACTTCCAAAGTTGGCGCATTTCGCCAGGTTGCATATGAGATGGGTCAAAGGAATGTTTGAACTAGAAGAATTTAACGACAAAAGCCAGCTAAAAACTAGATAAATTAATAAATTGCATGATAATAACAATGAAAAAGCAACCAGCCATGAGATCGCATGGAATGATTAAAAAATTATCACCACCAATCCACAGCATCATCGAAGGCGTTGTCCGAAAGCTTTCGCCATATCAATGGAATATTAATAATGTGAAAGATCTGACGGTCTCAACCGGGGAAATCGAACCGAAGGGCTCCGAATCATCAACGCATCGGCGCTCTAACCACTGAGCTATTGAGAAACGGTCAGGACAGTTAGAGATTTTCATATTTATTAAACATCGCCGCTCTTCAAGTCTCTACAGAAAGACAACTCATCTTCACAATATTCTGACTATTAAATATTTTGTAACAATTATACGGCGTTTGACCAAAGCATTCTACATGGGAAAATGCAACGCTCACGTTACAAAGGCAACTCACTTGTAAGCCAGGTTTATTGTCGAGTGAACCATCTTTGTTGAATTTTTGTAGCAAGCACGGCAGAAAACTGTTTGACGTTGTTTGACGATCTACGTCACGCAGAGCTAACCTGAAAATGCAGAACAACAACAGTAAAAGCATTAAGTATTAAATGAAATATTCACAGTTATAAAGTGGGTTATCTGATAAAATACATAAAGTTGGGTTTTAAAACAAAAATTGGCAATGACATAACTTTACCTTTCAGTTGTGACTTCGGGTGATCGATAAAATTGAAAGGTGAAAAACACTGTCCGATGGAAACAACTAAAACGTAACAGAAATAAGAATTCGACAATCAAGCGGGTAGAGAAGGAAGGAAGGAAGGAAGGAAGGAAGGAAGGAAGGAAGGAAGGAAGGAAGGAAGGAAGGAAGGAAGGAAGGAAGGAAGGAAGGAAGGAAGGAAGGAAGGAAGGAAGGAAGGAAGGCAAGAAGGAAGGAAGGAAGGCAAGAAGGAAGGAAGGAAGGAAGGAAGGAAGGAAGGAAGGAAGGAAGGAAGGAAGGAAGGAAGGAAGGAAGGAAGGAAGGAAGGAAGGAAGGAAGGAAGGAAGGAAGGAAGGAAGGAAGGAAGGAAGGAAGGAAAGCAAGAAGGAAGGAAGGAAGGAAGGAAGGAAGGAAGGAAGGAAGGAAGGAAGGAAAGTAAAAAGACTTACCCTGACAATGCAAGAAATTGTAGCAAAATCTCATTACAGTGTCGAATGTCGGTCTGCTCGTGTTGCAGGTCGTATTTACGTACAACTGTAGGGTCAATGGCGATAGGAGGATTGCCGTGTCGATCAAGAACCTTTGGAAACTGGGCGCTAGTTAAACGGGCGTGGCCAGCACGTGTTAACGTCGATGTACCTCTGCAATGAAAAACGTTTATTTTTTACACTGACCTACATATAACTACATTGTGGGTTCCCTTTATCCCCGCAGCTCATGGGTCCTTTATCTCATAGTGGTAACCGTTGACCTTTTTCTAATATAAACAAACATTTCTACGGCAATGATGGGATTGTGGGCGCGGCTGAGCCCACGGTCAGATAAAAATATAAGGCAAAGTATGGTCAGCGTTCGCTACCATGAGAGAAAGTACGCATATTTCCGCCATCCTTGTTTGACAAAACCCGTAGTGCAGTTATATATAGGTCAGTGACCACACATACCTGGTCATAACAGCCGCTGAACTCAATAACGGACGATGTTGAGGCGCAGTGCGTACAGCGCGAAGATCCATTGTAGGACCCTGGGAACTAGGCCGGGCAGGAGATTGCTGGAATACAAAAAGAGTAGATATTTAAAATTAAATAACTAAAATCGAGACCACATTGCTGCTGTTGGTGGTTGCGTCGAAGCTTTCATATAAATTAAACTATACGTTAAAGTGCTTATGAAGCTTATTTGAAAGAACACGTAAAATGGTAGAGTAACGTCTTTTGCAGTTTTTCGTTTCCTTGCTTTGTTCTTGAGATATTTCAGTTTGTTTGACATGCAAATTAAACATTTTAACGTCACACGTCACACGTCACACGTCAACGTCAACAGATCGCAACACATCGCAACAAATCGCAACAAATCGCAACAAATCGCAACAAATCGCAACAAATCGCAACAAATCTGATTCGTTGCGATTTCCAACTCGCAACAAATCACATGGCAACAAATCACAACAAATCGCAACACATCGCAACACATCACAACACATCGCAACACATCGCAACACATCGCAACACATCACAACACATCGCAACAAATCGCAACACATCGCAACACATCGCAACAAATCGCAACAAATCTGATTCGTTGCGATTTGCAAATCTCAACAAATCACATGGCAACAAATCACAACAAATCGCAACACATCGCAACAAATCACAACAAATCGCAACAAATCGCAACACATCGCAACAAATCGCAACAAATCTGATTTTCGCAACAAATCACAACAAATCGCAACAAATAGCAACAAATCGCAACAAATCTGATTCGTTGCGATTTGCAAATCGCAACAAATCACATGGCAACAAATCACAACAAATTGCAACACATCACAACACATCGCAACATATCGCAACAAATCGCAAGATATCGCAACAAATCGCAACAAATAGCAACAAATCGCAACAAATCGCAACAAATCGCAACAAATCGCAACACATCACAACAAATCACAACAAATCGCAACAAATCACAACACAACACATCGCAACACATCGCAACACATCGCAACAAATCACAACAAATAGCAACAAATCGCAACAAATCGCAACAAATCGCAACACATCGCAACAAATCGCAACAAATCGCAACAAATCGCAACACATCCCAACACATCGCAACACATCACAACAAATCGCAACAAATCGCAACACATCGCAACAAATCGCAACAAATCACAACAGATCGCAACAAATCACAACAGATCGCAACAAATCACAACAAATCGCAACAAATCACAACAAATCGCAACACATCGCAACACATCGCAACAAATCGCAACAAATCACAACAGATCGCAACACATCACAACAAATCGCAACACATCGCAACAAATCACAACACATCACAACACATCGCAACACATCGCAACACATCACAACAAATCGCAACAAATCGCAACACATCGCAACACATCGCAACACATCGCAACAAATCACAACAAATCGCAACAAATCGCAACAAACCGCAACAAATCGCAACACATCGCAACAAATCGCAACACATCGCAACACATCGCAACACATCGCAATAAATCGCAACAAATAGCAACAAACCGCAACAAATCGCAACACATCGCAACAAATCGCAACAAATCGCAACACATCGCAACAAATCGCAACAAATCGCAACAAATCGCAACACATCGCAACACATCACAACAAATCACAACAAATCGCAACAAATCACAACACAACACATCGCAACACATCGCAACACATCGCAACAAATCACAACAAATAGCAACAAATCGCAACAAATCACAACAAATCGCAACAAATCGCAACAAATCCGATTTGTTGCGATTTCCAAATCGCAACAAATCACAACAAATCGCAACAAATCGCAACACATCGCAACAAATCACAACAAATCGCAACAAATCGCAACACATCCCAATACATCGCAACACATCGCAACACATCGCAACACATCGCAACAAATCGCAACACATCGCAACAAATCGCAACAAATCGCAACAAATCGCAACAAATCGCAACACATCGCAACAAATCGCAACAAATCACAACAGATCGCACACATCGCAACAAATCGCAACACATCACAACATATCGCAACAAATCGCAACACATCGCAACACATCGCAACACATCGCAACAAATCGCAACAAATCGCAACAAATCTGATTCGTTGCGATTTCCAACTCGCAACAAATCACATGGCAACAAATCACAACAAATCGCAACACATCGCAACAAATCACAACACATCGCAACACATCGCAACACATCGCAACACATCACAACATATCGCAACAAATCGCAACAAATCGCAACACATCGCAACACATCGCAACACATCGCAACAAATCGCAACAAATCGCAACAAATCTGATTCGTTGCGATTTGCAAATCTCAACAAATCACATGGCAACAAATCACAACAAATCGCAACACATCGCAACAAATCGCAACACATCGCAACACATCACAACAAATCACAACAAATCGCAACAAATCACAACACAACACATCGCAACACATCGCAACACATCGCAACACATCGCAACAAATCACAACAAATAGCAACAAATCGCAACAAATCACAACAAATCGCAACAAATCGCAACAAATCCTATTTGTTGCGATTTCCAAATCGCAACAAATCACAACAAATCGCAACAAATCGCAACACATCCCAACACATCGCAACACATCGCAACACATCACAACAAATCGCAACAAATCGCAACAAATCGCAACACATCGCAACAAATCGCAACAAATCACAACAGATCGCAACAAATCGCAACACATCCCAACACATCGCAACACATCGCAACACATCACAACAAATCGCAACAAATCGCAACAAATCGCAACACATCGCAACAAATCGCAACAAATCACAACAGATCGCAACAAATCACAACAGATCGCAACAAATCACAACAAATCGCAACAAATCACAACAAATCGCAACACATCGCAACACATCGCAACAAATCGCAACAAATCACAACAGATCGCAACACATCACAACAAATCGCAACACATCGCAACAAATCACAACACATCACAACACATCGCAACACATCGCAACACATCACAACAAATCGCAACAAATCGCAACACATCGTAACACATCGTAACACATCGCAACAAATCGCAACAAATCGCAACAAATCGCAACAAATCGCAACAAATCGCAACAAATCGCAACACATCACAACAAATCGCAACATATCGCAACAAATCGCAACAAATAGCAACAAATCTGATTCGTTGCGATTTGCAAATCGCAACAAATCACATGGCAACAAATCGCAACAAATCGCAACACATCGCAACAAATCGCAACAAATCGCAACAAATCGCAACACATCGCAACAAATCGCAACAAATCGCAACAGATCGCAACAAATCACAACAAATCGCAACAAATCGCAACACATCGCAACACATCGTAACAAATCGCAACACATCGCAACACATCGCAACATATCGCAACAAATCGCAACAAATCGCAACAAATCGCAACAAATCACAACAAATCGCAACAAATCAGATTTGTATCTATGTATGTATGTATCTAGGTATGTATGTATGTGTTGCGATTTGTTGCGATGTGTTGCGATGTGTTCCGATGTGTTGCGACATGGCAACAAATCGCAACACATCGCAACACATCGCAACAAATCGCAACAAATCGCAACAAATCGCAACAAACACATCGCAACACATCGCAACAAATCGCAACAAATAGCAACACATCGCAACAAATCGCAACACATCGCAACACATCGCAACACATCGCAACACATCGCAACACATCGCAACACATCGCAACACATCGCAATAAATCGCAACAAATAGCAACAAACCGCAACAAATCGCAACACATCGCAACAAATCGCAACACATCGCAACAAATCGCAACAAATCGCAACAAATCGCAACACATCGCAACACATCACAACAAATCACAACAAATCGCAACAAATCACAACACAACACATCGCAACACATCGCAACACATCGCAACAAATCACAACAAATAGCAACAAATCGCAACAAATCACAACAAATCGCAACAAATCGCAACACATCGCAACAAATCACAACAAATCGCAACAAATCGCAACACATCCCAACACATCGCAACACATCGCAACACATCGCAACACATCGCAACAAATCGCAACAAATCGCAACACATCGCAACAAATCACAACAAATCGCAACACATCGCAACACATCGCAACAAATCGCAACAAATCACAACAGATCGCAACACATCGCAACAAATCGCAACAAATCACAACAAATCGCAACAAATCGCAACACATCGCAACAAATCACAACAAATCGCAACAAATCGCAACACATCCCAACACATCGCAACACATCGCAACAAATCTGATTCGTTGCGATTTCCAAATCTCAACAAATCACATGGCAACAAATCACAACAAATCGCAACACATCGCAACAAATCACAACAAATCGCAACAAATCGCAACACATCGCAACAAATCGCAACAAATCTGATTTTCGCAACAAATCACAACAAATCGCAACAAATAGCAACAAATCGCAACAAATCTGATTCGTTGCGATTTGCAAATCGCAACAAATCACATGGCAACAAATCACAACAAATTGCAACACATCACAACACATCGCAACATATCGCAACAAATCGCAAGATATCGCAACAAATCGCAACAAATAGCAACAAATCGCAACAAATCGCAACAAATCGCAACAAATCGCAACACATCACAACAAATCACAACAAATCGCAACAAATCACAACACAACACATCGCAACACATCGCAACACATCGCAACAAATCACAACAAATAGCAACAAATCGCAACAAATCGCAACAAATCGCAACAAATCGCAACAAATCCGATTTGTTGCGATTTCCAAATCGCAACAAATCACAACAAATCGCAACAAATCGCAACACATCGCAACAAATCGCAACAAATCGCAACAAATCGCAACACATCCCAACACATCGCAACACATCACAACAAATCGCAACAAATCGCAACACATCGCAACAAATCGCAACAAATCACAACAGATCGCAACAAATCACAACAGATCGCAACAAATCACAACAAATCGCAACAAATCACAACAAATCGCAACACATCGCAACACATCGCAACAAATCGCAACAAATCACAACAGATCGCAACACATCACAACAAATCGCAACACATCGCAACAAATCACAACACATCACAACACATCGCAACACATCGCAACACATCACAACAAATCGCAACAAATCGCAACACATCGCAACACATCGCAACACATCGCAACAAATCACAACAAATCGCAACAAATCGCAACAAACCGCAACAAATCGCAACACATCGCAACAAATCGCAACACATCGCAACACATCGCAACACATCGCAATAAATCGCAACAAATAGCAACAAACCGCAACAAATCGCAACACATCGCAACAAATCGCAACAAATCGCAACACATCGCAACAAATCGCAACAAATCGCAACAAATCGCAACACATCGCAACACATCACAACAAATCACAACAAATCGCAACAAATCACAACACAACACATCGCAACACATCGCAACACATCGCAACAAATCACAACAAATAGCAACAAATCGCAACAAATCACAACAAATCGCAACAAATCGCAACAAATCTGATTTGTTGCGATTTCCAAATCGCAACAAATCACAACAAATCGCAACAAATCGCAACAAATCGCAACAAATCACAACAAATCGCAACAAATCGCAACACATCCCAATACATCGCAACACATCGCAACACATCGCAACACATCGCAACAAATCGCAACACATCGCAACAAATCGCAACAAATCGCAACAAATCGCAACAAATCGCAACACATCGCAACAAATCGCAACAAATCACAACAGATCGCACACATCGCAACAAAATCGCAACACATCACAACATATCGCAAACAAATCGCAACACATCGCAACAAATCGCAACAAATCACAACAAATCGCAACAAATCGCAACAAATCTGATTCGTTGCGATTTCCAACTCGCAACAAATCACATGGCAACAAATCACAACAAATCGCAACACATCGCAACAAATCACAACACATCGCAACACATCGCAACACATCGCAACACATCACAACAAATCGCAACAAATCGCAACAAATCGCAACACATCGCAACACATCGCAACACATCGCAACAAATCGCAACAAATCGCAACAAATCTGATTCGTTGCGATTTGCAAATCGCAACAAATCACATGGCAACAAATCACAACACATCGCAACAAATCACAACAAATCGCAACAAATCGCAACACATCACAACAAATCGCAACAAATCGCAACAAATCACAACACAACACATCGCAACACATCGCAACACATCGCAACACATCGCAACAAATCACAACAAATAGCAACAAATCGCAACAAATCACAACAAATCGCAACAAATCGCAACAAATCCTATTTGTTGCGATTTCCAAATCGCAACAAATCACAACAAATCGCAACAAATCGCAACACATCCCAACACATCGCAACACATCGCAACACATCACAACAAATCGCAACAAATCGCAACAAATCGCAACACATCGCAACAAATCGCAACAAATCACAACAGATCGCAACAAATCGCAACACATCCCAACACATCGCAACACATCGCAACACATCACAACAAATCGCAACAAATCGCAACAAATCGCAACACATCGCAACAAATCGCAACAAATCACAACAGATCGCAACAAATCACAACAGATCGCAACAAATCACAACAAATCGCAACAAATCACAACAAATCGCAACACATCGCAACACATCGCAACAAATCGCAACAAATCACAACAGATCGCAACACATCACAACAAATCGCAACACATCGCAACAAATCACAACACATCACAACACATCGCAACACATCGCAACACATCACAACAAATCGCAACAAATCGCAACACATCGCAACACATCGTAACACATCGCAACAAATCGCAACAAATCGCAACAAATCGCAACAAATCGCAACAAATCGCAACAAATCGCAACACATCACAACAAATCGCAACATATCGCAACAAATCGCAACAAATAGCAACAAATCTGATTCGTTGCGATTTGCAAATCGCAACAAATCACATGGCAACAAATCGCAACAAATCGCAACACATCGCAACAAATCGCAACAAATCGCAACAAATCGCAACACATCGCAACAAATCGCAACAAATCGCAACAGATCGCAACAAATCACAACAAATCGCAACAAATCGCAACACATCGCAACACATCGTAACAAATCGCAACACATCGCAACACATCGCAACATATCGCAACAAATCACAACACATCGCAACAAATCACAACAAATCGCAACAAATCGCAACAAATCAGATTTGTATGTATGTATGTATGTATGTATGTGTTGCGATTTGTTGCGATGTGTTGCGATGTGTTCCGATGTGTTGCGACATGGCAACAAATCGCAACAAATCGCAACAAATCACAACAAATCGCAACAAATCGCAACAAATCGCAACAAACACATCGCAACACATCGCAACAAATCGCAACAAATAGCAACACATCGCAACAAATCGCAACACATCGCAACACATCGCAACACATCGCAACACATCGCAACACATCGCAACACATCGCAACACATCGCAACACATCGCAATAAATCGCAACAAATAGCAACAAACCGCAACAAATCGCAACACATCGCAACAAATCGCAACACATCGCAACAAATCGCAACAAATCGCAACAAATCGCAACACATCGCAACACATCACAACAAATCACAACAAATCGCAACAAATCACAACACAACACATCGCAACACATCGCAACACATCGCAACAAATCACAACAAATAGCAACAAATCGCAACAAATCACAACAAATCGCAACAAATCGCAACACATCGCAACAAATCACAACAAATCGCAACAAATCGCAACACATCCCAACACATCGCAACACATCGCAACACATCGCAACACATCGCAACAAATCGCAACACATCGCAACAAATCACAACAAATCGCAACACATCGCAACACATCGCAACAAATCGCAACAAATCACAACAGATCGCAACACATCGCAACAAATCGCAACAAATCACAACAAATCGCAACAAATCGCAACACATCGCAACAAATCACAACAAATCGCAACAAATCGCAACACATCCCAACACATCGCAACACATCGCAACAAATCTGATTCGTTGCGATTTCCAAATCTCAACAAATCACATGGCAACAAATCACAACAAATCGCAACACATCGCAACAAATCACAACAAATCGCAACAAATCGCAACACATCGCAACAAATCGCAACAAATCTGATTTTCGCAACAAATCACAACAAATCGCAACAAATAGCAACAAATCGCAACAAATCTGATTCGTTGCGATTTGAAAATCGCAACAAATCACATGGCAACAAATCACAACAAATTGCAACACATCACAACACATCGCAACACATCGCAACATATCGCAACACATCGCAACAAATCGCAAGATATCGCAACAAATCGCAACAAATAGCAACAAATCGCAACAAATCGCAACAAATCGCAACACATCACAACAAATCACAACAAATCGCAACAAATCACAACACAACACATCGCAACACATCGCAACACATCGCAACAAATCTGATTCGTTGCGATTTGCAAATCGCAACAAATCACAACAAATAGCAACAAATCGCAACAAATCACAACAAATCGCAACACATCGCAACAACTCACAACAAATCGCAACAAATCGCAACACATCCCAACACATCGCAACACATCGCAACACATCGCAACACATCGCAACAAATCGCAACACATCGCAACAAATCGCAACAAATCACAACAAATCGCAACAAATCGCAACACATCGCAACACATCGCAACAAATCGCAACACATCGCAACACATCGCAACAAATCGCAACAAATCGCAACAAATCACAACAGATCGCATCAAATCACAACAGATCGCAACAAATCACAACAAATCGCAACAAATCACAACAAATCACAACAAATCGCAACACATCGCAACACATCGCAACAAATCGCAACATATCGCAACAAATAGCAACAAATCGCAACAAATCACAACAAATCGCAACAAATAGCAACAAATCGCAACAAATCTGATTCGTTGCGATTTGCAAATCGCAACAAATCTGATTCGTTGCGATTTGCAAATCGCAACAAATCACATGGCAACAAATCACAACAAATCGCAACACATCACAACACATCGCAACACATCGCAACACATCGCAACACATCGCAACACATCGCAACAAATCGCAACAAATCGCAACAAATAGCAACAAATCGCAACAAATCGCAACACATCGCAACACATCGCAACACATCACAACAAATCGCAACATATCGCAACAAATCGCAACAAACAGCAACAAATCTGATTCGTTGCGATTTGCAAATCGCAACAAATCACATGGCAACAAATCACAACAAATCGCAACACATCACAACACATCGCAACACATCGCAACACATCACAACAAATCGCAACAAATCGCAACATATCGCAACAAATCGCAACAAATAGCAACAAATCACAACAAATCGCAACACAACACATCGCAACACATCGCAACTCATCGCAACAAATCTGATTCGTTGCGATTTGCAAATCGCAACAAATCACATGGCAACAAATCACAACAAATCGCAACACATCACAACACATCGCAACACATCGCAACACATCACAACAAATCGCAACAAATCGCAACATATCGCAACAAATCGCAACAAATAGCAACAAATCACAACAAATCGCAACACAACACATCGCAACACATCGCAACAAATCGCAACAAATCGCAACAAATAGCAACAAATCGCAACACATCGCAACAAATCGCAACAAATCGCAACAAATCGCAACAAATCGCAACACATCCCAACACATCGCAACACATCGCAACACATCACAACAAATCGCAACAAATCGCAACAAATCGCAACACATCGCAACACATCGCAACACATCGCAACACATCGCAACAAATCGCAACAAATCACAACAGATCGCAACAAATCACAACAAATCGCAACAAATCGCAACACATCGCAACACATCGCAACACATCGCAACAAATCACAACAAATCGCAACAAATCACAACAGATCTCAACAAATCGCAACACATCGCAACACATCGCAACAAATCGCAACAAATCGCAACAAATCACAACAAATCGCAACAAATCACAACAAATCGCAACAAATCGCAACAAATCACAACAAATCACAACAAATCGCAACACATCGCAACACATCGCAACACATCGCAACAAATCGCAACAGATCGCAACAAATCGCAACACATCGCAACAAATCGCAACAAATCGCAACAAATCACAACAGATCGCAACAAATCACAACAAATCGCAACAAATCACAACAAATCACAACAAATCGCAACACATCGCAACAAATCGCAACATATCGCAACAAATCGCAACAAATAGCAACAAATCGCAACAAATCACAACAAATCGCAACAAATTGCAACAAATCGCAACACATCGCAACACATTACAACAAATCGCAACATATCGCAACAAATCGCAACAAATAGCAACAAATCTGATTCGTTGCGATTTGCAAATCGCAACAAATCACATGGCAACAAATCACAACAAATCGCAACACATCACAACACAACACATCGCAAAACATCGCAACACATCGCAACAAATCGCAACATATCGCAACAAATAGCAACAAATCGCAACAAATCACAACACAACACATCGCAACACATCGCAACAAATCTGTTTCGTTGCGATTTGCAAATCGCAAGAAATCACAACAAATAGCAACAAATCGCAACAAATCACAACAAATCGCAACAAATCGCAACAAATCTGATTTGTTGCGATTTCCAAATCGCAACAAATCACAACAAATAGCAACAAATCGCAACAAATCGCAACACATCCCAACACATCGCAACACATCGCAACACATCACAACAAATCGCAACAAATCGCAACACATCGCAACACATGTATGTATGTATGTATGTAAAACTTTATTTAAACACGCTGGCCTCAACAACAAAAGCTGATTTCAATGAGGGGCGTCACACTAAATATAAATACATTTTTGGAAATTTTAAAAACAAATGAAAAGTATAGATAGAAAGAAAGATTAAAAAAGGAGAGAAAGATGTAACTGTACATTATACTTTACAGGGTTTTATAAGTTCTTACTAATATATATACATAAATACAAATTCTTAGGCGTGAAACAGCAAGAAAATAATATGTGGAGTCCCACAGGGCTCAATTTTGGGTCCCTTAATGTTTTTATTGTACATAAACGATATGCCAGATTGTCTTAAAAGTACAACTGCATGCCTATATGCAGACGACACTGAAATTTTTGCATCTTCTTATGATTTCACTGAGATTATCGGAAAACTAAACTCTGACCTTAATAATATTTACAACTGGCTTTCTAAAAACAAACTGCAACATCATCCAACTAAGACAAAGCTTATGTTTATTGGGTCATCATACAATTTGATAATAAAGTTGGTGATAGTTCAGTTCTGTTAAATAACGTACCAATTCCCCGAACTGGTTCATATAAATGCTTGGGTGTCGAGATAGATGAAAGACTTAGCTGGGACAAACACATTGAGATGATATGTATAAAGGCAAGTGCAGGTATTGGGGCTATTAGACGAGCAAAGCCCTATGTCCCTGCCAATACGCTACAAACTATTTATAAAGCCTTGGTTCAACCTTATTTTGACTACTGTTCCCCTCTCTGGGACAACTGTGGCAAAATACTCAAGGATAGACTTCAAAAATTTCAGTCTCGTGCTGCAAGGGTTATTACAGGAGCCAGTTACGATATCAGGTCAGTCGATGTTCTTGACACTCTGTCGTGGGAAACACTTGATGTAAAACGCTCTTACAGTAAATCAGTTCTCATGTACAAAATATTGAATGACCACACTGCTCCAAATCTAAAAGAATCCTTCCTTAAAAGAAGTGTTTTTCAGAACACTTATAATCTTAGAAACAATGATACAGACCTAGCACTACTAAAGCCCACGAGAGAATTCTTCCACGTTCCAATGATGATTACCGGCCTATCTCAATCCTATCGGTCCTATCTAAAATCTACGAGAGAATTGTTCACAATCAAGTTGTTGACTTTATAGAAACTAATCATCTTTTAGCTGGTAAATTATCAGGATTTAGGAAAGGACACTCTACTTCAACAGTACTCCTAGGAATAAGGAACGATATCTTAAAGGCAAGGAAACGTGGCGAAGTTACCCTAATGGTACTTGCAGACTTCTCGAAAGCCTTCGACACCGTGAAGTATAAAGTCGTATTGGATAAAATGCACCAGCTTGGGTTTTCAAGATCGTATCTAGAGTGGACAATCAACTACCTCTGCGATAGAGAACAGTTTGTACAGATTGACGACAAGAAATCAAACTTGCTCAAGGTGCACTTTGGAGTTCCGCAAGGGTCAATAATGGGTCAACTTATATTTAACATATATGTCGCGGATCTCCAATCACCGGAACTGCCACGTGTCACCAATACGCAGACGATAGCACTATTTATGCCCACGCAAGACCTGCTGAACTTGAAAAATGCCTTTCTACGATAAAATCAGACCTCGTTAACATCGAAAACTGGGCTGACAAGTGTAATTTAGCCATTAACCCTACTAAAACGAAATATATGCTAATTAGCACCAAACAGTTGTCGACCTTGCACTCTCTAAATCATTTAGAAGCTGACTTGAGCGTTAACAATATTGCCATAGAAAGAGTTCGTTCAACAAAGCTACTTGGAACGCATATAGATGAGAATTTCAGATGGGAGGAAAACATAAAACATATTTCATCATCCTGTTACGCCACCCTGGCAACTCTGAGAAAATTGAAAAACATTTTGCCCTTTAACATCAGGAAAACTGTTGCTCAAGCCTTGGTTTTGTCAAAATTGTACTTCAATTGTATCGTGTATCATAACCTACCCGACTACCTCGAAAACCGTCTTCAAAGAGTACAAAAAGCAACGGCCAGTTTTGTCCTTGGACGCTATGCAGGCTTGGATGATATCATTAAGTTGAAATGGCTACCCATAAAAGAACAACTACAATGGAATCTTCTCAAGGTAACACACAGAGCAATACATAGTTCCAAATGGCCGAGTTATCTAACATTAAACATTGTAAAGCCTACCAGAACTTTGAGGTCAAACTCGGGCATCTCCCTCGAGATTCCCATGATCTCACATACATTTCAAGACCAAGCTGCTAAGCTTTTTAATAACTTACCATTAGAAACGCGTAACTGTTCCGATTTTAATGTGTTTCGCGAATACACTTTTAACTATTTATTGCATGAAGCCAAATTTCGCTTTGACAATATATAGAGATACTGCTTTTCTTATAATTGATATTACTTTTTATTTTCTATTTTTTACTTGTTACTATAGAAATTATATAGCTATTTTATTTATTGTATAGATAGATATTTCAGGTGAAGAGCCACCTTGTGGATATACTGAAATAAAGTCGTTATTATTATTATTATTATATTTAAATATAGCGGTGCCAAGTTGTGGAATAACTTATCCTCAGAAGCCAAATCGTCTGAGACGCTTCAATCTTTTAAAAGGCATATACGCCCACTTTAAGCCACGATGCTGGGTCACGCCTAAGAACTTGTATTTATGTATATTGATAAGAAAGAACTTATAAAACCCTGTAAACTATAATGTACAGTTACATCTTTCTGTCCTTTTTTAATCTTTCTTTGGATCTATACTTTTCATTTGTTTTTAAAATTTCCAAAAATGTGTTTATATTTAGTGTGACGCCCCTCATTGAAATCAGCTTTTGTTGTTGAGGCCAGCGTGTTTAAATAACGTTTTACATACATACATACGTGCATAATGAGTTATCGGAGAAAGTTATATATCTTTGCTATTATCAAAAATAATCACTTGAAAATTCTACATGTTTGGTGGGGTGAAACACACTCAAATGCTTCCTTCGAATTAATTTGGTTTGATAATAGCAACGATCTATAACCTTTTTCAATAACTCATTATGCAGATGTGATGTCGAAATGTTTAATTTGCATATCAAACAAACTGAAATATCTCAAGAACGAAGCAAGGAAACGAAAAACTGCAAAATATGTTACTCTATCATTTTAAGTGTTCTTTCAAATAAGACAAACTTAATTTTCGTTTCATGTGCACTTTAAAGAGATAGGTTTTAACACTTTGAGGCCTGGACCTCTCCCTGTACTGAATAAACTCGTCTGACGTTAGCCAGAATGAAATACTAAAGATTCGTCGTCAGGCTTCAAAGTGTTAAAAAGATAGGTTTTAACACTTTGAGGCCTGGACCTCTCCCTGTGCTGAATAAAATCGTCTGACGTTAGCCAGAATGAAATACTAAAGACTCGTCGTCAGGCTTCAAAGTGTTAAAAAGATAGGTTTTAACACTTTGAGGCCTGGACCTCTCCCTGTGCTGAATAAAATCGTCTGGAGTTAGCCAGAATAAAATACTAAAGACTCGTCTTCAGGCTTCAAAGTGTTAAAGAGATAGGTTTTAACACTTTGAGGCCTGGACCTCTCCCTGTGCTGAATAAAATCGTCTGACGTTAGCCAGAATAAAATACTAAAGACTCGACTTCAGGCTTCAAAGTGTTAAACTACTTACCATAGACTGTCGATATGGTGGAAAATCAGATGCAAAGGACATTTGAGCCTCTTTTCCGACGTCTGCTGTGGTTTGGACTGGAGTGACCTCTCTCAAACTTCGTTGTTCTCCTAAAGTACTGTAAGTATCAGCAGTCGCTAACGATTCCAGCCTTGACGGAATCCGCAGCTGATTGGATGCTTGAGATCCGGGTCGCTTTTGATCGGCTTTTCGTTTTGAAGTGAATCGAAAACGAATAGTGTCTTGAGAAAGCTAAGAAGCAAAATAAACGCATCAAGGAAACAAAAAGAAAAGACCGCTTATTTATTTTTTTCTATCCGCGGCATACCATTCTTAAGTCTTATTTGTTTTAACGTTAAGTGTCATACATATAGACATGCGGTATATGTAATATATGAACAACGAGAGCGAGTGTTTGACGGGGGTATCCAAACACGAGAAAACAATGTATGAAAACACGAGCGCGTAGCGCGAGTGTTTTTGTTAATTGTTTTCGAGTGTTTGGATACCCCGGTGGGACACGAGCTCGAGTTGTTCATATGACTTCTGAAATGAGTCCGAACTGGAGATAATTCTCGCGAGAAAAGTGTATGTACTGGTCGTGGTATTAATCTTGAGAAGTGTGTATTTAGTGGATGTAATATTACATTTTTTGTAGACGACAAGAAGTGAATTAATAAATAACAGCAATTTTGAGTGTGAATTTTTGTTGGGATGACTATGATTTTGCATGCGTAATTAAGATATCTGAGGAAGATCACTAGTGACTTTCATCAAATATCTTAATTACGCATGCAGGAAAAATCTATTGAATTACTTTGTAGTTGAAGGTGTTTCACTGGGATATCCAAATGCCATCTCGTGATCAAATGGGCCTTTATTATTGGTTAATTAGCTCATGAATTATTCATGAATTGCAAATTCATAGTCGTATGTGCTCCCAAGTGGTAGCGTTTGCACATGAGATGTGGTTGAAATGATATGATAAGTTGTAGGTATACATGTAATGCATGTGGTACGTTTGTGAGCTTGGTGTAATGTAACAGACGTTTGGTGGACGTTCGTCAAGCTCAATTACTCAGAAAAGATTTCTGAGCCCCAGACAGGATTCGAACCTGCAATTTTCTAATGACCAGTTAGACGCTCTAACCATTGAGGCTCAGAAGGAGAGCTAAGGTTGCAAATATAGTCATATAGCATTTTTCAATAGCTTAAGCGGTAGCGTTTACATGAGATTGAGATGTAGCTGAGATGAGACGATATGATAAGTTATATATGTATATTCATGTAGTGCATGTGGTACGTTTGAAAGCATTGTGCAATGTAACAGACATTTGGTAGAGACGTTCATTTAAGCTCAAATACCCAGAAAGCGTTTCTGGCCTAACGCCACTATTTTTTTCGTTGCGTCTCGCAGGGGTGCGTAGACCTCAAATATTTTAGAAACCAGTGCTGTAAGTATAGAACAACAACTACCTTCTTGCCACCGTGACTCATGTCGCTCCACGTCAACACGTTGCCAGGGTGATAACGAGCGCCACCATACAAGGTCAAGGTCACGTTCTTGTCATCAAGAGGACCGTCCTTGAATGGTTCCCAGACTCCACGTCGAACGCAAACGTTAAAATTTTTTGAGCGAACTAAACTTCCGGTTGGCGAGTTTCCGGTAGTGCGCCTGAAGCTCTAGTTAAAAGAGAAATAGATCAGAGATAGGAACAAGTGAACAATATCTTACCCAGGCCTCTCATAATTCAGACCCGGCTCGACGTTGAAAAAGAGAGGCCTGGAAACCAGGCTGAGTACGAAGTTGAGATAGGAATAGTGAACACCGCTGCCCCAAACATTTGCGCATGCGTGAATTTGCTAGAGTAAACATTGCAAGAGAAGTGGGAACTAGCCGTGGCAACAACAACCAGACAGTGAAGACTAAGTAAGACTCGACTATTCATTTGTGTTTTAAAAAAAGGGTAATGAAAATTACGAAGGGGGCATTTCAGAATATGTTACAATATTGACAAAGAAGCCATGCACAAATTACCTACCTTATCTTTTTGGTACTATGTTTATAATTTTAACTTTTGTGCCGGACTCTCGGACCAGTCCAAATATTTCAATGTTTTCCCGCTCTTTTTTTGAGATACGAGCTCGGACGTCGCGCAGGCGCAAAACGTTTGACAGCGGTGTTGGAATAGTGAAGGTGGTAGATTTACAGGGTACCAGGCCGCTCGCTCACCTTCTTCCTCGTGCTGGCGTCAGCAGCGTTGTCAACGACAACTGGCTTCGAAAACTCTTCCGAAATGACATAAATAAGTTGAAAAACAATAACGAACAATCTGTTGACGACCAGCTCGGATAGATTCAAACGACTACGAAGAATAAGACTTGTGATGTTGCCTGCATAAAAAAGGGGGGAAAGAGCTAGAGTCAATACGCATTACTACTCGTTCTACACTTGATACTGGGACGTTTCTCTCTGACGAAGGGCCTTCGCTCGAAACGTTAGATTCCTACGTTCTCTGTTTCGGCAGTATATCTAACCTTACTATATTTCGATTGCTGTTTCTACACTGCCTACGCAGCACGCTACTTTTATCTAACCTTACTATATTTCGCATACTATATTCCGATTTGTGTTTTTTTTGGGGGGGAGCACGGGTGGCGTGTGCTGTTAGCGCGCTGCCTCTCACCAAAAGTTAAGCCCGGTTAGACGGGGTTAGTACTTGGATGGGTGAGCGCTTGGGAGTGACCCCGTTGCCGGGCTTGGACTCATGTAAGTAGAGTTGTAGTTGATCTCTCCTGTGCTTCGAGGGTTTTTCGCCGGGTTCTCCGGTTTTCCTCCCTCCATAAAATCAACACCTAACATCTTAGCTGTGATCCGTGGTCTGAACTGTGTCGTTGGCGGCTGCTTGGAGCGCCTTTGATATGCCTCGACACGGCCACGTTCATCTGCGTCCTTCGCAATTCAGCCACTGGCTGCAAGTAAGGATGATTAGCCCCCAGTCCTTTATCCTTTATCCTTTATTTTTATCAACACTGCCTACGCAGCACTATAGAGGATAAGCTGTATACCTTTCAAGGAAGACATGGAGTTGGCTCTGTTGCTCATTTTTACTTGATGAGCATATTCAGGCTCTAAGACAACAATGTGTGGTTTACTGACGAACGTCCAACCATTATGAATTCCAACCTAGAAAAAGCAATGCAAAGTTAACTTCAAAAATAATTAATAATTCATGAGGAAAACACTGTTTTAACAGCACCATGTCAGTGGTTTCATATTTGATAAAAAAAATCATCCTGATTTACATAAATGTTACATGTAGCTTTGATTTTCTCAGCTTAGTGTGATTGTAGCAACTAATTTCAGCGATCAACAGTAGGATAAATCGCAATACGTATATTTCCTGCTACTGTGTGCCCTACCTGTAGTTTTCTTTCGATGATTTTCATACTGTTGCCATCGTCTTTTACATTACTCTACGCAAAGCAAAGAATAAAAACAATAAATATATATTTTATGGGTAGCATCTTGAGTTACAGCACATTAAAACGTTGTTGGACAAAAAAAAGAATAAGCATGTATGGAACTACTAATACAACAAGAAAAATAAAGACAATAACATTATTACTAACAAGACCACCACCACCACCACCACCACCACCACCATCACCATGCCACCATCACCACCACCAACAACAACAACACCACCACCAAAAAAAAATAAAAGGATAGGAAAGGAAAGCCGAAAAATTGAAAAATTGAACGAGTTGGAGCAACGTGAAGAATCGGAGAAAGAAAAAGAAGGTTTTATATCTTACTTTGAGTAAGCGATCAGCATTTAAGTCCTCAATCAACTGTTTCTCAAAATCTTCAACTGATGGAAGGTAGTGGACACGAAGCTAAAGTTAACAGAACAATTACAGTATATTATAGTATAGAATTATATATACAGCTAAATCAATTAAGGTTGTCCTGGCCAAAGCCAAAAGGTCAAAACCAAGCGCGAAAATGCTCGTTAATAATCCCCAGAGGCAAGTTTGGTTTATTTATATGATTTTGGCCTATAAATATAGTAAATGTGTGCTTCGCTATTTAAATAGTTATTCCCATCGTACTTTTCGCGCTTGGCTTTGACCTTTTGGCTTTGGCCTTTTGGCTTTGGCCAGGACAACCTTAATTGATTTAGCTGTATTAATTTACCATAAATACCAAATCTTACCTTGTCAATAAACGACATAAAAGCTTTCTCCAAACGTGCTTTGTATAAGATATCAATTACACCATTTGCTAGAAACATAATACAAGAAACAAATTAACAATAACAAATAAATGTTTTGAACATTCCTCAGGCACAGGAGAATGTTTAAAGGTCTCCCACCCAGTCTCGTTTGTGGTAATGTCCTGATCCTAGCTGTACCTATTGAACTGTAAGAAGACTGGAACAATAACTCAGGGGGGGGGGGGGGTTTGAAGCCAGTGCCAGTCCCTTTGCAGGTAGCTCTTGTGCTTCAAGTTACTTAATTTTCATCCTGCCATATATTTTTTTTCGGACGATAACAAATTACTCCAAAACAACGGATTGAAATACATTGTTTTATACGTACTATGTTTTTATAAATAGCATTGGCTTCAATTTGATGTATAGTATAAGTTTCCTCGTTATTTTAAACTTTTTAAAATGTAGTAAATGTTCGACCATATTTCGCTGGGAAATAACACTAAGAAACTTGTTGTAGTTTTTCTGCGTTTTGAGCTGAAATACTTAACGCTGAACGTTGGGCTATATATGAAACTGAAGCTATTGAAAAATGCTATTTGGTATAGAAACTTCAAGACTTTAGCTAAAAGGGAAATAATTAAAAAATATTAAAACAACTGCCATTTTGTAACGTTCGGCAAACAAAATGGCAGTTGTTTTTATATTTTTTAATTATTTCCCTTTTAGCTAAAGTCTTGAAGTTTCTATACCAAATAGTATTTTTCAATAGCTTCAGTTTCATATATAGCCCAACGTTCAGCGTTAAGTATTTCAGCTCAAAACTCAGAAAAACTAACATTTAAAGATTTTTGGCTTCATCCATTCATAGGGCCTGACTTATGGAGTTAGCGTTCCAGTTTACTTAGAGTTCAATGGCTGTACCTAGCTTTAAGGTGCCTATTATGAAACGAAATTTCACTTCAGTTTTTTAAGATTGTATTTGGAAGAACGCCTAAGATAATGAAAAATGGCTTTTACATGCCTTTCAAATCTTATCCCATTCTTGAGTTTTTGGCTATGCAATTTGAGCAATGACGTTACGCGTTGTATGTGGGAGAAAACGGAAAATCAGAAATACCTTTGGAGTGGTTTAACTACACGAAACTACATACTGCAGATGTAACAGATCATAGGAAAGTTTCCAACGTTTGATTCAGTGTTAGTTAAACCAATCCAAAGATACGACTGATTTTCCGTTTTCTCCCACATAAAACATGTGACGTCATTGCTCAAATTGTATAGCCAATAATTCAAGAATGGGATCAACCTCGTACCCGGGGTCTTACCTCCGCTCCCCCGTCGCTGTGGAAAGACCCTGGTACACGCTGGTCACGTGCTGCCCAAAATATGGGCAGTACAAAAAACTTTCTCGACTTACCGACCGGAGTAGTGTTTATACAAAACGCAAAACATCTGGCCAGATGAAATGTCACGACTCACGAAAGGTGCACAACGGCTTGGAGAAACAATCCGAAACGAGATAACAGTTTTCGTAGTGGCGTATTCATATTTCATGATCAAGCGACGAAAGATCAAATTTGCGGAGTAACTGGAGTTTATATAAATAGAAATATGATAATAAGATATCGATTAATCGACTATATATTGTATAATTTAAGCACCCAGGTTGACGATTATTAAACGAATGGGAACATCAAAAACTTTCTTCATTGTAAACTTAAATAAACACAGCGATTTATTACAAACTAAAAACAATAGCTGTCAAAACAACTTGTCTCAATTTTAAAATCGTATCACCGGTTTAACGATTCATTTCAAAATTTAATACCAGAAAACAAAACAAGATACGTATACATGCATTTCTTCGACTATTGCAGCGAGGTCAAGCATTGATACGCAGGGGACACTCCCACAGTCGAAAATTTTGATAGACGACACGTGACCAGCGTGTACCAGGGTCTTTCCGCAGCGAGGGGGGAGCGGAGGTAAGACCCTGGGTGCGAGGTTGGAATGGGATAAGATTTGAAAGGCAACGTAAAAGCCATTTTTCATTATCTTAGGCGTTCTTCCAAATACAATCTTAAAAACCTGAAGTGAAATTTCGTTTCAAAGGCACTTGAGGTATAGTCAATAAGATGCTGTTAACGTACCATCGGGGGGTCCCTCTCGCACACCAGGGACAATATCATCACCACCCATTAATGCATTTTCTGGAAATAAATGAACAACTTTCTCCAAGGCGGAATGCTTTGTCAGTTGGTAGATCAACTGAAAACCAGAAATTGCCTGCAAGCCAGGAAAATCTAGAGCAAAAACAATGTATATATTTTTAAAAAAAGAAAAATATCTTGTAAAACAGCACAAGTAAGATCTGAAACGCATGTTTCATATAATTTCAGTGTTCTTTTAAATACATTCAAAAAAAAAATTCCATTTCTTGTATACATAACCCACTGAATGGTGGTTAATACTCATTGAAATTTGCACTGTATTACACCTTTTCTGCACTGTTTTACATTGAAATTGCACTCCTCTCGACCAATCAAGATGCAGTAATTTTGTCATGTATATTATTAACACGGTAACTGACCAATCACAGCGTGCGTAATACGCAACTTATTTTATAATATACTATACTGTATACTGTATACTTACCCTCTAAAGGTTCAGTCATATAAAGCAAAGCCTCTACAGTTCCTTTCATCAGGTTTAGTCTAAAAACATAAACACGCGCCCAAAGCACAAAACTTTAGTCAAAAACTGTTCTGAAAATACTTTAATTTCACTGCACAGATGCTTTAACATTTTGGCTAATTATATTACATCTCAGCCTGGTTCCCAGGCCTCTCTTTTTAACGCCGAGCGGCAGACCGAAATTGTGAGAGGCCTGGAATAAAACGTTTTGCTTGGCCCCAAATCTGGCCCCAAAACTGGCCCACATACAAATTGTTTCCAAAAGCAAATTTTATCCTTATAGAATACCTAAACATTAAAAAGTTTCTGAAATCAGAAATGTTATGTTTACTACGGCTGCTTCAGCCTCATGTTATAAATCAACTACGTTTTATCCCGACTCAGATTGTCTGCGCAGTCGAAACTCCGATTTTGTCTATACCAAAGTTCCAACGTCATTATTATCATGGTAACAGCAAATAATTGAACTTTTTTATAAATATTTTATATCTGCGATAGTTCTGCTATAGTAAGGTCTACTTAGTATTTATCGAACAAATTTTTTAACTTGTGAATAACATTAGATAATGAGCGTATGAAATAGCGTGTATTTATTGAAACTATAGGCAGCCACCTTAAGCTCCATACATGTACGTATATAATTTCAATTTCTACATCAAAGTTAGCAAAATTTACTAATTATTAATACGCAATTACTATTACATTTACAGTACAAATATTAACTAAAAAATTGGGGTTTTTACCTTTTAGAAGTTACTTCATTAGTTTCGGATGAATCTTTAAAATTAATACTTGATTCAAAAATTCTAAGAATGCCCCAACCACATGAACAACTAATACGTTTGACTTCATCTGAAATAAAATAAATAAATAAAAAAAAATTCCCAATGCAGCGAGGTAAAGAATCAGACATAGTTTAATGCTACACTGGCTTAAAAGTTCTCAAAAAGTATATTTTGCCCCCCCCCCAACAAATTTTAGGCCTTTTTTAGCCCCAATGTCGAAGTTTGGGGGGGGGGGCTTAGCCCCTTCTTAGAAATATTGGGGGGAGGGGGCTAAGTCCCATTCTTAGAAATATTGGGGGGGGGCTGAATCCCATTCTTAGAAATATTGGGGGGAGGGGGCTAAGCCCCATTCTTAGAAATATTGGGGGGGGGGGGCTGAATCCCATTCTTAGAAATATTGGGGGGAGGGGGCTAAGCCCCTTTCTTAGAAAAAATTTTTTTTGGGGGGGCTGAATCCCTTTTTTAGAAATATTGGGGGGGGGCTAAGCCCTTATTGGGGGGGGCGGCTAAGCCCCTTTCTTAGAAATATTGGGGGGGGCTAACTCCATTTCTTAGAAATATTGGGGGGGGGGGGGCTAAATCCCTTTCTTAGAAATATTGGGGGGGCTAAGGCTCCTTCTCAGAAATATTGGGGGGAGGGGGGCTAAGCCCCTTTCTTAGAAATATTGGGGGGGGGCTAACTCCATTTCTTAGAAATATTGGGGGGGGGGCTAAATCCCTTTCTTAGAAATATTGGGGGGGGGGGAGCTAAGGCTCCTTCTCAGAAATATTGGGGGGAGGGGGGCTAAGCCCCATTCTTAGAAATATTGGGGGAGGGAGGCTAACTACTTCTTAGAGATATTGGGGGGGGTAAGCCCCCTTCTTAGAAATATTGGGGGGGGTAAGCCCCCTTCTTAGAAATATTGGGGGGTAAGCCTCCCTTCTTAGAAATATTGGGGGAGGGACTAATCCACTGCCCTTGTAAAATACTGCCAATGATATGTTACCGTAAATAAATAAAGTTACTTTTCTTTGCTCACTGACCTAAAGCAATTACTTCAACTGCTCCAATGCATGTTACATCATTGAGAGATGAATGGAAATACAGGGCCTGGAATTAAGTTCGAATAAATAAAGCTAAAATAAATATATTATTATACCACAAAAAGCGTAATATATTTATTTAATTATTATTTATTTTTAAATAATAATTGCTATTCAAAAAAATTATTTATTAATAAAATTATTACCTATAATTATAAGTAATCAGCACTCAGGTGCCGAGCGTACAAAAATTCTGAAAATTTTGTACGCTTGGCAGTCAGGTGCCGAGCATACAAAAATTCTGAAAATTTTGTACGCTCAGCAGTCAGGTGCCGAGTGTACAAAAATTCTGAAAATTTTGTATGCTCGGCAGTCAGGTGCCGAATATACAAAAAACCTGGAAATTTTGTACGCTTGGCAGTGGTGCTGATTGTACAAAAAACCTGGAAATTTTGTACACTTGGCAGTGGCTGTACTGTACACGTGTAAATATATACCTCATCACAGACTATTTTAGCGTGAGTATCATCCATTTTTCTCCAAGGTAAATAAGCCCCAAGCCAAGTACTTCCAAAAAAGTGTTTATTAGCAGCATCGTACAACGTAATCCTAACTTGAAACTCCACAGATTCTTGACTCTGTTAAAAGCAATATAGTTTATTCTGTCAGATTATGAAAAAGTTTAAAAAAGTTCAAGGTTAACAAGCAGAACTATTAAATCTTTCATGCATGGATTTCCTGAGACATCTTTCATGAGACATCTCCTGATCTTCCCTTGACGAATAAAATCGTCTGGCGACAGAGTAAAAAGATACAGTAAGTTAAAGTTGCCACAACAACAATGTGAATTATGAAAGATATTTTAAATACAGTACACTCACCACAAAACTTGGTATTGGGATTCCTTCAACAGATTTTAAATTCAGACGATAGGGAATACTTTCTCCTTCTTCTCGTCCTCTTCGTGTAGGATGAAGAGGCACAAGACGATTGTTTTCAAAGAAGTTTTCCCACGAGTCCTCCTCGTCTTCTTCCTCCGCCATTTTGAATTTCTGGACTCGTTCCCAGTCTGAATTTCTCGCAAGAAGCGCGGACATGAGATGGCGTCACGTACGTAACCACAGCGATAAGGTGCCCCGGGGGGAGGGGTGTACTACCTCAACGTTCAATGTTCAACCTTGACCTTTGTTCAATGATGGCAAAAGTGGACTATTTTTTTTTACTCTCTTTCAGACGACGTGGAAAGAAATGTTACTCAACGTACAAAAAAGCAGAGTAAATAGGCAGTGTTTTAGACAGAGCAAGCAAATGGCAACTATGCATAAGATCAAATAATAGATTTTAGCATTAATAGATCGTTTTTATCTGACGTCACGGCGGCCATATATTGGTGTATCGAAACAATGAAATGGCGGCCATAATGGTGTACCATCTTTATCCTATGGGAATTTAGCTCTATTCTTATTCAAAAATGTCGTATTGTTTCACCACCCCAATGGGGCCACCGATCACGCGAGTGAAAACGATCTATAGACCAATCTCGTTCCAGAGCTCACGTTCTCCACCCGGGAAACGAGAGACTCTGGGAGAATCCGTTTGAAATCACAGGATTCTTGTTATTCCGGTTGAGGTACGCATGCGTAAATATCCGAGCGGAATCTGGATAGCATGTTCTCCTTGTTTGCAATTGACTTTTCCCCAAACAAGTCAATGGGGTTGCTGGCGAAGCTCGAATTACAGCATCTACACACACATACGGCGAAGATATGTGAAAGGCTCATGTCATACTCTTCTGTTCATTAAAATTGCAACGAATTTTCACTTCGGATACTGAATACTTTAAAACTCAAAGTGATATTAGATATTTGGGATTTATTAACATCAAACTCTCCTGCATATTAATATTACTCTTACTACAAATTACACATAGATAGATTCAAAATTTTTGTGTCATACTGTAAAATTCTTTTGAATTTCTTTAAACAACACACAACCCTGAGTTTTAGTTAGATATCTAATAAATAAAAACCTGCTACAGGCTTGTTTGATAAAATCTCAAAATGCTTATAAAAAGAAAAATTCAGATATCTTGTCTACTCTTTGCCACATGGTCATATATAGTCCCAAAAACATGCCCCCATCCGTTTTTGTACTGCATCTTCTTTAATTTGGGTACAAGAAGTAAATTTTTATATCACGCCGAAAGCCCATTTGTTGTCTGAAATTTTCAGAGCTAAATAGTTATCTACTCGCTTCCTGGAGTCATTTAAAGAGGCAACATCAAAATTTGAACTTGTCCAAATTATGCAAATTATCTATGCTACCTACAGAAATGGAAAAATACAGGGTGTCCCAAACGAATGTCACCCGTCCCGTTTTTGACCACAGCTTTGTTTGAGTGTGGAATACAAGTTTGAATACATATGCATATGAAAACTGACCACAGGGGAATAAAGTTTGATTCCAAATGAAGCAATGCGACATAAAATCATGTGGGGTTCCTTTGCACATGTTTGCCATGTAGGCAGAAGTGCACTTTACTTCATCCGTCTTAAGATGGTTGGACAACAATTCACTCCCGAGGAAAGAGCATTCATGGTACTTTCCTATCATGAAACAAGAAGCCCAACAAGGACAAGGGAAGCCTTTATGAGAAGATTTCCAAATCTTGACGTAGCATACATAATTTGGACAAGTTCAAATTTTGATATTGCCTCTTTAAACGACTACAGGAAGCGAGTAGATAACTACTTAGCTCTGAAAATTTCAGACAACAAAGAAGGAGGGATGGGCTTTCGGCGTGATATAAAAATTTACTTCTTGTACAATAATTAAAGATGATGCACCTCATAAATGGATGGGGGGCATTTTTTTTGGGACGCCCTGTAGAGTCCTGTAAGCTTTAGTTTTTTAAGGTCTATTTATACACAGCAATAATAAATT
Source organism: Paragorgia papillata (assembly GCA_035771165.1). Taxonomy (NCBI): domain Eukaryota; kingdom Metazoa; phylum Cnidaria; class Anthozoa; order Scleralcyonacea; family Coralliidae; genus Paragorgia; species Paragorgia papillata. Next base: position 1,050,804 of record JAWNZC010000102.1, on the reverse strand, counting down.
TCTTGGACTAAAATGTTACGGTATATTTGCCCCGGGCTAATTACCCCACTTATCCCCCATGGTCTTTTATAGACGACTTTCATATTAAATAGCGACTAATTTGAATATTCTTTTATGTGCATCTTAATAAACCTTTCTAGCCTCGTTTGTGTGTCTGCAATTCAAAAGAATCTTTGCTTCATAACGAAGCTAGGAAGGCTCATGTAAGCCCTGTTTACACGGGCTTAAAATAAAATAAATATCATTATTCAACATGGCGGACGAGCTATATTTTTGGTTTTGGAAGCTTCGTATGGGTAGCGTGCGTCAAAGAACAACGGAAGACATCGGTACACGAGAAAGAGTAATAGCTAAAAGAAAGAAAGAAACAAAGGAACAAAGAATAGCGAGATGGAAGCTTCTATACACCTGGGGCCGGTTGTACGAAGGCCGGATAGCGCTATCCACTGGATAGCGATTTTTTCAACCTTCGTAAAATTGGCCGTTGATTGTTATGACCTCAGATTAGGATTTGGTATTTATAAACTGAAGTTTTTAAGATCTATTGTGGGCTCCAGATCCGTAGTTTCACAGCTCTTCGGCCATTTTTACGAAGGTTGAAAAATCGCTATCCAGTGAATAGCGCTATCCGGGCTTCGTACAACTGGCCCCTGGGGCCGTTGTACGAAGGCCGGATAGCGCTATCCGCTGGATAGCGATTTTTTCAACCTTTGTAAAATTGGCCGTTGATTGTTATGACTTCAGATTAGGATTTGGTATTTATAAACTGAAGTTTTTAAGATCTATTGTGGGCTCCAGATCCGTAGTTTCACAGCTCTTCATCCATTTTTACGAAGGTTGAAAAAATCGCTATCCAGTGAATAGCGCTATCCAGGCTTCGTACAACCGGCCCCAGGGAAAAAAAATGCATTTTATCGTATTAATAACACCGTATTAATAGCAAGCGTTTTTTAATCCCGTTGAGTTTACACGGCCAAGTTAAGCGCGATTAACTGATCGTGCTCAGCTAGTTTAATCCACCTCCTTGAGGTGGTGCAAACTAATCGCGATTAATTTACGCCGATCTGTTTACATGGACATTTTAAACCCGCTTAAAGTCAGATGTGGCTCAGATCCCGCTTAAATTTTGACCGTGTAAACAGGGGTAAAGATGCACATAAAAGAATATTTAAAGTAAAGGGCTAAAGGTCTTTATGAAAGTGGTCTATATGATACATTTAAATTAGTCTTTCCAACCTCGTTCTTGTGTTTATAATTGAAAAGAACCTTTACACAAAAAACGAGGCTGGAAAGATTGATTTAAATACGTATAAACGGCATCAAAAAGATACTGGCGCGGCCATCATTAATTTGAACATTATTTATGTGTATCTCAGCGTTTCTCGCCTCGTTCCGGTGTCTGCGATTCAAAAGGATCTTTGCTTCATAACGAGGTCAGAAAGGCTCTTTTAGATGCAAATATATATAAGCATATTTTAAGTGAAGGCCTTACTGAAAGTGGTCTATAGTACGTACTGGGTGTATTTTCACCCTACACTCGGTATACTGTATATATTTGAACCACTTGAACCCTACACTTCCAACGAAATCTCTCTCTTCACATCCTGGCGTTTCTTCTTTTTGGGCTGCATGGCTTTGATACCCTTAAGGATTTTATTCCGATGTCCAACTAATCTAACACCCATCTCTTTCAAATCCTCCTCTTTCAGATCGAATAGATCGGACGGCTTACGATGTCCAGCAGCGGTCAAGTTGGATAGATAGTCTCCCATTTTTAGCGACTGTAACCATTCATTTAGAACAGTGTTAAGGTCAACAGCCCCTTCCATTGTTTTCGGTGAGAGAATCCATCCATCAAGGACGACAGTGACGTCGGAAAAACTAGGCCGTTCCGAGCGATCATTTTTCCAACATTGTAACATTAAATCGTGGACACCCTTGGGACAATTCTACCGAGAAAAAACATGTTAAAAATTAACTTAACATTTTCCTATCCGCGTGTAAAATTCTTGATATTTAATTCTCAAACTCATTAACACATTCATCAACACTTCTCCGTGTTTGATCTATTACTTCAAGCTGACGCTTGAGGGGGAAGGGTATATAGTGGAAAGTAGCAATCCACTCCTTTGTGTATTTTATAGTCTTCTCAAACTCATTAATAACTTCATGAATTATCGTAGCCAATATCCACGAACGTATACCGCATCACATGCATGAGTTTTGATACCCAATGAAAACCTGTAGGAAACTTCCTTAGTGAACTAAATCACATTTCTTAATCTGCGTATTGAAATCAATGAAGAAAACACCGCAAATCGCGACGCGAATACTCGTTTGAGAAGCAAGATCAAACACTCGTTTATCGTGTTTCATCGGGGGACTCAAAAACACTAGAAAACAATAAAAACCTCGGGGCTACGTCCTCGGTTTTCAATTGTTTTCTCGTGTTTGGAACCCCTGATGAAACACTCAAACTCGTGTTTGATCATATAGTCAATCGAGATATGGTCTGGAAACTCAGCTAAAGTCTTTGGTGTATCTTTTTGTTCGCCTTTATGCATTTTTGTGCACGGTGCACGGTCTCTGATTGTCCAACAGCAACGTTTCAGCTCAATCACTCAACCGTGCTATTTAAATATTAATAAACCTAAAACAAAGGATGTGCACGGTGTAAGGTACGGTTCAACATAAAATCACAGCTCATGATAGGCGCTTTGAAGTTTGCCGAGTTTCCAGACCATATCTCGAATGACTATGGTTTGATCTATTACTTCAGAATCCCAGAACCCCCCCCCCCCCCGCAACACCCCCACCCCCACCCCCATTGCAGGAAATGGCATTTCAAAGACTCTAAATCTTCTGAAAATATTCTTGAAGGCATGCACGCGCCCCGGGACCCCTACAAGTTAAAAAGGGTACAAACCAATGGAGCAGGGAGTCTGAAACCTTCATCAACTTGTTCCATAACCTAATGAGAACAGAAAAGACAGTATTTCACAAAAAAATAAAAACCTGCAAAAAATCAATCTTCAGTGTCACAGAATCACAGTTTGTTTGTTTTTGCTGGACAAGCTATCAAAAAACTCTGAGCTCCAGACGGGATTCGAACCCACATTTTAGCCAGACGCTCAGTCTAATCATTGAGCTACTGGAACTCGTATAACAGACCAAGGCTTTTACGATATTTATACCCAAGAACGAGTCATACCTTTGGTATACGTATCAAAAGGTTGTGGGTGCGAATCCCGTTTGAAGCTCAGAGTTTTTTTGAGTTAACATTTTAAAGCCTAGAGCTTTCCCGTTGACGAGTAAAATCGTCTGGCGTTAGCCAGAGTAAAATAATCTGGCGTTAGCCAGAATAATATACTGAAAGTCGTGTTCAAGTCTCAAAGGGTTAACACCACAAAAACAAACAAAACTTTGCCAACTTCAAGCTAAAAACACTATACTAACGTATAGAATAAAATATTTGCCAAGCACATATATCATAAGCAGACATAGAAGACAAAGTAGCTAGTGTGCTGCGTGTAGGCAGTCTTGAATCACAAATCGAAATATAGTAAGGTTAGATATACTGCCGAAACATGGAACGTACAAGAAGTCTATAACGTTTCGAGCGAAGGCCCTTTGTCACAGAGAAAGGGGGCCTTCGCTCAAAACATAAGACTTCTACGTTCCCTGCTTCGCCGGCAGTATATATCCAACCTTACTGATTTCGATTTGAGCAGACATACTCTGTTTTCATTCAAACTGAACTGCTTCGAGCTAGCAAGAGATTGAAACCGGATTGCAGAGGCGAAAAGCACGCCTTGTGAACTAACGACTGTTCCACCAACATTAAAAGAGCATGACTCTTATTTATTCAACATTTCAACTCACTTTAAAATTATCCCACTCCCAATAAGGTCTGACGGCGAAGGACATAATCTCCCAGAGCAAAATGCCGAAACTCCAAACATCACTCGCTGACGAGAACTTTCGATATTTGAAAGCTTCAGGGGCCGTCCAACGAACAGGAATTCTTCCTCCCTGGAAAACAATAAAACAAGTACGATATTATAAGAAATCTGTCTTTAAAATGGCTAAAAAATTACGTATAAATGGTTTTCCTGAAGCTCTCTTTTAAAATTACCATAACTCATTCCTGTCCGAGGGCTTCGCAAGAGGTGAATAAAATCGTCTGGCATTAGCCAGAATAAAATACTAAAGACCAATTCGGACAGGAAAGAGTTAAAGCTTATACTAATAAAACACAAAAAAATAAGTATCATCGGTTCATGGTTTTATAACTGTTAAAAATTCTCATGATTTACATAAACTTTAGCCGTTAAATTTTTCGGATTAGACAACGTTGTTTTTCAAAATTACTATACGGCAATGAACTTACCAAATGGGTCGTTTTTTAAGCTATTCAAAACATTTGCAGTACTTGTGTGGTTATCATACCTAAAACAGTTGGCTATCGACTCCTGTTTTACATCTGATAAATCATTGCTGCTCATGTTTTAAATATTACTTGAAAAATCGTCAAAAGTAATAGACGTAACATGAAGCATTTGTGGTAGTCAATTAATCAATTTTAACACTTAGCTTTGAGGCCTGAAGACGAGTCTTTAGTATGTTATTCTGGCTAACACCAGACGATTTTATTCAGCGCAGGGAGAGGTCCAGGCCTCAAAGTGTTAAAACCTATCTCTTTAGCACTTTGAAGCCTGAAGACGAGTCTTTAGTATGTTATTCTGGCTAACACCAGACGATTTTATTCAGCACAGGGAGAGGTCCAGGCTTCAAAGTGTTAATAATGTTAATATTAGTATTTTAACGAGACTTACGGTAGTGGCGTACTCGCCAGGAGAAGACTCAGTTGCTTCGAGTTCTCGAGAAAGACCAAAATCAGAAACTTTACAAACCAGTGTCTCGTTGACCAAAACATTGCGGGCAGCCAAATCCTGGGAGAAAGTTTTGTTAGTTATGAATAAAAACGCGAGTGAATCGATATATGCATGGGTGGGTTGGTGAATGGATGGACGGATAAGAAGGTAGATAGATAGATGGATGGATGGATGGATGGATGGATGGATGGATGGATGGATGGATGGATGGATGGATGGATGGATGGATGGATGGATGGATGGATGGATGGATGGATGGATGGATGGATGGATGGATGGATGGATGGATGGATGGATGGATGGATGGATGAGATGGATGGAGTGTGCCAGCAAGCAAGTGATTAATTGAATACAAATACAAATATAGTCAATGAGTCTAACGTGTTCTCTCTGACGAAGGACCTTCGCTCGAAATGTTGGATTCCTACGTTCTCTGTTTCGGCAGTATATCTAACCTTACTATATTTCGATTGTTGTTTCAACACTGCCTACGCAGCACACTACTTTTATTTCACTGTTTGGATTAATTGAATAATTGATTGAACGACCGACCGATCGACCGACCGACCGATCGACCGACCGACCCACCGACCGACCCACCCACCGACCGACCGACCGACCGACGATCGATCAATCGATCGATCGATTGATTGATTAATTGATTGATTGAGTGAGTTGCTTACCCTGTGAATAAAGTGTATTCCTGCTAAATACTCCATTCCAGATGAAACTCCTTTCGCCATTGTGATCAGTTCTACTTGTGAAAACGAACCATCATTGGCCTGGAAGAAAATTACAATTGTTGATTGTAACTATATATAGTCTTCGATGTTTGAACATGTTAACACAAAGGTCGTGCAGGGGTGTTGGTGGCCCAGTGGTTAGTGCACGTGCCTTTCACCTCTGCGAGCCGGGTTCGATTCCTGCACGGTGCAGTTATCTGATTAAAAAAATTCACCTTGGCCGCATGTGAGAAGAGTGCTTCCAGTTTGACTCTACCAAACACCACAGGTTTCCTCCGGGCATTCCGGTTTCCTCCTGTAGTAACACTGGACCAATGAGGATGGGCCCTTACTGGACCTCTGAGGATAACAGTTTAGATATAACTGATAGAGTTATCCAGTATAAATAAGGTTAGTTTAGTTTAGTTTTTTTAGTTTAAAATGCAATACGAAATTCAAGAAACAAGTGGCTTACCGTGAGAAAGTGGTCTAAGGATCCATTTGACATGAACTCAATTACTATCATACGAGGTTTGACTACAAAAAATTAAAATTATCAAAGTTACAAGTAATCCGCTTATGTTACTATTATATGCTAAGTGTGGCTAAGGTCGGCCACGAAGATGTTGTCGACCCGTACGAGTCGTTACGGATCGTACGTTACTTTTACGGGTCGTTATGATCCGTTGAAAGGCTCATTATATATTCAGTGTGGCTAAAGGGCACGAAGATGTTATTATTATCTTATGAACTGTACTTACATTTTGTAACGACTCCCTGTAGTCGAACTACATTCGGATGATCAAACTGACCCATGACTGAAGCCTCGAGAAGAAAATCTTTCTCACTTTTCGGCGTAACATTTTTCTGTATGACCATAAATAAACAAAAAAAAATAGTAACAAGAATTCAACTCAAGATTAACAGTTTATTACCACTTTATTATTACCTCTGTCTGTCTGTCTGTCTGTCTGTCTGTCTGTCTGTCTGTCTGTCTGTCTGTCTGTCTGTCTGCCTGCCTGCCTGCCTGCCTGCCTGCCTGCCTGCCTGCCTGCCTGCCTGCCTGCCTGCCTGCCTGCCTGCCTGCCTGCCTGCCTGCCTGTCTGTCTGTCTGAAAGTTTGTGGAAAGATTGATCATAGACCAAATACCGACCTACTAAATGTTGATTGAATTTCGTCAAGATTTGGATGAAAATTTAATAAAAATCTGACCACAAAATTCTCCTTGTAGAAGAAATGCTTAATTGCGCTCATTATCCTTATTTTACGCCAACGTTTTTTGGATAATTTTGGTACGAGTGCAATCAAGCATTTTATTTATTTATACATGTGTAGGTCTCGTGAGCCAGCCTGGTTAGCGGGATGACTCGTTTTCTTTTTAAACATTTCTAATAACTGGCGGAGGTATCCGTGAGTGCCCTGTTGTCATTCTACGTGGATAGACTGATTAATTTTGGCCTACCTTCAAAACTTTAACAGCAACAGGGATGTTTTTCCCATCCGGGCCAATCATCGATCCCTTATAAACATCACCGAATTCACCTTTGAAAAGAAATTTATTTCTTATTTAATTAGTAATTCTCAGTGATGGATCCAGCTTGATCTGGTAGGGGGGGTGCTGCAGGGGCGGATCTAGAATTTTTGTAACCTTAGTCAAACCATTCCATGCTCCCCCCGGAAAATTTTTGAAATTTGGACCTCTGAAATGGCATTTCCTGCATTCTGACGGTACTTTGAAGAAAGATTTAAAAGTTTTAAATCGTGTTTTCAATAGCGCATTTTATTATGGATTTTATTTGGGATATCACAAGGAAGCTAGACATTAGAAATGTGATTGACATTTTCAATAAAATCCACATCGCATCCCACTGCAGCAAGGCACTAATTGAGTAATTGGCACCCCCCCTGCACCCCCTTGGCCAAGGGCCAGGGGGGTGCGCACCCCTGCAACCCCCTGTAAATCCATCACTGGTAATTCTTGATGAGTTATGAGATGTTCTTCAATAAGTAAAATCTGAATAGAATTCAAACGAATGAAGTTATGGTATGCATGTGTGTATCGTGTGTTCAGCCGGAATATACACCTGTATCAGGCTGCATACAGCTGCATCTCTCTCTATACTGGAGTGTAACCAAAAGTCGAGTGTCGAGAGTCGAGACAAAAAAGTCGAGAGTCGAGATAAAGAAGTCGAGAGTCGAGAGAGATAAAAAACAAGAATTACAAAGGTGTGATAATAATCGAGCTATTTGCGCTAAGGAAGCGGGGTATACTGGCATACTATGAAACCCGGACTCGGACTCAAAAAGTCGTAAATTTTGTAATTCGTAAGCCTTTAAACAAGGAAAAATAGTAAAATATAAAATATAAAACTGGAAGACATGACCCAAATATTGTGACAAAATGAAACAACAATACATGTGGTTATTCGCGGAAAACACACTCAGACCATTATAGTTAAACACAAGTACACAATTCTGTTGGATCGTCCTATATTTAAAGAAGGTAAATAATAATGGTTGTATACACGGCACTTTCAGTTTGCGCATCCCCTTTTGTTATGAAAGTATAATATGAGACGAGGCAAAAGATAATGTGATTAAACATCACCTCGAGGCGCAATTGCGCTTAACATTGGCGACATGTTGTTTCGTTCGGTTTGGTCACTATATTTGGTTCAGATTTTTCACAGTTTATTATTAAAACTTATAATACAAATATATATATTTATATATATTTTGTCTTTTTTTTATCTCTCTCAACTCTCGACTTCTTTGCTCGACTCTCGACTTTTTTGTCTCGACTCTCGACACTCGACTTTTGGTTACACTCTCTATACTGTACCTCCGCCAATCAAAATATCTGTGTGAAGTAAGGTTGGATCAAGTTCGCTTGCAAATTCTCCAACAGCGTCTTCAGGGCTATCGTAATTGGACGGATCAACATACATTCTTCTACCATCACTGGGTAATCCAACTAAAACAAACGAAAACACACATTAATTCGACATTCCTGTCCGAGGGCTCCCCCAGAGATGAATAAAATTGTCTGGCGTTAGCCAGAATAAAATCGTCTGGCGTTAGCCAGAATAAAATACTAAAGACCGATTCGGACAGGAAAGAGTTAGAGAGATAGTTTATAACTCATTCCTGTCCGAGGGCTTCCCCAGAGGTGAATAAAATCGTCTGGCGTTAGCCAGAATAAAATACTAAAGATCGATTCGGACAGGAAAGAGTTAGAGAGATAGTTTATAACTCATTCCTGTCCGAGGGCTTCCCCAGAGGTGAATAAAATCGTCTGGCGTTAGCCAGAATAAAATACTAAAGACCGATTCGGACAGGAAAGAGTTAGAGAGATAGTTTATAACTCATTCCTGTCCGAGGGCTTCCCCAGAGGTGAATAAAATCGTCTGGCGTTAGCCAGAATAAAATACTAAAGACCGATTTGGACAGGAAAGAGTTAAACAATTAGAAATAAGCTCTTTTGTAATACTGACCTAAAGGACTTAGATAGGCAGCTCCATTCAAGTTTTGCTTATCTTTCTTTCTCCTAAGACAAAACCAAAATTAATCATGATTTTCCACTTGACTATCACTATTTTTTTGCGCTAAACGGCTATTTTTCCTAAGCAAATTATTTTGTCTTATGAACAAGCAATTACAAGCAAGTACTGCTCTACTATATTACAATAAGCTAACTGCCTTTCGTAACTGTAGCATAGCAACAGACAACGTGATACGTCCAAACTCTCTTACCTTAAAATCAATATTGTTATAAAAACAATGATTAGAAGAACAAAAGAAACTACACCAATTATTATAAGGTAGGGAAGATAACGACCCTTTGAGCGGTTTGGACCTTTGTCTAAAATAAATAGATAGATGAATAAACAAATAAAGTAAAGTAAAGTAAAGTAAAGTAAAGTAAAGTAAAGTAAAGTAAAGTAAAGTAAAGTAAAGTAAAGTAAAGTAAAGTAAAGTAAAGTAAAGTAAAGTAAAGTAAAGTAAAGTAAAGTAAAGTAAAGTAAAGTAAAGTAAAGTAAAGTAAAGTAAAGTAAAGTAAAGTAAAGTAAAGTAAAGTAAAGTAAAGTAAAGTAAAGCGGAGCGGAGCGGAGTGGAGTGGAGTGGAGTGGAGTGGAGTGGAGTGGAGTGGAGTGGAGTCGAGTGGGGTAGAGTGGAGTGGGGTAGAGTGGGGTAGAGTAGAGTAGAGTAAAGTAGAGCAGAGCAGAGCAGAGTTGGAGTGGAGTGGAGTGGAGTGGAGTGGAGTGGAGTGGAGTGGAGTAAAGTGCCTTCCCACAAACATCTTACTCACCGCTAGATCCAAGTCGTAAACGTTCCGTTGCTTTAAACTCCCATTTTTTCTTATTAAAGTCTTGGTTCAGACTGTTTCTAGGGTAGATCTTGAACATATAGGTTTTTCCAGGTTTTAAGTTGGAAACCACGACATAGGTCTCTTTGAGATTATATTGACGTGGGCTGTAGTTTGCTTTCCAACACGAGTCATTGCAAACGGTTTTCAGACAGACAAAACATTGCACGTCATATAATATAGTTTCGTTGATGCCACCATTATCTGTTGGTTTACTCCATGTTATATTGATACTAGCATCGTCAAGTTTCGTTATATTTGGTGTTTCGGTAATTTTAACAAGGCCTAAAAACAATACGAATAGCAAAACTTATAGAAGTTCACAGTAAAGAAAGACAGACAGACAGACAGACAGACAGACAGACAGTTTTTCATGCCTGTTGGAACAAGGCAAAACAACTTGTTGATTCGAGAACGTTGTTCATGCATGATACAACATGTTGTTATGGCATGATGAAATAACAACGACCAACAACAATGTTACAACAATGGTGAACATGGTTGATGTATCAACACGTTCTTCGGTTGTTACAACATGCGTGAACAACGGTTGTTGTTTCATCAAGCTGTAACAACTTGTTAAAACAATGATGAACAATGCTGTTCATTTATCAATGTTGTTCACACACGTCAACAAGTTGTTACAACATTGTTCAGGCAACAATGCTGTAACAACTTGCGAGATTTTTACGCGTGTAGCAGAGAAAAGTGAAAAGGTGGTAAACTGTCGGGATTTGTAGTAACAAAATACTGACATTTCGAGTGGGGCCCTTCTGTATTTTGTTACTAAAAATATCGGCAGTTTACCATCTTTTCACTTTGCTCTATCCAAAACACTTCCTGCATAACACCATACGTTTTTCACATGGTGCTAAAATTTTCTCCTGTAGTAACACTGAACCAATGAGGGATGGCCCTTACTAGACTTCTAGGGAGAACAGTTTAGATATGACTGATAGAGTTATCCAGTATAAATAAAGTTAGTTTAGTTTACTCTGGTTTCCTCCTGTAGTAACACTAACTGGATCAATGAGGGATGGTCCTTACTGGACCTCTAGAGAGAACAGTTTAGATATGACTGATAGGGTTATCCAGTATAAATAAAGTTAGTTTAGTTTACTCTGGTTTCCTCCTGTAGTAACACTAACTCGATCAATGAGGGATGGTCCTTACTGGACCTCTAGAGATAACAGTTTAGATATGACTGATTGAGTTATCCAGTATAAATAAAGTTAGTTTAGTTTACTCTGGTTTCCTCTTGTAGTAACACTGGACCAATGAAGGATGGTCCTCACTGGACCTCTAAGGAGGATCGTTTATGTATAACTGATAGGGTTGTCCAGTATAATTATAAAGTTAGTTTAGTTTACTCAGTCTGGTTTTCTCCCGCAGTAACTAACACTGGACCAACAAAGGATGACCCTCGCTAGCTTCTTCAATCCTCGAGGTCATTTACATAATCTATATTAGAACTTACCATAACAAGGTGAAACACTTGAAGTCTGATCAACGGATGGTTTATAATAACCTTCTTTACACCTGCAACTAGTTACTTCATTTGTGCTAATGCTGTTCGAAGGACATTTAGAACATTCTGAATTTTTAGTCGCAGCTTTATACGAGTCGGACGAACAACCTGAATGAAAGAAATATAATCCTAGATGAATAATTGTACGATGTAAGGGACCCTTCGTTCGACGAAGGCATAGTCATTCAAAATATGGTCTGGAAACTCAGCTAAATTCTTTATTCTATCTTTCTGTTCGCCTTTATGCATTTTTGTGCACAGTGTATAGTGTATAAGGGGGTCAGGTTAGTGTATAAGCTAGGCAGAAAACTTGGTAAACACGCTAGTGGTTCAGGTTCGCGTATAAGCTAAGCAATAAATTCAGTTTCTGATTGGAATTAGGGTTTTTATTTGGGTTAGGTGACATTATAAGATAATGGCAGCCATGTTGAATAAGGCCTGGTTACCTAGGCAAATTTAAAAAAAAAACAATCCCAAAATATGCGCACATGCGTACAGCACTGCATGCTACTCATACTGCACTCATATCCAGCTACTTACGCAAACATCCATTCGTTGAAGAAGGCTCGTATCCTCCAAGACACAAACACTTGCTTTGATCATTTAGACGCCAAGTTCCATTCCTGTGACAATATCCTATCGAACTGGCATCTTTTGGTGAACGTTCGGAGTTGTTTGAACAAGTACCAAGCACTTGTTTGGATCCATTAGCTGGCGAAATGGTTTTTTCAAACTTAATACTCTCGACAAACGACTCGTCACAGTAATAATAGTACATTTTCATCCGGTGTATTGTCCCACACGCGCCTCTCGACTTTCCCGCGAATGTAATACCATCTGTTTTGTTCCGATGTAGTATAAATGTTTGTTTGACTACCCCACTCGGTTGTTTGAATGCGGTGCTATTCGTTATGTTGCCGATAAAGGAAAAATGCTTTTCTATGTACATTTTAGCGTTATTTTTCCCCCCAGCACTAACACTGGGGATCGCGGGTTCTTCTTCGCCACGGTAGACGTAGAGTTCGAAGGCGTTGGAAAAGCACGGCACGCTACGGCATAAAGGTTCAAAATGCGCCTCCACATCAATATAGAATATATGAGCAAGAGAATGATCAGTTACATTGATATGCTTTGTAATAAACCAGAAAATGGACTCTTTTCCAGAGCCACAAGTAGATGTACTGTCGGCTTCACTTGTTACTTTCGGCGTGGTCCACTAAAAAAGGTTTAGAAACAGACGGTAATTAAATGAAATGCTAAGTTGGTAAGAATACATGTAATACATATTGTACATGCATGTGCAAGCCTGGTGAAGTGCAACAGATGTTCCACGGTAGAAGATAGTCAAGCTCAAATACTCTAAGATTTCTGAGCGCCTGACAGATATCGAGCCTGCAACCTTCTAATATAGTAAATAGTTAACTGTACTGGTTTTTCCGCAGCCATTCTTTTCTACACGTTAGGGCAACGCCGCGCCTTACAAAAACCGGGCCATTTATTGTTTTACTCTGTCTAACACAAGATGATTTTACTCATCAAAGGGAAAACCCTCAGACATCCTAAGCAGCAATGGGTTAACAAGTGATTAACCCATTCCTGCCTGCATTAGCCAGCCAAAATGGCCGCTTTATTGTTTTACTCTGTCTAACGTCAGACGATTTTACTTGTCAAAGGTAGCTAGAACCCTCAGACATTCAGCTAAGCAGCAATGGGATAATCCTTGATGTATGTCAAAGTAATATAGTATTTAGTTTATACCCATAGTTAATATAACGTATAGAGCGTTTTCACTCACGTGATCGGTGGCCCCATTGGGGGTGGTGAAACAATACGAAATATTTGAACAAGAAAGAGCTAATTCCCATACCGTACACCAATATGGCCGCCATTTCATTGTTTTGGTACACCAATATGGTCGCCGTGACGTCAGATGAAAACGCTCTATACATGGTTTGGAAGCTCCGTTGTCTTTCAACATGAAGTGATAGTCATGTTGAAAGACAATAGAGTTCCATATATGGAAGTAAATTCTATGGACACGTGACGATGAAGCACCACAACACGTGACGCTGAAGGACTACACTAATTAAACCCGATCGTTGCTATTGGATGACTGCTTCATTATACAGAAAATACAATTGATTGATAATAATATTATTCAGGAAAAACCAACATCACAAAATGTGTTTTTCAGAAGGTTCCTGAGAAACATAAAAATACAAAATATAAAAAGAAATAAAATACAGGATATGCATTACAAAATTACGAAGTAAGAATATATGCTAATGATTATTATAAAATAGGTTGCGTCTTACGCACGCTGTGATTGGTCAAATACCGTGTTTATATCAGGCTATGTAAACACGGTTGTGATATCACAGCACATTTTTTAGCCTTATTTCATAAAAGAAATAGAAAATTGATGCCCTGTGTTTATACAACCTGATGCAAACACTCGAGTGAGTTGGGAGAATTCGAAAGTTTATGTGATATATTGCATCAGGCTATATAAACACGGGCGGCCATTTTCTATTTCTTAAATATAGCTATATTACAAAAGAAAGAACAATTAAGGTAAACAGTAACATTATGGGCGTGGTAATTGAGGAGTTCGTTCTTAAAAGTAGGCAATTATTCAATTGATCTTACAGTATATTGGGATCCAAAGCGTTATACTCTTTACGAGCATGATAAGTGAGTTCCTGCTTCCACCAATTTGTCTTGGGTTTACTGAGGTAAATATCGTTCTTGCGTCTTGTGTCATAAGTATGATTAATATTAGTCAGTTCGAAATCAAAATCTATTCAATTATTTTTACACTTGATCATGAAAATCGTTAAAATGCGATGTAAATATAGCGCTGGTATATAAGTGGATGCCAGTATAGTTTGTTTAGGGCTTCCGTTGAGGAAGATAAATGAGGAACATCAAGGATAGTTTTAGCAGCTTTATTTTGAAGAATTTGCAGTTGGTCCATAAGAGAGGAGTTATTTTTGTCACCCCATACTACTCAAATCAGTAGAGCGAGACATGGATGATTTTTTTATCGCTTCCGAAGTGTCAGTTTTATTAACCGCGGATCAATATTAAAGCAATCACGAGGTGTATTCTCATGTACCACGTGATAAACATCCCATTGAATCCCATTGTTAACTCGTAAACAAGCTATCACGTGGTACATAAGAATACACCTCGTGATTGCTTTGAAATTGATCTGCGGTAAACGAAACTGTCGCTTCGGAAGCGATGAAAACATCGTCTATGTCTCGCTCTACTGATTTGTGTAGTATAATGTCTACGTAATCAAACAGTGGGAGAATGAGAGCATTATATATATACAGTAAGGCGAGCTTTAATTGGAATGAAGGCTTTAACTCTTAACAATCCGATACGTTGGCAAAAATTATTGATATTTTATCCAAATCAGTTTCAGACCAGGAGAGGTTTTCTGAAAAAGTTATTCCTAAGTATTTAAAATACCGTGAAGTTGCACAAATATACTTGAACAAAAACATAGAACAATGATTTGGACGGGTTCCCAAACAATGTATAAGTTCTATTAACTATGATTTACCTGTGCGCCTATTCCTTGTAGCGTGTACGAGTTTTTAAACCACATACTCATCGTACCATTTTTAATAATTGCTGAAAAGAATAATAAGTATAAGTTTCAAGATCTAAAAAAAAGTTGCGCTTTTCAAAAGCATTAATAATTCAATGTACAACTAATACAATGAACAATATATGATACAAAAATACAAACTACAAGCTACATATATATGTCTTTCAATATCATCTATGATCAAAAATTTAAAAAGTTCTTTTTTAAAACTGTTATAACAAGAAAGCTCCCTAATGTATTTATGGAGGGAGTTCCAATCTTTGGCAGCGGCAAACTGAAAGGATGTTTGACCCAAGCTACCGCAGAGTTTAGGAATTTCTAATAAAGTTCTGTCACGAAGAGGTCGCAGTCGCACTGAACTGCGAAATTTTAACAAACTTTCTAATTGCATGGATAAGGACAATCTAATTTATTATGATTATGTCTAAATACAGCCAAGCTGGTCAAAAATAAATCGAAATATAGTAAGCTTTACGTTTCTCTCTGACGAAGAGCCTTCGCTCGAAACGTTAGAAATATACGTTCAATAATTTCGGCAATACTCAAACCTTCCTATTCTTGACCTCCACTTGACGTCGTGGCGGCATGTTGGAGGAACTTTAACGGAAAAGAATCTCATTAGCAGCTATTGTATTTGAAGTATGTTTTCCTCCAACATCATGACCGCCGTTTCTTTGTCTTCTAAATCTCAAGGAATCCATTGCAAACCGCCAATATTTCGATTTGTATTTCAACACTGTTTGAGTGTTTGGATAAAAATAAAGTCGGCGCCGTCTCGTGTTTTCAACTTGCTTGCATTTCGAAATCGGAGGAAGAACACTGAGCCATATTGTTTGTTACATAATTTATTACAACGAAAGAAATGACTGAAATTTTAAAGGCCTGGCCAAACGCTTTCAACATCGCATTCAACATCATTCAACATTGTTGAACGATGTTGAATAATGTTGAAAGCACGAGTGGCCAAATGAATTCAACATCGTTCAACATTCATGAATGACAATTAATTGAACGCGGGCTACCACAAAAGCTGGAATCGACAATATCCCGCATGGTGCATGTCTCTGTTCAACAAAGTTGAACGAAATGTGGCCAAATGCGTTCAACACTTTTCAACATTTTGAGAACAATAGAACTGATGTTGAACGCGTGTTGAACGAAAATTTGAACATGTTCAAATTTCGTTCAACATCATTCAACACCATTCAACAACGTTCAACATCATTCAACAGGGGTGGCCAAACGCTTTCAACATGTTGAATTCAACAATGTTGAACGATGTTGAATGAAATGTTGAAAGCGTTTGGCCAGGCCTTTAAGTAATAATTTGTAGCGGCTACATACCTTCCTTAGAACTGCTGCATTGAAAGAAACTACAAAACTGACAAATACATAAAAAGAGATGCCAAGATATCCAGACCATTTCTGTTTCAACACTAAAGAAAAAGAAAGGAACTGTGTATTGTATACCATATCAATTACGACAATAATAATATTAATAATGAGAATATTATGACCAACGTAAGTTTCAACAAAGCCTTGTACCATTACCATTAGCAACATCATCAGCCAAACACTATCACCATTGCCACCAACAACATCAACACCATCACCAACACCAACAGTATCACCAACACCATCATCATCAACACAATGATCACCAACACTATCACCAACACCTAAACATTGTCACCATGTAACACAAACATCATCACCATTATCAATAGTACCACCAACACCATCACCTAAACACTGTCATAATGTAACACCAACACCATCACCACCATCAATAGCATCACCAAATACCTCACCCACACTAACATCATCACCACCACAATCACAAACACTAACACCATCACAATCACAATCACCAACACTAACACCATCACAAACACCATCATAATCACTAACACCATCACAATCACAATCACCAACACTATCACAATCACCAACACCATCACAATCACCAACACTAACACCATCACAATCACCAACACTAACACCATCACAATCACCAACACTAACACCATCACAAACACCATCATAATCACTAACACCATCACAATCACCAACACTAACACCATCACAATCACCAACACTAACACCATCACAATCACAATCACAAACACAAACACAAACACTAACACCACCACAATCACAAACACTAACACCATCACAATCACTAACACTAACACCATCACAATCACTAACAGAATCACTACCACCATCACCATCACAATCACAATCACAAACACAAACACTAACACCATCACAATCACCAACACTAACACCATCACAATCACTAACAGAATCACTACCACCATCACCATCACAATCACTGGCTGCAATCACAATCATAATCACCATCACCAAACAATGCACCATTATCATCACCATTAAAAACACCATTACAATCCCAACACCTGCACATCACTATCACAAAACGAATAAGACAAAAGCAACAAACAAAACGTGTATGCAATCAGACGTACTCCTCGGCAGACCTTGATACATCTCTAATTGCTCAAAACTGTATATCGTGTTGGCTTACTTGCATGCAGGGATGGTCCTAAACCTAGCTAAGCCCCAAACCTATACCCTAAAATTATAGGCATAAACCTAAGCCCTAAAACGAAAGCCTAACTCTTTCCTGACCGAATCGGTCTTTAGTGTTTTATTCTGGCTAACGCCAGACGATTTTATTCACCTCTGGGGAAGCCCTTGGACAGGAATGAGTTATAAACTATCTCTCTCAAAACTATCTCACTCTTTCCTGTCCGAATTGGTCTTTGGTATTTTATTCAGGCTAACGCCAGACGATTTTATTCACCTCTGGGGAAGCCCTCGGACAGGAATGAGTTATAAACACTATATCTTTATAAACTCTCTCTAAATCATTAAAAAGAGGCATGGGTGTCACGAGTTAAACAATGAGTTAAACCGAAGCCCTAATTCCCAACCCGGGCATGCATTCTCTATGAAACAGATATAGCGATGACGAAGTTCGTGCCCAGCTGTAACCGTTCTCATTTCTTTACAATTATCACGGAGTTATCACGGAAATGATCAACAATTATTTCGCGTACGCCGTTTAAGCGGAACGTTTTATACAAAGTAGAACATTACTCCACATGCTATCTTTCAGTCTTCGAGACAACCCAGCTAACGTTTGTCGGTTTAATACAAACTCGCGTGCCCGACAAACTAAGTAAACAATACTCATGACGCGTGTTAACCGTTATATCTAAATAATCAACGAAAATAGCTGTCATAAACAACACATGGTATTGTCCATATTGTTACACTTTCGGCTCAAAGATAAAAAGCAAATATCGCAACTCCCTCGACGAATTGCGAGCCAGGGAGTCGAGAGAAACATATTAACTTTAAAAAATTAACTTTTAACTACAATATTATATCAATAACTTGGCGTCGTTAACGAGGGCGAATTGCAAATGAGTGTTCCTCGTTTCGACACGAAAGACAAACCAATTATCTACCCAGTCAACTATATCGAAATTAAAAACGAAACTAATTCGACGTTTTCGGTTAGTCATTGCTCGTGGTTGATACATATTGATATATATAAAGTTTTTCTTAATTTAGAATTCACAATTATTTACCTTTGCGTCCGGCAGTCAAATTCGGCGTCCAAACAGCAGTCACCACAGCATGATCAAAATTCAAGGACGAGTTGAAGACCTTAATTTTAATCCATATCCTCCCAAGGCTTTGCTGTTTATTTATTGCTAAAATGGAAAAGAGTGTGATATGTTTAACAACAGATAAACCATTTACAAAGTTAAACTTTAACAATGTAATATACACGTCTCGATCTTACCGTGTACTTCAATGCTGAGACTGTTTACACTCGGCAAATACTAAAGCCTTTCCATTATTCATTAACGAGCCTAATTATTATTAAAATGAAGGAACAACCGGCCGTGTCTTACCCCCGGCGAAAAACACCTTGTGTATTGAAGAACAAAATCCAGAGAGGCGATGTGTAGAATTCCTATACGTAAAATAAATTTGAAGTTAGAGGATGGATGGTGGAAGGTTAATAGACAGTTCGGGGGAAACGGATGCTTTTGCGGTATTTCTTTGTATTTTCGGAAGAGATTAATACAAACGTGATGTGGGCGTGTTCCAAGAATACGGAAATTCCGTACAGAGGTAACTCATTAAAACAGTCACGCCCAGTCAAAGAGGAAGCCGATAAAACCAAGATATCCAATTCTTTACAAAGGGGGCGTTTGTATATGGAGGAGAGCCACCCGGTCTAGCCCCCTTTGCCGATATCTCGCTAGCTTATGCTGTTATTTCTTGTTAATTTTTATCTTGTGCTTATATGAGCCGGGTCAGCCGAGATGTCGGTTATTACTCGGGCTGGGTTTTTCCCTACACACGGGCTGGCACTAAAAGCTTCGTACACGCTATAAAATTCGTTGTTATCAGCTTTTTTCGACATATTAACAATTCCCAAGTTCTGCTTGTTCATGTACAGTTCATATTTAAAACAATGCGACTTCGTGTCTTACCAGAACTGGTTATAAATTACGCAATAAGCACAACAAACAAACCATCACGGCTAGGCGAGCTAGCCCTTCTCATGTCAATACGAATGAAAATCATCTCGTCAAAGCGAGCTAGCTCGGGTACCCGAGGCCGGGAAAGAGTAGGCTGAATAGAAAGAAAAAAACATTCAAGCACATGACAGTGAAAAATAATTCGCACATAACCATGAACGTAGATTGTAAATACGACGTGGATTTCGAAACTGACTTTTGAAGAGGTTTTAGTCAATAAGGTGAACAAGAAAACTGTCCCCCCCCCCCCCCACCCCCCCCCCCCCCCCCCCCCGCCCCCTCACCCCAAAAACAGTGCATAAAATGGTCCGTTGACTCTGTTCCCTTCGCTACCGATTCTAGAACTTATCTTGCCTCTATGTAAAATAGCTTACGTGCGCCTAAGTGGTATACGTGCGTGAGAAATCCTGTTACGCTAATTCTGACTAAAAAGTTGAAGCGGGGACTTTCAAAGTTACCTATTTTAGGGATCGTTCATATGAGACGGGCTAGCCCGGTTATTACCGGGACGAAAATCTTTCTACGACTACAAAAAATAATTATAGAATACCCTGTGTGTTACGCTTACAGAAAAAAACAACCCTATTTTGCTTTGTTATGTTATTCTGCCTTTCTCAAATAGTCGTATTAAGATTTTCGTGACTATAACAACACCAAACATGTAGACTTTTCAAGTGATCACGGCGTGGGTATTAGGGCGCTGCCTCTCACCAGGCAGCCGGCGTTAGTACTTGGATGGGTGACCGTCTGGGAATAACCCCGTTCTCGGCGTGGGGACTCATGTGAGTAGAGTTGTAGTTGATCTCTCCTGTGCTTCGACGGTTTTTCGCCGGGTTCTCCGGTTTTCCTCCCTCCGTAAAATCAACACCTATAGGTCTTAGCTGTAAATGGAGGACCCCACGAGCTCTGCTGAAAAACCTATCCGCCTTAAATAAAGAATAATAATAATGTCGGTAACCGGGCTAGCCCGCCTCATATAAAACAGTCTCTTAGATTTTCTTATGAAAACTCAAACATTTATTCGCTTCCTATCGATGTGACGTGTTTAACCCCTTCACTATACCGAGGGCTCTCCACTTGACAACTAAAATAGTCTGGTGTTAGACAGAGTAAAATAGTCTGGTGTTAGACAGAGTAAAATAGTCTGGTGTTAGACAGAGTAAAATAGTCTGGTGTTAGACAGAGTAAAATAGTCTGGTGTTAGACAGAGTAAAATAGTCTGGTGTTAGACAGAGTAAAATAGTCTGGTGTTAGACAGAGTAAAATAGTCTGGTATTAGACAGAGTAAAATAGTCTGGCGTTAGACAGAGTAAAATAGTCTGGTGTTAGACAGAGTAAAATAGTCTGGTGTTAGACAGAGTAAAATAGTCTGGTGTTAGACAGAGTAAAATAGTCTGGTGTTAGACAGAGTAAAATAGTCTGGTATTCGACAGAGTAAAATAGTCTGGTATTAGACAGAGTAAAATAGTCTGGTATTAGACAGAGTAAAATAGTCTGGTATTAGACAGAGTAAAATAGTCTGGCGTTAGACAGAGTAAAATAGTCTGGTGTTAGACAGAGTAAAATAGTCTGGTGTCAGAGTAAAATAGTCTGGCGTTAGACAGAGTAAAATAGTCTGGTGTTAGACAGAGTAAAATAGTCTGGCGTTAGACAGAGTAAAATAGTCTGGTGTTAGACAGAGTAAAATATAGTCTGGGGTTAGACACAGTAAAATAGTCTGGGGTTAGACAGAGTAAAATAGTCTGGTGTTAGACAGTAAAATAGTCTGGTGTTAGACAGAGTAAAATAGTCTGATGTTAGACAGAGTAAAATAGTCTGGTATTAGACAGAGTAAAATAGTCTGGTATTAGACAGAGTAAAATAGTCTGGCGTTAGACAGAGTAAAATAGTCTGGTGTTAGACAGAGTAAAATAGTCTGGTGTCAGAGTAAAATAGTCTGGCGTTAGACAGAGTAAAATAGTCTGGTGTTAGACAGAGTAAAATAGTCTGGCGTTAGACAGAGTAAAATAGTCTGGTGTTAGACAGAGTAAAATATAGTCTGGGGTTAGACACAGTAAAATAGTCTGGGGTTAGACAGAGTAAAATAGTCTGGTGTTAGACAGTAAAATAGTCTGGTGTTAGACAGAGTAAAATAGTCTGATGTTAGACAGAGTAAAATAGTCTGGTGTTAGGCAGAGTAAAATAGTCTGATGTTAAGCATAGTAAAATAGTCTGGTGTTAGACAGAGTAAAATAGTCTGGTGTTAGACAGAGTAAAATAGTCTGGTGTTAGACAGAGTAAAATAGTCTGGGGTTAGACAGAGTAAAATAGTCTGGTGTTAGACACAGTAAAATAGTCTGGTGTTAGAGACAGTAAAATAGTCTGGTGTTAGACACAGTAAAATAATCTGGCGTTAGACAGAGTAAAATAGTCTGGTGTTAGACAGAGTAAAATAGTCTGGTGTTAGAGACAGTAAAATAGTCTGGTGTTAGACACAGTAAAATAGTCTGGCGTTAGACAGAGTAAAATAGTTTGGCGTTAGGTTAGACAGAGTAAAATACTAAACTCTGCTGCGTTCGAAAACAAACCATATGGCAGGCAAAGAGTTAATGACGCCATATCTATTCTTAGTTTGTTCTTAATTTATTCCAGCCACGGTTATAAATGGCAAAATTTCATAAAAGAATCCGCTTATTATAATAAAAGTTGCTATTTTATTATATTAGATATAAATTTTCATCCGAGATGGCTGTCTATTTTTTCAGGCTTACGAGTAACGAGTCGGGTACCAAAAATGAAGTCACGAGTCGAATCGAGTCGTCTAAGGTCTACTGGTCAAACGTTTCATGTGCCGAATCAAATGATAATGAGCTAAATTCTTTGTTTATGCTGACTTGCTTTAGGGGGTGTTTACATGAGGCCTGCCTGAATTCTGCATTTCGGTTTTTGTTTACACGAGGCCAGCCTTGAAACTATATAGGCTTGGTTTCGCTGTTACTTCAAGATTTGTGTCAATTGTCTTACAGCTCGTCACCGCCGGAGAATCATTATTTTATGTGGATTTGACACCAATTTCATTTAAAACAACGTATTGAGTTTCAGACGTGAAAGTGCTTCAGTTCGGTCTAGCAGGCGACCTGAGATTAGGCCAGCGTGAACTGGATCTCAGGCCGGACTCATGAAAACGATCTATAGTAAAAACACTACAAGCGACCTAAAATCAGTCCAGCCTGAGTTTGGTCTAATAAGTTTCGGGTTGAGACGAGTCAATGACTCAGCACGAGTTAGACAATAGCTCAGCACGAAGTCGCGTCAGTTATCCTGTTCGAGTCAATTCTATAGTCGTAATCTTTGCCACATCATTGATCACAAATTACGTGTTAAAGCGTGGAGTCAACGGCACCAAATTGAAAAGATATTAATACAAAGGTTCAGCTATCAATTTTTCTTTTGAAATCCTCTGAGATATTTCGTCTCTTTGTAGCTGACTAGTGTGAATTTCCCAATGTTGGTCAACCAGATCGGAGTTAAGATTGAAAGTAGAGTCATTTTTTTTAATAGATTCACCGACTAAAGTGATTTGGATTTCGTGAGTGACTTAAAATGTAGTTATCAAATTAAGTAGTGTGCTGCGTAGGCAGCATTGAAATACAAACCGAAATATAGTAAAGTTGGAGTACTGTCGGAATTATTGAACCCAAAAAGCTAACGTTTCGAGCGACGGCCCTTCGTTAGGGAGAAAGTCAGGTGTTTCTCCGACGAAGGGCCTTCGCCGCACAGACGACCAAGTTTTCCTTGACAAGTTTTTTCTTGACAAGTTTTATTTGTTCGTGTGTACGACACAAATTGACAAGTTTTTCCTTGACAAGGAGCCTTGTTCAAAAGCTGGTCATGCCAGCTTTTCAACAAGGAAATTTGTTCGTGTGTATAGTCGTCAAGGAAAACTTGACAAGATCATCTCTTAAGCTTATTACGCCATCATTGCCGTCAAGGAAAACTTGTCCAACCGCACACACGAGCAATTATAACTTGTCAAGGAAAATTGTTGGGGGAAAAACGTGTTCATCGTACACACAAGCAAGGAAAGTTACCAAGGAAGTCTATGCGGGGCTTAAATTGAGCGTATATATTTCGATAAAATAAAGTCAACTCGTTTGGAATTAGTGACTTAAAAATAAAGTCAACTCGTTTAGAATTGGGGACTTAAATTCGTTTGAAATTAGGAACTTTTCGTTAAAAGACTTGAGTGAAGACCCGAGCCTTGTCATAACATTATATTTTTGTCATTTGAATCTGAAAGAATTGATTGCTAATTATCAATATTCTGCTATTGGTCGACTGACCTAGCTACCTGTATTTCAAGTCAGACATACCTGTTCTTAAAACGTTTATATATAGTCCCTATTCTATAAAGGCGATCTGGTTAAATCTTTAATAAAAGGGCTATATAAATTTGCTACCCAAAGCAAAATGCTAATAACACCAATAAATAACTCCCTCCCACAAATCCACTTAGAGTCCACTTAGACATCAAAACTTCTTTATGATTATAGGCTAACTTGAATTGCGGTAGTTTTTCACCGTATATAAGTTCTCGGTTCATGGAACTATGAATCGGTAGTAACAGAAATTCAGCAAATTTTAGTCCGATTATAAGCTCCCGCGGTTTATATGGGTGGATGGATGGATGCATGAATGGGTGGGTTTGATGGATTGGTTTGATGGATGAGTTAGTGAATGAACAATGAATGAATGAATGAATGAATGAATGAATGAATGAATGAATGAATGAATGAATGAATGAATGAATGAATGAATGAATGAATGAATGAATGAATGAATGAATGAATGAATGAGGGAGTGAGTGAATGAATGAGGAGGTGAATGAGTCAGGGAAGGAGTGAGTGAGTGAGGGAGTGGCATGCGTGAGTAAGTGGGTGAATGAGTGGGTGGGGAACACGGTTGGCGTGTGCTGTTATAGGGCGCTGCCTTTCACCACTGCAATGCAGTGGTCATGATCTCTTCTGTGTTTCGAGGGTTTTTCGCCGGATTCTTCGGTTTTCCTCCCACCTATATATGTCTTAGCTGTAATGTGTGGTCCGACATGTGTCGTATGGCGGCTGCCAGGAGCGTGCCTTCGACTTGGTCATGTTGAAATTTCAATACGTAAATTGCTCTTGAAAAGCCCCTTGTGGTAAGAAGTAATTAAGTTATGTATGTATGTATGTATGTATGTATGTATGTATGTATGTATGTATGTATGTATGTGTGTATGTATGTATGTGTGTATGTATGTATGTATGTATGTATGTATGTATGTATGTATGTATGTATGTATGTATGTATGTATGTATGTATGTATGTATGTATGTGTGTATGTATGTATGTGTGTGTGTATGTATGTATGTATGTATGTATGTATGTATGTATGTATGTATGTATGTATGTATGTATGTATGTATGTATGTATGTATGTATGTATGTATGTATGTATGTATGTATGTATGTATGTATGTATGTATGTATGTATGTATGTATGTATGTATGTATGTATGTATGTATGGAAGGATGGAAGGAGGGAGTGAATGAGGAAGTGGGTGGGCGAGTGAGTGGACGGGGAAGGATGGAGTAAATGAGTGAGTGAGCGAATAAATGACTGAGCGATTGAGTGAATGAATTAATAAATAAATAGTTTTACCAAATCACAGTGAGTTTGGTTTATTATTATCAGTGGCATGTTACTACATGTAAAAAATATTAAATTATTAATAGTACAATAATTACAAATAGTAATTATTAAATAAAAATCTAACTTTAACAATTCACCATTAAATACATTAGAATAAATATGTCCAACATACGTACATGTGTTATCACTGGTGAGTTGACACCAGGTCAGCGTTTTACGCCTATGAAGACATGCTTCCCCGGAAAAATACACCACCTCAGTTAGTTTAGTAAAAAAAAACTTACCAAAATTCGCCAAAAACGTCAATATTATCCCTTCCCATGACTTCATAGAGCATAATTACGCCATCAATTATACCTGCGGTGAGACAAGTGCTTGCAAATAGTTTAAATTATATATATATATATATATATGCCAATAGTTAAATTGACGGCTCTGGTCTAAACCAAAGAATCTGTATAATCGTTATATATCAAAGCCCTTCGTTTGCCTAAAACGCGGTCCCATTGGCCTAATTATGGTCACGTGGTAATCGACAAACTCTTTTTTTGCCAAAGGAGACATTGCACTGTTGTCCTGACATCTGAAAGAAGACCGGAACAGTGCAATGGTTCCTCTGACGTCAGCTTCTATCACGCGTTGTTCACGTGAATTTACGTCAGTTATTGCATTTTGAAATGACTTTGGACTCTTCGGGGTATTATATAAAACCGCTGCGAAAAATTTCGAGCTTCCCGCTTTAAAAATAAGCTAAGCTAAAATATAACCGTAATATTTAAATTTAATTTCGTTGGATTTCGTTCAAGTCTTTGGTATATAACAAAACTCTTGTTGACTTTTGTCTCGAGAAACATCTAGTTTTCCGTCAATTCCTTGTTCAGGCTGGGATTTCACTCTCGGGCTAAAGCACTCTCGAGTGAATTAAACTCTCCAGGTCTGTAAAACTCGACGCTTTTCTCGGCGCCAGTCAACAAGTGTATTTATTATATGGCTGGGCTTGTTTTCGGGTCATTACGCCAAACGGCGCACGCTGATTGGTTGCTGAGAGGTCCGGAAAAAGCCGTAATGCCCTCTCAGCACTGTGAGAGGGCATTACGTCCTTTTTAATGACCTGCATGTTTTGGCGGTTATTGATTTGAATGAAAATAAAAGCGAATTAGATATATTCGTTGGAAAATTTTGAACAATAATACGTCCTGAAACATTAGGAAAATAAAAGCCTAACAGGTGTAAACATGAAGCGAAACGAACAAGCTCAAAAGTAAGAACTTAGGGCCTGTTCACATGAGACCGAGTTATCTCGGGGGGTAGGGATAACTCGGGGGCTAGGGTCAAAGTTGGCCCTATTTCACATGATAAAATCCCCCGAGTTATCTCGGTCTCATGTGAACGGTTTACTTTTTTAACATGGAAATAAACTAACACCGAGTTATCTCGGGGGGTAGGGATAACCCTACCCCCCGAGATAACTCGGTCTCGTGTGAACAGGCCCTAAGGTGAACAGCGACACATGATCAAGACAAACGTAGAACTAAAAACAGATAAGAAAACAAACCAAAAGCCATATAATAAAAGGCTTATTAACCTCGTTTTCTCGGTCTGTACGGGAAAGTATTTGCCCTCGGTTTCTCTCGCACAAACCTCGCTCCTTCGTCGCTCGGTCTGTACAAAAGCCTCAGGCAAATACTTTCCCGTACAGACCTCGAACTCGGTTAATAAGACTTTAA
Source organism: Paragorgia papillata (assembly GCA_035771165.1). Lineage (NCBI taxonomy): Eukaryota > Metazoa > Cnidaria > Anthozoa > Scleralcyonacea > Coralliidae > Paragorgia > Paragorgia papillata. The sequence continues at coordinate 1,023,687 of JAWNZC010000102.1, read as the reverse complement.
TAATATTGTCTCATTGATTTTAATTACTAGTTCTATAGAAAAGAGCGATTCGTTCTTTTCTTAAAGTGTCTATAAACTCAAATAAGATATTACTCATATGGATTCTATATAAAGTGAACAGTTGAATGCCAAAATATTTTCTGACTTGAACTTTTATTTGTTGTTATATTGAGGTTTGTATTTCCAAAATGGTAATGAGGATGACGTCAATGTAGGTATTTGTGTGTGTTTTTTTCTTTTCTTATGATAAACCGCTTGATTTTAATTTTTTTTAAAAATACAGAATATACTATTCAAGTATTCCATTAACATGTGAATTGAGTAATATTTCTCGTGACATAGACGTCATTCTCATTACCATTTTGGAAATACAAACCTCAATATAACAACAAATAAAAGTTCAGATCAAATAATATTTTGGCATTCAACTATACACATAAAATAGAATCCATATGCAGTAATATCATATTTGGGTTCATAAGCACCGTTAAATTAGCCATTTCCCAAAAGAGCAGAGTACTGGGTTCGAGTTGAGGTCGTTTGGAAGGACAACAATGGCTGCAATGCAAATGAGCTGTCGGAGTGTCGGTGTCCTTTGTCGTTGCCGTGTCGTATTTTGTCTTTTTCTTCGGTGAAGCTATCACATCTTCAACTGAACGTTGTGTGAGTTCTCTTTTAGGTGTCTCATTTATCCAAGGAAATATCGTAGGTAAATGATTACGACTCAATTTTTCTCCTCCTTCGAAGTGAGCCGAACAAACTCGAGTGGCGTCTGGCTTCTTACGTGTTTTGTTCCTCAGAATATGTTCATATGTTTTTCTGTTGGTTCTTTGGAATCCTATAATAATGCAGTTGTGGTGCATTCCTAAAACTATTCGTGCAGCCTGGCACGCAACAATTATAATGATGAGGCATCTTTTATATTTTATGCTCGCTCTTCAATCTCTGCCAGTATCTTGTCCTTCCAAACGACCCCAACATGCTTTGCGGTCTCAACTCGAACCCAGTACTCTGCTCTTTTGGGAAATGGCTAATTGCTCGAACAACCCTAATAATGATTGCTTACATTCAAACCCATTGACTAAAAACGGTTCGCGTCTCTAAGTATCATTGAATAAACCTATCCAGCAATATCGCCCCCATCTTGGATTCGCAATGCATCCAACTCAGAACAGTGGACTGGGACCGAGACTAACAAAACCTGTTTAGCTAGATTATATTACCAGAGTGAAGCTTCAGATTGCCAGCGATGCTGTTCTCGTTCTCACTGGCAAGAAGCCAATGTTTTTCAGGATTTTATGTCGATGACCAACCAAAGTGATCCCAAGTAATTTTAAATCTTCATCCTTTAAGTCAAGAATCTGAGATGCTTTTCTATATCCAGCATTGGTGAACTTTGATGAATAGTTTCCCATTTTTATCGATTCCAACCATTTACTCAGGCTTAATGAAAAGTCCAGTTCATCATCCATGGTCTCTGGTGATCGAATCCAGTTGCCCACGATCAAATCAATTTCTGAAAAGGTTGGTCGCTCCTGGCGAGTTAGTTTCCAGCATTGCAGCATGAGCTGATGAACACCTTTGGGACAATTCTGAATAAAAAGTGAATACTAGTGAGTTAATAAATGAAATAAATCAAAGAGGAAAGGAAGGAAGGAAGGAAGGAAGGAAGGAAGGAAGGAAGGAAGGAAGGAAGGAAGGAAGGAAGGAAGGAAGGAAGGAAGGAAGGAAGGAAGGAAGGAAGAAAGGAAGGAAGGAACAAATGATAAAAACATGAAAAGACGCATGGAAGCACAGATGGAGGGACTATATATATATATATATGCACGCTCCTTCACTTCGGTGTTGTTGAGCACTCTGTGAAGTTGCCGTGGGTACCTATTAGCGATAATGCAACGCTCACTACCCTTGTGGAAGTTTGAGCACTCTGGGCCCATGCGCATTTCACGCTATCTGACTGTACTTCACCGATGCTGTCCCACATGCGGTTGTCACCGACGATCGTATGTGTATAAGTAATTGATGAAATTCATTCAGATTGTTCCAAGCTACACTGATGAGCTGTTGTACAGCGAAACACCGTGTCTGTAGATTGAACTATGCACGCTCCTTCACTTCGGTGTTGTTGAGCACTCTGTGAAGTTGCCGTGGGTACCTATTAGCGATAATGCAACGCTCACTACCCTTGTGGAAGTTTGAGCACTCTGGGCCCATGCGCATTTCACGCTATCTGACTGTACTTCACCGATGCTGTCCCACATGCGGTTGTCACCGACGATCGCATGTGTATAAGTAATTGATGAAATTCATTCAGATTGTTCCAAGCTACACTGATGAGCTGTTGTACAGCGAAACACCGTGTCTGTAGATTGAACTATGCACGCTCCTTCACTTCGGTGTTGTTGAGCACTCTGTGAAGTTGCCGTGGGTACCTATTAGCGATAATGCAACGCTCACTACCCTTGTGGAAGTTTGAGCACTCTGGGCCCATGCGCATTTCACGCTATCTGACTGTACTTCACCGATGCTGTCCCACATGCGGTTGTCACCGACGATCGCATGTGTATAAGTAATTGATGAAATTCATTCAGATTGTTCCAAGCTACACTGATGAGCTGTTGTACAGCGAAACACCGTGTCTGTAGATTGAACTATATATATATATATATATATATATATATATATATATATATATATATATATATATATATATACGGACGTATACAAACTGCTCGTTCAATACTAACCAACGGAGGAGGAAGTCGATAACCTTCATCCAATTGCTCTAAAACCTAAATCAAGTCAAGAAATAAATCCCAAATTAACGCAAAAAAGTACATAATACAAATATGTATGAGGCGCCATGTTGGCCAACTGTGAGATTTATAGTAATACCTGAAACGATCGAAAAATGCCAACTGGGTACGGGAGCTTAAGGTGGAAAAAACAGAACTTTTTCCTACTTACCTGAAAATTGCCCCAGTTCCAGTAAGGTCTTTCCCCAAACGACATAATCTCCCACAACAAGATACCATAACTCCACACGTCACTGGCCGTTGAAAATTTACGATATTTGATCGCTTCTGGAGCCGTCCAACGGACTGGTATTTTACCTCCCTACATGATGAGAAATTACTCCATAAATAATGCAAACTATAGCGGAAGTAATATTTCATAAACTCGTGTATCGTGTTTTACCCATTGAACTCTAAGTAAACTGGAACGCTAACTCCATAAGTCAGGCCCTATGAATGGATGAAGCTAAAAATCTTTAAATGTTAGTTTTTCTGAGTTTTGAGCTGAAAACTCTGAACGCTGAACGTTGGGCTGTATACGAAACTGAAGCTATTGAAAAATGCTATTTGGTATAGAAACTTCAAGACTTTAGCTAAAAGGGAAATATTTAAAAAATGACAACTGTCATTTTGTTTGCCGAACGTTACAAAATGGCAGTTGTTTTTATATTTTTTAATTATTTCCCTTTTTAGCTAAAGCCTTGAAGTTTCTATAGCAAATAGCATTTTTCAATAGCTTCAGTTTCATACATAGCCCAACGTTCAGCGTTAAGTATTTCAGCTCAAAACTCAGAAAAACTACAACAAGTTTCTTAGTGTTATTTCCCAGCGAAATATGGTCGAACATTTACTACATTTTAAAAAGTTTAAAATAACGAGGAAACTTATACTA